>JAJSOF020000001.1:163036873-163368613 GCA_025594305.2 Periplaneta americana | reverse complement strand
TTATAAACCCGTATACAATATTATTTTATTAAAATATTTCAACAACACACAATTTCTATCCATTTCTTAACATAATAATTTTGTTTTTCAAAATGGGAGTGCTACAATATACAACATTTACTGAATCTATAATATAATTGTTTTTTAGTAAATATATATGAATCACATTTTACATTACATAATTTACATTTATAATGATATAGGGTGTGGCAGGGGGGATACGAGGGTTTTTTATACCCCTGTTATGGGATACTAAAAAATTAAAAGAAAAAAATATATTGGAAGTAATCTAGTACAATGAAATTTATTAATGTCTGATTATTTTTTAATAACTACATTTCGTAAGTAGCCCCCACGGCAACGAATACATTCCTGCATTTGAAAGTTCTGCATAACTCGCATAACAGTTGGATGGGGAGAGACTTGTTGCGATACCTTAATTTTTGATAACCCCATGGAAGTCCCCCAGCTGCAGTCAGGTCGGGGAGATCTTGGAGGCCAGGTAATGTCTCCAAATCGTGAAATTATTCGTCCTGGAAACATGTTTCGCAGACGCTCATTGAACCATAAAAGTGTGCACTGATTACTTTCTATGATGTTATCTAAAAAAGTAGGGTGTACCCCCAACAAGCCTCGCGCCATCATCCAGCTGAAACAAAACATAAGGAACGAAATTAGTCCCAAATCAAACCTGTTTTGTTGGGGCGAGTTATGGAACTTTCTGAGATTGCAGGAATTTTATTTTTAAGGCTACTTACAAACTGTAGTTTTTAAAGTTATCAGCAGGAAAGGATTTTTTGTAAATACATATTTACTTAAAAAAACAATATAATTTATATTTTGCATTATCTTTATGTTTCACAATGTGGGTTAAAAACCCCTACTTTTATTTTCCATTTTTTTCCATATTTTAGAGTTTAGTACATATTTTCTTTAAATTTTCCATATTTTTTCCCATATTTCATAAAAACAGTCCATATTATATTGGGTTTTTAACAATAAAACAAAAAAAAAATTCCATTAATTTTAAAAATACATTTCAACAATAGAGATTTAAAAAATGTTCAGTAACCCCTTTTAAAATCGAGTTATTTGAAAATTAGCAGTCCTATAAACAATGGGAAAGTAAGTTACAAAACTGTATTAATTTAATTTAAAATTTTTAACAGACATAAATTGTGCAGCTCAACATTTAAAATCCCAAATTAAAAGTACACATGGTTCAGTTTTTAAATCATACTATAAAGACGGTAAATATATCCCAAAAAGTACGTCATTAAATTAATTTTTAAAATCAAAACTAACAAGTTACATTTCAAAATTTTAAAAGAAGAGGGTTTTTATCAACTGACAATAAAATATTATTTTGTAATTTGTTAAAAGTGTGCAGTATCATCTACAAAAAAAGTTCCTGGTGCAACAACACTTTTACCCTAGTAAACATCGGGCCCAAACAAACCAAAATTTTAAGCGAGACAATTGTTTTTAACACAACCAACAACATCAAAATAAAAATCTGGGGTTTAACATCGACCTGTGCCGTTCTCTCATCTCTGCGGGTATTCCTCTCTACAAACTAAAGAAAAAGGGTTCTTCGGGGAATTCCTTAAAAATATACTCAAAAACAATCTCGGTGAGTCAACACTTGGAAGACGTATATCCATCCATCTACGATGGGGACAATACAGAAGATAAGAGATGAAATTAAAGATAGTTCAATTTGGGTTTCCATTGATGAGACTCCCGACAAAAAAGGTAGACTTGTTTTAATGTAGTTATCGGTTTGTTAAGTGAACAATATTCTGAACAATTTTTTACATTGTGATGTTTAAAAAGTGCAATAACAAAACTATAGTTAAACTGTTCAACGAAGCTATGGGTATCCTGGGCCAAAAGGGTATTATGTACGATAATGTGTTATTCTTTTTGTGATCTCCCCCTTTTTGGTAAAAGCTGGACAAGCATTATCTGTTGTATACCCAAAAATTGACCCCATTTTACTTGTGTGGCCTCATTTCATCTGTGGCAGAAGTGGTCAGAGACAATTTCCCTAAAGTAGATTTTTTGGGATTTCATCAGTAAAAAAAGTATTTCTCAAAGCTCCCAGTAGAGTTAACGTGTTGAAAGAAATGTCCCCTGAAATTCCATTGCCACCAAACCCAAATTTTTTTAACTAGATGGGGTACATGGCTGAAGCAGTTGAATTTTTGGGAACATATAGACTCTATTAACAATGTTCTCCTTGCATTGGACTCTGAAGATGCAGTCTCAATTGATACTCGAAAACATTTCCTGTGACATAAGTGTGAAGAATGATTTTAGCTCACATTCAGCAAAATTTTTCATGCATCAAAAAAACGCTAAAAAGTCCCCAAAATAGGCACCTTTCACTATCTGAAAGTTTTAAATTTATAAATAGTACTGTGGAACAACTGAATCGTGGTGATAAAGTTGCAAAACCAGTAAGAGCAAAAGTGGACACTGTACTTTAAAAAAAACCCTGGATTAAAAAGAACTAAAAAGGTTTTTGGGCTGTGATGGTGGTGAATCAACAGTGAAGATTCCGGACTTATCCCCAGCAGACATTGTGAAATTGGAAATTTTGTACCAGTTACTTCTTGTGACGTCGAACGCTCTTTTTTTCAGTATAAATCTATCCTCAGAACAATAGAAGAAGATTCACTTTTCAGCACTTGAAAGAAATGTTTGTAACCTATTGTTATGGTAACAGACAATAAAAAATTTTGTTTTGTTGAAACTACATTGGAAGATAAGGTACGTCCATTATATTTTTTTTTAGTTTGATTAAAATGTACCCAAAATTTAACGTACATAGTCATTTTTTTTTAATTTTAAGTCCATATTTAATTCCATATTTTGGTAAAAATCCATATTTAATTCCATATTTTGGTAAAAAAACTACATATATATTTACATATTTCATATATTTTTTTGTCCATATTTAAAACCGTTCCCTGGTTTTTCAGATATTAATAAATTGCACTGTACTAGATTCTTCCAATATATATGTTTTTTTTATTCGTCCTAAGTTCCCCCAACAGGGTTATAAAAACCGTCATATTTCACTAAAATTTTTTCTATATATTTAGCCTAAAATATCTCCTTAGAATCCCATCAAATTATTAACTGCAACGTATTAAATCCTCATAATATTTCATAGTTGATAAAATTTCTCGCTAATTTAAAAATTTAAACATAAACTAGCAAAAATTCATTTTGCAAATTACCCCCCCGGGAAAACATCTTATGCTCTCATAGTAAAAATACATTTTTTTGTTTAATGTTACAAGGGTTTCTTGCTGTCACCTAAAATTCGTTGAATATCCTGATTATATCGACCTATTCATTAACTAATGCAACGTGTTATATGATAATTAGGCTCGAACATTTTTAAAGCTTTTCCTTGAAAAATTTGCTTTCATCCCCCCAATTTCTTTTCTAACTTTTTTTTTGTCACCCCCTTTCATTCTTATATTATTGTTATTTTGCCATCCCTAAATTATCAACACATAAGCTGCTTGCCCCCACCCCATCCCCAATCAGTTGATGGGGGGAAATGGCAATGCGTTTTTCTATTGGGGCCCTTGAGGAAGGGGCACGGGCAGGGGGCTGTCCTCGCACGCCGATCGCTAGGGTGGGATTATTTAGTCCTGACAGCTCCCCGCGACGCGAAATAGGAGTAGTGGGGGGAGATGCAGGGGTGAGATAAGGGCGAGCGGTCGGGAAAGGAAAGCAGAAAAACCCTTTAAATGTACTAGAAACATACCGCTCCCACCGCACGCGACAACCCATCCCCTCCGAAAAGGGAAGCGAGTGCCCCAACCCAAACGCCTCTTGGCGTAACTAAATGGAAAATCCCCCACCAAGGCGCCCATTGCCGGCGACTGTCAGGACTAAATAACCGTACTGTACTACCTGGAGTGGAATGGCGTGCTGCACCAAAAACATCCCCCCTTTCACAGATTCTCCCAACTCCCCCCACAACATATAATCCCTTTACTTATTCACGTGGGGATCATCACGGACACTCTATCTCCCGGTTCCACGAGCTACCATGATCCCAGTGGAGAGCCCATGGTACTACCACCAACAACTAATGGGAAAGAAACGCAGATTATGATGACGATAATGATCATGGTCATGGGGAGGAAGTTCGCACAAAAAAAATAGATTTTAATTGAGTACGGGGAGCGAGTAGAGTAACCAGCGTCTCGCCCTGCTCCAGCTCGCTAAAGACGATAAGCAGTTCACCTCATAGTGGCCTTCTGTGGGGCTGTGTACAGTCGTGAAAGTTTGAAGGGAAAGCTGTTAATTTATATTAATATTTTTAAAGATATGAACAAAATGAGGTCTTCAGTTATTATTGTAGTCTGTTATTTACGTAATGTTAATATTCTGCATGATTCCAAAAAAATAAACTCGTCTTTTTTAATTAATTATGAAAACAAGGGTGTAACACGTATATTTTTTTTCCCCCGGGTTATTCTTCCCCTTAAATGTTGACGTCTCTTTAAAACTATGCATTCAGTTGTGTTGTAGTTCAATTCAACATCGGAAATTTCGATACGAACTTCCTATGGGAAAAAAAATTAGAAAAAACCGTTTAGTCTGCATATTTCTATCTTAAAAAAGTGACAAAATATACTGTTCCCCTTTTCCCTTCCTTTTGTCAGCCAATAAAGGGGGAAAGGGGTTCGACGTGGCTTTTTAATGAAGCAGAATATTGTCGCATTTTTTTTTTAGTAACTCAAAAAAATAGTAGTCAGATTCTACCCATAATAAGCAAAAGCATTTTGAAGAGTACTGTTTGCAGATTTTAAGATGTTTAGTCACCACAATATAACAAATATAAGACTTCTTAATTGAGATTTGTTTTTTACTGTTCTAGTATGGGAAAATATGTTTTTCAAGTGAAAATCGATCAACGATAAACTTTTTTTTTTGAAGAGATAAGGGGGTAGTTGCAGTTTTAAATTGTCTAAATAGATTCAAACTTTTTTAAAAAAAGCATTTAATAGAACGAGTCAACAAGATATTGTCACTTGTTAAGTTTGTCGCTGCCCCGGGCCCTCAAGTAAGCGCGTACATAAACATTTTTATCTTCAAAACACAATCATGCTTTAAAAATAAAATTTATTTTTTTTTGATTGGTTTCATTTATTTAAAAGGGACACACAAAAAATGTTTATCACTTGTCTCCAATCTTTCAATTGTATGTTTGTAACAGAAATTGGGTCCCCACTTAGCGTAAAGGAACGTTTTTATCGCCGCCTTTTCGCAGAATATGGAAAAAAAAAATAAGTGGAAAAATGTTTGAGCATGTTGAAAATAACAAAGAACAATTTTTTTCTGGTGCTAATGTAATAGACAGTAAGACTGACAGAATAATTTCGTTGGGAATGTTTAACTGATAGCAGGTTTCCATCAGATGACTTGTCAATTAGTAGCGACAAGGGTTTTAAGATTAATGGGGGGAAATTTCCCAAACCCCTTCAGCGCAGCGGTAAGGTTTAGTAATCTCCTGGGGGGGGGTTTTTTCCCAGTTTTTAAACCCTTTGGCTGCCTTTTACAATAGAAATAAAAAATTTTCGTGAAAAAAATTTTGGGGTTTAATATTATTTCTACATCCCAGATACACTTTTAAAATTTAAAAAAAGTTTTTGTTGACCTGATGATAGTAAGAAATCTATTTATTTTAGTTTGCTCCAGTAACGTCTTGTGACGTAGAACGAAATATTTTCAGGTAATATATACACTGTTTTTGAAGATAAAAAAAATATTTCCTTTGATAAAAAAAAAGTGTTTTGTTTTTTTGTAATTATGAGGCTAGAATCATATTGCCTTTGTACGTTATTTTTATATGTATGGTATATTAGTTAGTTTGGGGAAATTTGAAGTTTTAAATTGAAAATTATTGTTTCTTTTTCCCATTCTTTTTTTTCCCTTGTTCTGGGGTTCTGGACGATTGAAGAAATGTTTGGTTCCACTCGGCTGTACATGTTTGTCGTTCTGGTTCACTGACATTGAAGATGCGGTATTTCCCTTTTCCCCGGAAAAAAGATATAGTAAAAAATTTCCCACAACTTAACATTTTTGTATCTAATTCCTACTTTGATCATGATAGGAAAATAGGGAAAGTGAAAATTATGATGGTAAATTTCCAGCCCAAATTTTCTTAGCAATTCTGCTTCAATTGGATGACTGGGGCCGGAAGAGATCTAAACCCCGGTAATTTGCCCCAAACGGAAATGAACCCCTGACCCTTCCTTTCACTGTCAGACATGCTCCCCCATTTTCAGTGGTTGATAGGGGTTAGATGCTTTTCTTTGTTTTTGGTAAGTTCTGATGTTCTTGGTAACAATTTAAAATTCTCCAAGATATGTCAAAAAAATGCAAAATTTTTTTATGATTATGTTAGAAAACTCAAGAAAATTTTAAACCCTTTATTTTAAAAAAAGCCCTACGAATCGTTTTAAAAATTGGCTCTAAATTTCATGCCCATCAATTTACGGGGGAAAAAAAAAGAAACCTTAATAATTGTTTTTTTAAATTTTGAATATGTACAATAAGCCCCCCGAAAAGGTTGGGATTATGTTAAAAGTGATAAAGTTTTGTAGTCTTATTTCATATTCAATTAATAAAACAGTTAAAGGTTTTTTTTTGACTCTCCTCAATTTAAATTACTGAGTGTATGGCGTGAAAAAAAAAAGACCACGTCTTTTAAAGTTTTGTTGGCCAGTATAAAAGGGCTTCCCGGGCAAACATGCTAAAAATATCCGAATTTTCCCTTCAGGCCAGACACTCATAAATTTCCCAGACAGCGGATTTTCGGCCCCTATGAGCGAAAAGACGTCACGCCCCTTGGCGGGGGGGGGAAGCGAAAAGGGAATGCGTTCAGTGACCCCCAAAACTAACGTAACCTAACGTTCAGTTCGGACCCCCCGCTGTCTGCTAAGGATGGTTTCTTGTAGTGACGGCTCATCAAAAAAAACCAAGGAAGGACGAAATTTCCCCTACACTTGTAATTACTACGTAATTATTTAAAAAATATAACAGTAATAACAGCAATAACAATCAATATAATAAAGTTTAAAACCCACAACCTATCCATACAGCATTTAAAAATCAGGACTTTTAAATTTTTGCACGGGTGACTTTTTTTAACTATAACCTTTTACTGGGTGATGTTTGCCCTTGTCAGCGAAACAAAACGATACAAAAGGGATATGTTTGGAAATAAATGACGCTGTGACTAGTATGGGATGAAGGTAAAAAAAAAACAAGACGGGCCATGCTTATCGAAAAAAAAAAGGAAAAAGAAATTTCCCAAAAATGACCCCAGAAAAGAACTGAACAGCTTCAAATATTTGGGTTTTACTAAAAGGGGGGGAAAGTGAGCTGCTCCCAGGAAGTAAAAATGCCAGTAACAATGGCAAATGAAGTTTTTATAGAAAAGGGCATATGGTGCGGATTTTGGAAAAAAACAAAAGGAGGACTAGTGAAACTTTGTGTGGAGTGTAGCATTATAAACATGGGCATGTATAGAAACATGGACATTACAGAAGTGAAGAGAAACGACTAGAAAAAAAGAAACATGGACTTGGAAAAAGAATGGAGAGTGTGAAATGGACAAACAGAATGAAAAATTTAAGCTGTGCTTAAAAAAAGTGGCTGAAAAAAAAGAATAATGCCCGAACTCATAGGAAGAAAAAGGAAACTGACAGGGTCACTGGTTTAAGAAGAAACTGCCTCGGGAAGGTTCCCTAAAAAAGGAATGGTGAACGGGAGAAGAGTTTGGAGCTGAAAAGTATAAAAGATTATAGAAAACCAACTTTAAAAAGCTGGTATATTATATCGATCATTATCCGGAAAAAGGGATGACAGAACATGGGAAAGATAGAAGAATGTTTTGGATTTTTGAAAGACCTGCCCTTGGGGAAAAATATGAATAATAATATTTAATATCAAATATATACATGTCTCTAGGGAAAACTGTTAATGGTGGCCCTATAACTCTTTTCATGGTAGTCTTAATACTTATGGGTGTGGGAAACGGAGATTAAGAGAAGGAATGTATGGCGTAATGTGAAGATGCTTTTTAATTGATATCGGAGGCAAGATTGAGCTCCATGTTCGAAAAGTCGTCAAAAAATTTTAAAAATAAGTTTTCATGTTAACTGGGTGAGGTGTGACTACATAAATTCTTGTAAAAAAAACAGTAGAGCAGGTTTAGCGTGGCTGGGGTTGGGGGCATAGAAGGGTAAAAAATTGTAAAGCAAAAGGGAACCTTTTTGTCTAATGTGCGGGAAAAAAACTCCTGGAGACATTTTTTTATTGCAGTTTTCTAATCGGAACATACCCAGAAAATATCTACCATCCTCGATGCTAAGTCGGAATAGGATTTCGCTTGCATGTCTTGACCTCATGGGAATGGAGAATCCCAAACACAAGACTGGATTGTTCCTCTTGAAGGGGGAGACAGAAAAAGAGCTCAGCTGTTGAAGTTTGTGATCCGAACTGACAAGGGATTGGTAACTACTAAATTTATACATTTTTATGCCTGTTTTTTGTTTGTGCCATTTGCATTTTAATCTGTGTGTTCTTTTTTGGTTGGATTTAATCATAGGTGAGGGAGAGGAACCTACAAGGTAGGACTTGTTTAAAAGCACGTACGGGCCCGAAGACCCGTTAAAGAAAATTCTGGTAATATGCAGGGACATCATTTTATTTTTACTAACATTTCTTTTTAACCCACTTTTTACCCATGGATTAACAGTTGATAATCAAAAACATCGTTTTCTACCCCCCTTTCCCCACTGGAGTTCGATGATACGGCGTAAAGTACAAACAAAAACCCCTTTACTAGGTATGGGGGGGAAAGGTAGTTCCCCATTTACATAAAAAGGGAAAAATCGCTATTTTGGTTTGAACTTTTTTATTAGGTTTTTCTAAAAAAGTCAATAAGTTCTCCCTTTCTCACGAACTAGGGTATCCATTCGGACCCTTCATCATGCAGTTTCATTATCTGTCTATGGCCCTTTTTAAAGGGACATATGAAAAATGAAGTTAAATTTAAAAAATTTTAATCATAATATGGATATTTAAACACAATTTTGAAAATGATGGCCCTTCATTTCGACACAGCACATTTGCATATTATCCCTTTTTTAGACTATTGTACCTAATTCCAATTACCAGTTTCGTCCTTAGTACTAGTATATGTATTTTGTACGTTCCCACTGTTTACAATAGTTGTGCTAAACTTCTGGTTTAAAGTTGATATAGTAGATTAAAAAATTCTGAAATATTGTGAATTAGTGAATAATAAAATATCAGTTAAAACCCGGGCGATCATGATAAGGAATTTTTTGATGTATTAAGTGAAGTGCTGAATCAGGTAACTTTTTTTTTAAAATTAATATATATATATATATATATTAAATCATATTATTGCAAAGAACAAAAATTATTTTATGGTTTAAAAAAAAGTTAATTTTATTAAATGATGAAACATTTTCATCTTTTCTTTAAACCCAAATAGGGAAAGGGGTATCTGTGCATAGTGTCCATAAACAGTTGGAAGCTACCCCAAAATGATGGTACAACCCTTTAAAAAATAATTAAATGTGATTTCAAAGAAAAACAAATAGTGATGTAAGTGTTTTTCCCCTTTTAAAACAAAACTGAATCTATACATGAAATAAGCGAAATTATAAAATAAAAAACAATCGAAATCAGATGAACATACTGAAGAACCGAGGGGAAAAAAGTTTTGAATCGTAAAAAAAAGAGACGTGGGGAAAAGTGGTAGGTAAAAAAAATTTTGAAGATAATGGTGAAGAAACAAGCGTGTTAAAGGGTATACCTAAAACTTAAATTTTATTGCCCCGTATATAGGTTAGGTCCTACAACCACAATAGAAGAAGTAAAATGCATTTTTTAAAAAAAAAGTATCCTTTAAGTGACGTGTGAAAAACTAAATTCAAAAGGGATCCTGACCTTTACGTATCTTTTAAAATTAATATATATGAAAAAGCAGTTGGAATCGGCTCTTTATCCCGGAAAAATTGGGCCCACTAATGCTTGTATTAGGCATTTTTGCACATTCCTCAAAGAATCCAAACAGAGAAAATTTGTGATTTTTGGGAGTAATTCAAATCACTATTTAATACTTTATTAAATATCTGCTTACGGGGGTTAGTCGATGAGCTAGAAATTATTCTTAATACTGTTCCATATAATACACTGTGTATTTTTTGAAAACTGGTTGAAAAAGTGAAGTAGAGTTTTTTTACTCCCCTAATTACGTACTGGGTGATACTTACTATAGGAATATTTATAAACAAGCTGGTAAGTAATCTTTGTGCATGAAAATATTTTTTTTGATAGATTCCCCTACTAGAAACTTTTTTGGAAAGTGTTAAAGACTTAGCCGCTGTAATATTGTCACTAAAACTTCGATTGTATGCGACTATAGATCGACAAGCTCGGTGCAATTAATTTTTTAATGCATTAGAATCATTTTACTACATGGTTACAGTTTAGTGGGGGGGAAAATTAAAGTATTATTATAAAAATGGGTTTAAATATTGATATTAGATTTAGTCAACTATCACTCCCAGCTAGAAATATGTTACATCTTTTTGGGTTTTCAGTGGCTAATACTTTACCACAAGAGGGGTTTGGGTTGTATTGATAACTGTATAACAGACTGGAAAAATATTATCCCGATAAGGGTCTGTGATTTTGGTATTGCTGAACATATGGCCCTTGATATTGGGAAAATTTAAAACTCAATTAGAAATTCTAATAATAAATATAAAATGACAAATTCAATCATTAGACCTTTGAATACGAAAGGGCATATTATGATTCAGCAATTTAAAATTTTAATGTCATTTTAACAAACCCATTATGATTGGATACAAAGGGACTGTTAAAAACCTTTAAAATATCTTTTTTTTAATATGTATGGATATTTTCAGCCGTTGTTTTTCCCAAATTAAAAAAATTGATGGAAAAAATGTGTTAAATTCAAGTAAGAAAAATAAGGTTAGGGGTCAATTGGTTTGATGCAGGAATTTATAAATGTGAAAAAAAAAATATAATAATACGTTAAAAACTGTAAGTATACGGAATATATTCCTGTTTATCAGGAATATAAGTCATTAAAAATAAATTTAAAATAAAAAAATTTGGAACACAAAAAAATTTCATATGTTAAATACATTAGTGAATCTTCTAATAAGTGCAAGGCTTCATGGAAATATTGAGAACTGAAGTACTAAATAAAAAAACTTCGGGGGGAAGATCCCGTTCACAGCTAATGATTTTGGGGAAAATTTTTTAAAATCTGTAAAAAAACAAAACAAAATGCCTTTACACTAATGTAAATAAAGTTACTAGTCACAAAAAAAGTAACAACGATAAAATGATAAATTGGATACATACTACACATTCTGAGGTTATTTTCATTGTTCGTTGACTGATAATTCTACTGCTAGAGATATTTATGACATTTCAAATAAGTTTATAAAAAATAATTGCAATCTTTAGTTGACATTAAAAACCTTTTTTTTTGAAGATGTGCTTCCTGAGGGAAATAAAAATATCTCAAAATATCACTGTACAAGAAGGGAAATAAAAAAAGGGATGAACTATAGACCAATATCATTGGGGCCCAAATTTTTTCAAAGTTTTGAACATATTAAAAAAAATTGTAGGTTTATTCAGTTACAATCATTATTTTCTCCATTACAATATGGATTTTTGCCTCATAGATCTACTATTGATGCATTAGAGAATTTTATAAATTCCATTAAGGGTTGGGATGAAAATAAAAAATAAACTGTAAAAATGATAGATTATCTAAGGCTTTTTTATTGTTTGAGCCTGGGAAAATATAGTGTTGGTAGTACTGTAATTAAACATAAACTCTTATCTTTCTGGTTTGATTACAGGCTGTTTTATTGAACAACTGGTGTCCCACAGGGGTTCAGTTTATGGGGCCCTTATTAATTTAATTGGGGGGGAAATGATTTATCTTTATGGCACCTATTTTTGAATGTGTTATGTTTGCAGATGATCAAATTTCATAATAAAAGGTAAAAATAAATGAAATGCAATTATTTAAATTTAATGAAACAATACAAGCTTCTGAAAATTGTGTTTTTATAACAATGGTTTGTATGTAACAAAAAATGAGACGCAAAATGTTTATTTTAAATTTGTGTAATACTGAAGTTAAATATGTTTAAATTTCTTGGTCTTACTTTTGATAGTAGGGTTTAAAATTTAAAAAAACATATTGATGAATTATCCCAAAAAATTATCTCAGACATTGTATCTGCGTCGAAGAATCCCAAAATTGTAATTTTATAAGACATCTAGTTAAAATAGTTAAAAGTTATTCCATTGTCACTTGAATTATGGAAATTTGACTCTGGGAAATTTTACACGTTTTAAAGACATTTTCTATTACGAAAAGAAGGCTGTTAGAATTTTTTAAATTGAGTAATGATGTAGCACATTGCAAACCATTGTTATTAGATTTCAAATTATGACACTTCCATCTTTGTATATTTATGATTTTCGTTTTTATGTTAAAAAAAATCAATCTTGCTTCCCCCACTAAAGGGTATCATGGGCACGCTACCAGATATTATAATGATATTCAGTTACCCTTTATTGAAATTGAAAAAACCCAAATTTTTCATTTTTTTGAAACAAAAAATTAAAAATTTTTCAACATGTCGTCTAATGATGTTAAAAATTTTTAAAATGAGACATTTTTGATTTTATTAAAAATACTTTACTATTCATCCTTTTTATAAACTAAGTGATTTTCATGGTATGCTTAAGAATGTGTTACTTGACTTATATTGACTGTCTTTTGACATAGTTTGATTGTCTGTAGATACAAACCGAAATTAATAGCCCATCTATCTATCTGTCCTGTCTATCTATCATACCGGCCTGGCAGATCCAACAGCTGACAACGGCATAAAAACGCATTGAATTTCATGTAAGCTATTTTTGCATATCGAAGCTTATTTTAAAGCATTTTTAAGTCACTGAGTTTGTACAAATAAGCCATCATCTCCCCATGAAATAAATAATTTAATTCATTTCCCATTTTTTTCTCTTTATCTGCAACATCTGTCACTAAACTCAGAACGGTTGTTTCCTTTAAGTACTATTAAATTGTGAATTAAATAGAGTATATCCAGATTCAGATGTCATTTTTTTTTTGTTTTTTAAAGTCCTAAAGCTTTTTGTAATAATGTTACATTGCGTTAATAAGACACGTATAATGTATTATGCAGAGATTTGTATGGAATAAAGGTAGATTGACACGTTAGTCAGGCGGTATGGAACCAGCTTTACCTCCAAATTTCATATTTTCGAACAAGAAATGACCAGAAAAGTCTGTCGGAACTCTTTTCGCTTAATAGGTTCTTTGCGCGATATTCCGTGAATATCCACATCTTCAGTAGCACAAAAGTAATGAATATTTTGTAGGTCATTTCATAGCGCGATTCAATAATGATGACGTTTGTAAGGACACTGGAGTTTTACAGAGTCTGTTTTATTTATTATTTACTCATTTACTCAGACTATCATTTATTTATTTTTACTTACTTATATATTTATTATTTATTTATTCATTTATAAGATATCATATATAAAATTATTTGTTACCTTGAAAGAGCACATAAATGTGTTCGGGACAGTTCCGCTTATTTAAAAGAGACTTGAAAATTTAAAATTTTATACTAGATCACATTCTTAAGAAGAGACAAACAGAAATATAAACCAATTATACAGAATTGTGGTATCAACAAACACCAGAATAAGAGACTTAAGAAGGGCTAATAATAGAAAAATTATAATAACAAAGTTAATAACAAATAATAATACTAGTAATAATTGAGATAATCTAATTGAGATAATATAATCAATTACAGAGTGAAAAAGAGATTATGTTGAGATTGGAGAAGGATTAATAATTATTACTGCAATTAGTAGCAATAATGTTAATATAGTGACAAAGATAATAAGAGAAATAATACATTTAGGAAGACGAAACTTGGTTTACAAATATATGGTGCATATAAAAACTAGGAATTTTCCTCATATGAGTTAGTTAATTTTGATTTGAAAATTTACTGGTTGAAAGTGGCTAATTCTGATGAAATTACTGGTAGGCTATATACGTGGATATAATTTGTACTGTGTAGTAAAGCAGCAGATGTGAGGCATTACTTAGGTTTGAATCAAAATAAGAATTTTATTTTCTTCTATTGTGATCATGTATTGAGCTACGAATTTCATTCGATTTTATGCAGATAGAATCATTAAAGAGTATTTATAACCGGGTCAATTATAAAATATTAAATTCGAAACGGATCTAAGTTTGTTGGATAATCCAGTCGCCCTTCAAACAAATTTTGATTCTGTTTTGCAAAAGAATTAGAGTAAGAAGAGCAGTTTTTGTACGTCTCCCATCCAGTTATGCCATACATACCAGATTCAGACCAAAACGTAAGATATGAGAACATAAGTAATGGTGAAGATGTACACCTGTAAAATTTTATGACTCCTGTTGGCATTAAAAAGGTGATAGGTATATCCAATTTCAATTCTGATTGACAGTTAATTTTCAGCAAGGGACCGATGTTTCAGTTTGTTTAAAAGTGAAAATAATATGGTGCATTACTCCTACAATTTATTATTAGACTGACCTTGAAGCAAATGTTACAAGTGTGGTTAGCGGAAAAAAATCAGCTGCATCTTTTCGCCACTTCAGATATGTATTTATTTTCAGGTTTATGATGCAGATTACGAGAGAGTTACTTTCACATGTTTAACGAAGATAAAGTGGTTTTTCTGAAAATGAAATAACAAAATTGTAGGCTACAACTAAAACTAGATGTAGTGAACTGTACTGATGAATTTGTAACAAAGAATATTAATGACAATTTATAGAATGCTGCAACATATAGATTGAAGTAATCGAAATATCTCAGGTTCTCCCTACCTATGTTAATAATGTCAAAAGAAGTTTTATATAAATTTTTGGCCATTACGAGGCCGTCCAGATTTTCCCTAGGGCCGTTTACAAATGGAAGCACAATTGTATGGAAAGATTTATCGAAACAGATATAGCAATTGTTGCGCTATTTGTCAATATATCTCAATAGAATTGAGACATTTGTCATAAATAATGATCAATTTTCTATCCTTGTGCTTCGTATAATTAGCTGCTTGGGATCGAAACCAGCGTTTGACAGCCGTCTGCACCTCTATCGATCCCATGACATGACAAATGTCTCAATTCCGGTGGAAAAATAGCTCAACAATATTTATGTGCCTGT
This sequence comes from Periplaneta americana, assembly GCA_025594305.2. NCBI lineage: Eukaryota > Metazoa > Arthropoda > Insecta > Blattodea > Blattidae > Periplaneta > Periplaneta americana. The sequence goes on along the minus strand of JAJSOF020000001.1, from coordinate 163,353,215 downwards.
TCCAATAAATTTTTCCAATGAAATGCGTTTTCTTTCGTTAACGGCTCTGGCGAACTTACTTTTATTGGCCATCGTAATTGCGGTCGAGTGGCCAAAATTATTATAACCACTTCTTTATATTATTAACATGCAGGAAAAAAAATTAATCTTTTCATCTGTCCCCACTGAATGTTTGCTTGTAAGAATAGGTAGTATAATTGCACTGTCACTTTCAGACAATGTGTTAAATATACTCAGACGTTATGAAATTTCACTATCTTGTCAGAATTGACTCCTGGTCCCAGCAGAGGAAGTCCTAGGGAACTAATGGAGGAGAGCAGCGAGAAATCTGAGACGAAAAGTGGAGGCATTTTTAGCAATGAGTCATTCCACGTCAAATCGTACAAAATTATACAAATTTTGACCTTGATATTTTGATTGCGTTTATATTTTTTACCAACTTATGGTCTAATAACGATCATGTGCTTTATTTCGTCTTAAGTCCACACGTTTTTTAAAATATTGCATATTGAAAATTCGTTAAAAATGTCGCTCAATGCAACACTTTAAAGCGTCATATATCTGAGGATATTGATGTTAAAAATTTTGAAAAATGCATTTAAAAGCTTGAAGTACTGTTTTTATTAAATCATTTACTAACTAATTTTAATATAATTATTTCAAGTATTTTTTATAATTCAATTTTTAAAACATATACATCAATGTGAAATAGCCTATTAAAAATCTAAAGAATGCCTACTAGGTGCATCAGTATTCTTAATAATTCCAGAAAAATCAGAATGGGATCTCCAATAGTTTAATGGAAATTTAATTACTTATGACAGAATGCAGTCGGCTTCATGCAGCAGCAGTGGACGGAAGCGTTAAAGCGCGCTAAGAGGTTTATCGGCGCTGGATATTTGACTGAACGTTGCAACATTACACCCAGTACGGATCAAGTTACTCGAGGAAACACTGCTAATTTATCATTATGATATCTTCAAATAATTGTACATTATGCTTTTCAAATGTTTCTTTCATTCACACTTTAAATTTTTCATTCGCCTACCTTATTTCTTGAAAGAAAATTGTTTTACTAAATCTTCAGTTTTTGACAACGGTATGAAAGAATATAATTTTAATGTACCAGTTATTGGTTTTAGATTATGATATCTGGCCTGCAAATTTTCAGTGTGGTTTTGTGCTTATTGAATGGACAAAATATAAAATGACACGTTAGAAATGTTTTTGTGACTAATCAAACAGTTTTTTTGTGTTGTTATAGGATCTTGTATAGGCTAACTCTCGTGGCAAGTCTTAACAGTATCTCAATGCCAACACATGGACCTTTACCATGCGACATTGCAAAGAAGTGTCATTCAGCACTAATTCTATAATCGTCTTCATGAACTTGATCCATTAAGTAGAATTTTTTTAATTCTTGCTTTAAGAAATTGATTGCTTCGGATTGAAAAACGTGAAAGGGATTGTCATGTTTCATGGTTTCTGTGATTACTTTTTGATTTCCATCTCCTTTGAAAAAGAAGATTTATTTATTTTTTTTTATTTATTTCGTTGATTTATTTCTTTTATTTATTTAGAATTTATTTATTTATTTCGTATTTATTTATTTATTTAAACGTTAAATATACAGAATAAAGAATATGTACAAATGTAGAAATAAAATAATGCAATGGTTTATGAGATGACATTACTTTTGTAACGAATTTCTCAGTTCGGAAATATAATATTAATAGGCTAAGAAATATAAAATAAAATAAAATAAAGTAGGAATATTAATTTATTTATTTATTTACTTTATTTATTTATTTTATATTTCCAATGCATTTATTTATTTATTTATTTATTTATTTACAAATGAATAATTTTTTATTTATTTATTTATTCATTTATTTATTTCAAAGAATAAAAATATAATTACAAATGGAAGAGCATCTTAGAAATAAAAAAACTTAACATTATAAAAAGGAGATGCCTTTTACTTTTGAAACTTTCACGGGGATGAGCAGCGTTTTGTTGTATTTTCTTTAATAGGCTTGATAAGAGAATATAAAATAAAATAAAATTGTTTAATAAACAAAATATTACTGATTTGGCTTGGCACTGTATCCAAGAACTTGTATTGAAGAAAAATGAATAATCACTTTCTCTGTAATAACTATTCATTTGATTCATGTTATTAATCCGTCAAAAATAAAATACCGGCTAATTTTTGAATGGATGATGATAATTTCACATGACCTATGCTAGGGAGCCTTTTTACTTTGAAACTTTTCACGGAACAAATCACGTTTTTTGTATCTTTCAAAGACTCTTTAAATTCTTTATCAATCAAGGTCTTGACTTACGCGTCTTAGTGTACTTTTCTTTTTAGCGTGATTAGGAAGGTAAATGCTAGAAGAAATACTGGGATAATCATTTCTGTCTGCATTTCATTTGATTCTTTACCGGCTTCACTCATGTTGATTGATTTTTACGGAAACAAATCACATATTTGTCACTGACTTTAAATTGAGCTTTATCAATAAGTCGCGACAAACTGATTATTTTAAAAGCTCTCGTTATATATTACATCTTTTCACTCATCATAAAGATTACTGCCTTACCCAGTCTTACTATCATCCAATTACATCCAGCATAAACTGTGAAGGGCTTTCCCCGAGCTGACAATAATAAAATAATTTTAGATAAGATATTTACTGTTCCTTAAGGTATTAATCATTTGATGATTAGTGTGGGTGAGCATCAGATGCAACGGAATTTCCACGGGCAGCCTTCTAGCCTATGGCTGCAAGCAGTTCATTAGCTGGGCATCGCGAGCGCGTGCATGCCTCCGGAAAATAAATTGTTACAAATGTATGGGTGCCGATCCATATTTATAAATGCAGAAGTTTACAGATAATACATCAGCGAACAAGTCTATATTTTTTCAGATTTTAACTTGGCTATTTAATATAGTAATTTTGCTTTGAAAAATAAATGATTAAAAAATAGGCCAAATTTTAAATTTATTTGTGATAGGCCTAAAGTAAAAAGTGTTGTATTTCGTCTTTTTCAAATGCGCCAAACAGCAAATCTCAATTATATGTAGACACAGAGTTCCAAGCGAGTTTATGCAACAGTGCGCGCATAATTTGCGTAACTTCAAATATTCATAACTAAATAATTAATAATTGTGAAAATAAAAAATACGGGTCTCCTTATTTGATGTCTGGAATTCATGAAAAAATTCAACCATTTCCGAGAAGGTCGTGTTTTATTGCTGTGCGATTTGACGTGGAATGACTCATGTATGTTGCATCTCCCCATCCCATTTCCTTCCAAAATAATGTGAGACGATATCTAAACAGATTATATGTTGAACGGTGGATACATAGAGGAGAACCTGTACCTAGATCACCAGATTTAAACTCTTTGGATTTTCGTATATGGAGTTATGTAAAAAAAAAAGCCTGGTTTACACAACAGACATCATCATACTTGAAAAACTGCAGCATCGGATTGTACAGGGACATCATTTTATTTTTACTTCAATTTTCATTGTACCTGAGTTTTTGAATGTACTTCACTCCACCCCTTCTACTAAGGAAGTTCCAACTCCACACATAACCAAGACCGCAGATAGTGGTTGTGTACCTGAGTTACTGAGTATAGTACGTTCCAGAAATATGTTCGCGATTTCCAGTGACGAAAGAGCTTTCAATATTGAATCATATTTTCGCACAGGTACTGTCGTTTGCCTACGTCGCATCCCGATTTCCCCCACCTGCTTCTGCTCGCCCCTCTGTAAAAGCTGGGCTGTCTTAGCTCTTTTCTGAAAACATTAATTTCTCTTAGAAATTGGACGTTTACGTAATATTATACAGCTGTTTAATTTAACTTAAATAAAAGGGCCTCGTTAAGTAATTAACTGTCACATGATTTCTCCTTTCTACAATCCTGCGGCATAACCACTTGGACGGACAGTAGTAGCATGTGAGGTAATTTTATATTTTCGGGTCGGGCAGAAGTGAAGATTGGTCACAATACGTAGAGTAGGTACAGAATTATTTCAACATGAGTTACTATGAAGGACGAAACTGGCAATTGGAATTAGATGCAATAGCCTATAGTGCGATAATATGCACAAAAGAACTGAAGCCTGTATCGAAATAAACGGCCACCATTTTCAAATTGTGTTTAAATATTCATATTATGATTATTTTAAATTTAACTTCTTTCTCTATATTGTACGCTAATGTGCTGTAGACAGTATACACTGCATAATGAATACGTTCGCATGGATAACTCACTTCGTGAGTAAAACACTTATTCTTAATACAGTACTGTACTTTGATTAAAGAAAAACCTACGAAAATTATCAAACTCAAAATATTTCCAGTTTACGTAAATGGATGATTTCCTTTTCTTATCGTAAATAGAGTGATACTTTTCTTCCATTACCTAGTAGAGTTTTACGCCAGTATCATCGAACTCTAGTTCCTTGGGGGAGCAAGCGGTGTTTTCCGGTTCTCTAAAGGTATAGACAGGTTAATATTAAAAATGTTAGTAAAAATAAAATGATGTCCCTGTAGATGCCTTTCAACAAATGAAGAATGACCCAGGATTGCTCAAGCCCTTCGCGGTTCTTTGCCGAGAAGACTAGACAGGTGCACTCAAGTGCATGGTTAGCATTTTCAACATGTGCTGTAAAGTGTTTCAGTTAATATGTCCATACTGTACTGTACCTTGTTTATCAACAAACTTCACCGTCGTTCAAGCAGAAAAGTTTCATTTGGTAAGTTCACTCATATTTCTATGGTGTTGCAACCAAAATTATGAATTTTACTTTTTTGTGATTGATAAATTTAATAAAATTATCACCGCTTTTGTTGGAATTAGTTGTTAGTATTCAGCGGGCCCCAGCCAGCACCCAAAATGACATTACCTGGGCCTGTTTTTGCTCCTCTTCGCTTTTACTTCTCACCCTTAAATTTCTTACCATCACTTTTGAAACACCCTGTATAACCTAGACTATAATATGTACAGCATATTTTTTCATTTTCCTTCCGTTCAACCTTCTTTTTACAGAGTTAAACCTCAATGTGGTGCAAGATGAGTATATAGTTATGGATCAACATTTGACAGGAACACATTGCGAACCTCCTCCGTTATTTGATCAGCGTAGTACAGAGCACCGCTGAGACAACACAGGACAGCACATAACAAAGTACAAACATCGAATTCGACAGACAGAAATAAATCTCCTCCGGGAATCGAAGCACGAATCGCTTTGTTGGGTAACGAATACGCAAGAGAAAGCAGAAAGAGAAAGTAAAAAAAAAGTCTTCTATAACTCGTCATTATGGAAAATGCATCAACTATGACGATTGTTAAATTTAATTCCTTATTCAATATTACTTTTCCAACCGCAGCGTCTATTTATGAACGCAAAGTGAAGTGAAAATATTATTAATGATATAATTTATTTTATTGAATGGGATATTATTAGCTTTAATTCTGGGTCTATTATTATAAAATTTTATATTTTTATTAAATATCTTTAGTCTTTATGGGTGCTATTCATAAACATTCCGCTAGCCCGCGCTACGAGCGTGCTAAACTAGCCCCGGCTATCGACTGGTTACTTGTACGGGATTCATATCATATCATATCGCTAATACTGGTTTATGAATACGAAAAATGTTAGTTCGCTCATCATCCACCGGAAGCCCGCGCTAAGAATGTCTATGAATATGGCCCTATAGGTTTTGGTTTTGTTTTCTTCTTCTTCTTCTTCTTCTCCTTCTTCTTCTTCTTCTTCTTCTTAAGTATAAAGTAATGAAATTCTTATGTTACGCGTCATCATAGAAAATTCATCAAATATTACCAATATTATTCAATATCGCTTTCTGAATTGCAGCGTCTATTACAGACGCAACGAAGATGAGAAAACTAAAATACGTAGTAATAAAATTCTTATGAAAAGAGTCATTTGGAAAGTGTCTCAACTTTGACCAATCCTAAATGTAATAATTCCTTATTCAATTGTAATGTCCATTTACGAATGACGAAATGTCAGGAAAGAATAACGTTACGATTGATAAAGGATGTCAGGGCAAATAGAAACACCCTGAAGAATTTTGGCGTCCAGCCAATTTGTCCACCAAAATTCTTACTGTGTGTATTTCGGGAACAGAAATACGGTGCTTATTTGTACAAATCAGACAATAATTAAATCGTCAGTTTTCACATCAATAAAAGAATGTTACTCGAACCTATGACCTACATGTGTTTGACCGCTTGAAACTTCAGTAACGAGATATTTTTGAATATACTATTCCAAGTCTCTCATGTTATCAACTCAACAAAGGAAATAAAAACAAATCTAATTCAAATTACTCACTGTCTGGAGCGTACGAATCCGGAAATGTAATAATTATTCAATGGTTTGGAAAATTGTCGATTTCCGCAGTTGTAAAAAAATATCCCTAGTTGTATCGGAGCTACATTTCACCCTTGTCTATCTAAACCGCTGCAATATTTACAAAATGCAATAAAAACGTTGCGATAGATGCACTGCAATTGCCCTGAGAGCCACAAATTATTATAACGCTCAAGTGCTTCACACCACAATAAAAGCGCTGTGACAGATGCTCAATTGAGCGCAGTTCATCTTGCATCACGCATGCAGCCACAGAGACTCTTTGTGTGATGCCTCCACACTTTGAACAAGCCGTTTATTGTAATAAAATTATGGCGATGTAGATAAAGGCAATAACATCTTTAAAATTGCAGAGTTTTACCAGCACAGAGCATTCCCAGTACAGGTGAACAGAAAATACTGAATAACTTCTGGAAGAGTCTCTGAAAATGGACTAGTTCCGAGATAAGGAAGATGATCGAGACACCATGTTCCACAATAACAGAAATGTAATTTGGAGTTCAGACTCCTCCTCGAATATGGTGTTACGTGTTCTTTATTTGAATCTTCTGAAAGAGAAAGGACACAAGTCCAAAAAATTCGAAAACTGAGATTTCAGTAAGGAAATATTTTCAGAGTGCCAATCCGTCAGTCCAATGGTAGTTGAATAACAGGTATAAGAAAATTTTATTTCCTCGAGAAAGGTTCAAAGTTTAATACTTGAGAAGCTAATTTTCAAAACGTCTCTTGTCCACCTGATACGAAAATGTGCTTCCTGTATCCATGCATTCTTCGCATTCGACGCTAAATAACCGAGCAGTTGATACAGCGTCGTTAAATAATCAAGTAAAAAAATGTATTGTCTAAGTGGTCCCTTCGATATTCGTATTTTCCAAGCTCAAGCGAAGGTTACTCCCCCCCTCCATTATTGTATAAAAGTCGGATCCTATAGTCAAAATTATTTGCTTTCTTTCATTAAATAGTCATCTGCAAATTGGGAAGTCGTATGTCTGTTTTTTTTTTTCAGATAAGTCTTAAAGAGATTTTAGGAATAAATATATTGTTTTTTTCAGTCAATAACTTATCGCATGATATTTATGAGGCATTCCTTTATATTACATTTAATGTCTTTATAAACTTTTTGTCGCCCAGGACATCATCAGATACAAAACATTATAAATATGCAATATTTTAACCTAAAGTTTGTCAATATAATATATACATCAAGCATCAATTATCACTAAAAAAATAGATAAAACTATAAAATAAGAGTAATGAGTTGAATTAAAATCTAGATAAAATATGTGAGAATACAAAATTTACAAGATATATTGCGGGCTTACCATTTCGAGAAAGTGCATGTACTTAAGCTAAGGCCCGTAACATATTTGAAGTTATTTTCGCTAGCGAGAAATGTGCTGCGAGAAAATTCAAAGATTGGTAACATGCATTCAAATGGACGTCCACACACTGAAGAGATTCTCGTTCGAGGCAAAAGCCTCGCGCGAGTTTCTCGCTGGAATCGGTAGCTGAGCGAATTTTCTTGGACACATTTATCAAAAAGATGTTTGACATTTATACTCATTGACTATTGAATGGTGAAAAGATGAAATAATATCACAGGTGGCGTGAATGTATTTCTATTGTTTTTATTGAAAGATGGTTGAAATTGCAGTGAGAAACTCACTGAAATTAATGATGTCAAATTCCTATTTATATGATAAGAGGGATGAGAATTATAATAATATTAAATTTAAAGACGTAATATGGGGATAAATAAATATCGATGACCTGAAAATCAGTAGGCCTAAATTGCATTTCTTTTCGCGAACTTCACAGGCATTAAATTATAACATTTTGAAATTGTATCCACATAACCAGTCTACGTAATATCTATATATAAAATTTGAACTGGTAATGGAAATTAATATGGGAAAACGGCTGAACGGATTTTAATAAATGCGCTTTATTTTGAAGCTTGAACCTAAAGTTTTGCAGAAAATAGTGTAGTTTCTCACCGAAATGTCAATTTTCCTACTACTTTGCATTTTCCAAATCCATCTGTCGTCAGTTTTGAGAAATACATAATGGGTTTTCAGAATAAAACAAAACACAAAAACACTACAATAAACAATATCGCGAAGAACATGATCTGCAGGATTGCTGACATATTTAGAGTCTAGATGCCTCAGATTCTCTGACATCATAATTTCCAATATGTCGATCTTCATTTGTGTAACTTTTCAGAATCTTTCTGTAATATTGGTTATTAAAAACTTGGCGACTTATTAAAAAGAATTTACAGGTCCGATTCTGGTGTGTATTTTTTCAGTAGAGCTGTCTGTGTATTGATATTAAAAATATAAAACTTAAGAATGTTTGATGATATTATTACTACTGAAAATAAAATATTATAGTGAATGCCATGATGTATTTGTCACTAATCATACAAGATTAATGCCTTTATTGATGGACATGAAAGTGAACGGTCAGCGCGTCTGGCTGCGAAACCAGGTGGCCCGGGTTCGATTCCTGGTCGGGGCAAGTAACCTGGCTGAGGTTTTTCCGCTTTCCTTCGGTCAATATGAGCAAAATGGGTAATCCTGCTGGACCCCGGACTCATTTCACCAGCATTATCACCTTCATTCATTCAGACGCCAACAACCAGAATGTTGATAAAGCGCTGCACAACCTAACAAAATAAATAAAAAGACATGAAAGTGAAACCTTTGGGCTTATATAATGGTATAGAGAATATTTGAAGTTAGATCTTCATTTCTATAATATTTACTGAGTGACGGCTGTATAGAGTCTATACAAAACTTACATAAGGTAACATTATTGTTATTAAAAATGAAATATATTATAAAGGTTAATCATAGCGGTTCCGATAAGGATATTTAATGGTGGTGTGGTGTAGATATTTAAAGCTGAAAGTTAGAGTTTATAAAACAGTTATGCTATACTGGTTATTCTTTATGGTTGTGAAACTTGGACTCTACCTTTGAGAGACGAATAGAGATCATGTGTTGGAAAATAGGATTCTAGGAAAATATTTGGGACTGCAGAGGGAATGAAGTTATTGAGACTACAGAAAGTTACACAACGCAGAACTACACTCATTGTATATTCTTCACCCAACATATTAGGAATCAATCATATGTTTGAGATGACATGCATGTAGAAGTATACACTCAGAAATGCATATAGAGGTTGGTTGGAAGACCTGAAGGAAATGTGACCTTTAAGGGGAGTCTGTACCTGCCTATCCTAGCAATGTAAATTTCATCTAATTTATGTGTACTTTTCTCAGACTTACATAAGATACACATTTGAAATTTTTAGGGGTTATTCTTCAAGTATTATTGTATAACAGGCTAAAATTGTCTTTATCTTTATTACTCTGCTTTACATTGATGGATGGCAGTAGAGACTCCTCAAGGGAGACAGACACAAATGGAGAATAATATTAAAATGGATTTCAGAGAGGTGGGATGGTGATGGTAGAGACTGGATTAATCTTGCCAGGATAGGGACTGATAGTGGCTTATATGAGGGCGGCAATGAACCTCCGGGTTCCTTAAGTTTACTTTGCAACTCCAGTGATATATATAGATATTTATATATGTGATTCTCTGGGTATTGTCTATGAGAAGCAAAATTATTGGCGCTCACGGGAAGCCAAAAGGTATTAATAATAATCCGTGGCGCTACAGCCCGTGAAGGACTTAAAACTGACCAGCTGGCTGCTGGCCTCATTCTACAGCGAAGCAGAGGTGGAGGATCATCCAACCGAATGGAGGTATAGTGTGGTTAGTAATGATGATCCCCCAGCCGTTATAGCTGGTATCTTCGCAACGGGATTTCGCTCCCTAAGTGCATCACGATGCCAAGAGCACTGATCCCACACACTGACCGAAATTTAATGAGAAAAATTTCTTCCAGCGAACCAGCGCGCATTCCGTAACGGCGAGTCCTAGGCAGATGCCTTAGGACTGCGACGCCACAGGAGGGACCCAAAAGGTTTTACTTACTGATAAAATAAGACGCCTACAAATGGTAGTGTCCCGGATCACTTTAGCAAGATCTCTTCGCAGGATAAAGTGATTCTACTTCATTTCAAGGTAGTTCACGAAACATGCAGCAACTATACGAAGACGCTATGTCTATTGTTGGAAATCATGGCAAATCTGATATTTTTATAACTCTAACCTAAAAATCCGCAATGACTGAAATAGCTATTCCTTCACTCCCACGTGTAGAAATCGACTGATCGTTCTGACATTGTTATTTGCGTTTTCGCATTGAAACTCAAAACTGAAGATGTATAGGTTCAATAAAAGTATTTAGGACGAACTATGTTTCATTATTATGGAAGCAAACAACTTCCAAAATGTCTGGTATTCTTCATTGAAGTAAATTTGAAAAAATTAATTTCAACTTCTAATGAACTTAGCAAGTACTTGCTGCACAAGCCAATAGTGGTATAGATATAATTTTAATCAGAACATAGCATAGAGCCATTATTATAATTGTTGAAAGTTACGTTAACTACCAGCAAAAAAAATTATATGTGTGTTCTGGAAATAAATAGCCTATGTAGCCTACAGTAATAAATAGTTACTCACAAGGAAGTACCCCAGTCGAACGGCTAAAACCGAGTGTAAATGTTTAAAATACAGAGCTGTGCTTGTTCTACCACTCATCAAGGTTAGTTGATCTGTAAACTCCGCAGTCGTGCAATCAATGATTGAAGAATAACGAATCTAAAGACTAGAGAAGCACAAATCGCCGAAGAAACACCGTAACAGACAGATGATAAGATCCACAAAATACATAAATGAGGTATTATGTGTAAGAAGCTACACGGCATTGTCTTTAAATAATACAGAGTATAGGCATTTCAAATGTCAGTTCAAACATTAAACCGCCAGAATATTATAATATGAGATAGGAAGAACAAAACATCACAGTGTTAGGCAAACAACGGGGTTTACAAAAACATTGGGAAGATTTGCCGTTCTCTTGTTCAACGTACAGCTTTCCTCTCTTCTATGACACCTGTACACAGTATTTGCAGATAATGTCTCTCTGGGAATATTGGCAATTTCTTGCGAAGGCATCTTTCAGCTGCGTAGGGTTGTTGATGTGAGGAAAACTTTGTTCTTGCACCCATAAATCAAAAGTACTGCTGAAATTCGGAGATCGCGGAGGCTAAGGGTGTTGAAAAGTGTCTACTGGATGACTTTGGTCGGAAACGAACCTTAATTGCGTGCGTTAACTCCACCATTAATTATTTATAGAATATTTCCATTGACGCTTTATCAATATCTTAGTTATTTAGTCTGAATGAGATAGAAGGCGATAATGCCGGTGAAATGAGTCCGGGGTCCAGCACCGAAAGTTACCCAGCATTTGCTCATATTGAGTTGGAGGAAACCCCGGAAAACATCTCACCAGAAACTTGACCTGACCGAATCGAACGGCCACTTGGTTTCGTCCGACGCGCTAACCACTCGAAAGGTGTGAACAATAATGGAATAAGACAGACTGGTTACATGCAACGAGAGCGCTGCTACAGCATGTTACAGAACTCAGGTCATTCCCAGACTGAGGAATCACGATATGCGAAAACATAATCTTTAAGCAAGATGGCGCTCCACCCCACATCTTATCCCTGAAAACTAATTACGCAGATGTTTGGCGATCGCGTCATCAGTAGGCACTTTCCAACAATGTGATTCTGATCCCAGATTTCAACTGGCCTACTTTTGCTGTAGAGCTACTCAAAGAACGAATTTTCCTCACACATCCAACAACCCTACTGCAACTGGAAAGATGCCATCTCGGCAAGAAATTGCCAATATTCCAAGACATTATCTGCAAAATACTGTGCATGGTGTCGCAGAAGGAAAGCTGGTACGTTGAACAAGAAAACGGCGATATCTTCCCAATGTTTTGTAAACTCCTGCTGTTTGCCCAACACTGTGATGTTTTTGTTTTTTCCCTATCTCATAATATAATGTTTATAGCGGTTTAATGTTTGAACTGACTTCTTTGAAATGCCTCATATTCGTATATTATTTAAAGCAAAATGCCAGGTAGCTCTGCCACATAATACCTCATTTATGTATTTCTGGATCTCCTTGTCACAACTGTCTTTTACACGGTGTTGTTTCTTCAGTTGACGCAGCTTCTCTAGTCATTAGATTCGTTATTCTTCAACTGCTTTTCACACGACCGCGGAGTTTTACATAAATAACCTTGATAAGTGGTAGAACAAGCACAGCTCTGTATTTTAAACGCATTTACACTCGGTTTTAGCTGTTCGGAGCTGGGGTACTTCCTCGTCAGTACGATAAATGAAGTCACATATTATATGGCATTTTATAACATGACACTGATTCATAAAATTATTACATAGTTATTGTATAGCATCAAAACGAACAAACACGCAATTCCTTGATGCATTCCTAGGATCAATGAACTAAAAAACGCCCTTCTTTATGGCATCATTTTGCCAAGAAACACCTCCTTCAAGCGAACTGGAAATACTGGAAATATTTCTCGTATTATGTAGGCTTATCCGTCGCATTTTGAGCCTAATGATGTAAAGGAAGCAGCTGATTCTGGGGCTCAATCTGACATTCATTTTCGGCGAAGTAATCTCAGTTCCTGCTCCACTGAACTACGGCTTTTCTGACTTTCTATGGTAATTGTGAAGTACCTTAGCCTTCACCACCTTATCCACATTTTCAACTCCTATTTCGAATGGTTTTAGAACACTCCCTCCACCTATGGAAAGTATACCGAAAGGACTTTCTACAAGTCATGTCGAGCTCTAGGAAAGCCGATAATTGAATTTTTTCACAATGTTTAGTTGAGGTTTTGGAAATGACTTCATTAAATTCACCATCAGTGGAAATGCTGCATCCCCACAATAACATAAGGGAGTTCATAAGCTCCAGCCACAAGGGATGATGGGAGAGATCTAATTGTTGGTTTCTTAATGCTCTTCCAAAAGCGCAGCTGTAAGAATGTTGCCATCACTGAACTTTCCACAAGAACCTACGTCAGAATCACAGAAAATTTGTATCTGGCGTTCATAAGTGCCAAGCAATAGAACAACAGAAAACTGTGTTTTATAATTACAAAATGAGAGCCGCTGTTCACTGGTTTCCCGATGACGACATGTTATCCGTCGATGGCCTCTATACAGTGCGGAAACTGCCATAGTTCATTGAATTCTTCATTTTAGCCATTTGTTTGGCTTAGAGATAAACTATTTAGTTTACATATATGCCTCTCACACTTTTTGACAATAATAAGCACAGTGCTTTCCCCACCCTGCAGCTCTGGGAAAGCAGCCTCTGAAAGTCATTCCTGTTGATAAATATCTGAAACACATTAACATGGCAATGCAAATGTTAACTGTAAATTCATTATTAGATGTTATTCTGTTATTCGCACAAAGAAAAGAAAGATGTCTAGTTTCACACCCTGTCACCAAATCGTAAGTATTGGTAATGTGTTTAAACGTGTAAGTTATTGTGTTCACAGTTATTATTTGTTTCAGATGCCAAAGAGTCATGGAAAAAGCTTCTGAGACTACACGAGATGGAATGAAACGAAAACCACGCGGAGTGGTCACAGGGATAGCAACCGCAGAAAAAGTGGAGATATGAAAGCCAGTTGCAGTTTCTTCTACTGGTCATGAGGAACAGAAGCAGAAACAAATTTCCTGGATCCGTCCACGTCATATGAATCTTCAGCCAGAAATTTTGATGACGAAGGATCGAATGCAGAGTTTGAAACCTCAAACTCAAGCAAGAGTAAAAAGAAAAGGAGCAGTCTGATCCTATATCAAGTTTTCTACAGAAGACAGCAGGTGAGAGAGAGAAAAATAGAAGACAAGAAAGACTAAACATGTCATGTACGGTAGAAACCTGATTGACTTGTTTTTAAAGCAATGAGCGAGACAACAAAGCGATTGCCAAAAAATATCAAGTTGAAAATAAAGTGGAAAGAATTCCTTGTTGTACAAGAAGCAGAAGTGTCATGAGGCAGGAGGAGAAGAGCAGGAGAAAGGACAGATGAATATGTGGAAGTTGAATATTTAAACTCAGATTGAATAAGACATTTTCAGTACATATGGTTTTTGTTGTGTGTGTGCGAGTGGAGGAGATAGAAATAATATTGTATTCTTACTGGGCTTTTAATTTACTGTTCTCAATTTTAAGAAATGATTAGTCTTTCTTCTGTGCAAAATGGGTTTACGCTTTGTGCATTGCTTTCTTTTTTATTGGGTTATTTTACGACGTTGTATCAACATCTAGGTTATTTAGCGTCTGAATGAAATGAAGGTGATAATGCCGGTGAAATGAGTCCAACCAGCACCGAAAGTTACCCAGCATTTGCTCGTATTGGGTTGAGGAAAGCCCCGAAAAAACCCAACTTGTAATTTTCGCCCTCCCGACTGGACCCCGAAACCCGCCACTTCCGGTTTCGCGGGCCAGACGTGCTGACCGTTACTCCACAGGTGTGACCATTGCTCTTTAACAGAATCCCTTATCGTAACATGAATTGAAAACTGTGGTCTATTCAGTCTGAATAATATCTAAACGTATCATCATCCAACTGAAATCAATGACCAAAACTCGCCCTTCTCTTCGTGATATACAATGTGATTCCTTATCCAGATTTTTCAGTTTTTTTAAGTTTACGCCTATATTTTCATTGAAATATATTCTTTAATTCCATTTCTACATCATCTGAAGATTCAGATAATATAGGTAGCTACATACTGTAATTTGTGAAGTACGACAATTATGCGTATGTACATAACTCTAATATTTCCGCCAACGAGTGATTACTATAATCAGAAAATGCTCGTGAAGGAAAGCATTGCATAGATGATCATAGCGAGGTGTAATCTGTGATAGCGAGAACTCGCCAAGGTGTGGAGGAAGGCCTTGGCCTCTTTCTCGCAAATATATTTCTCGCTAGCGAAAACTCAAGAGTGTAAATGGCCTAATGTATATGAAAGCTCACTTACAATGTGATCTGTTATATCTAAAATATTTTATGTTTACATTTGTTATTTACCTTTTAAATAAAATTGTAGGTATACGACTCCAAAAGGAAGAAGTCGAATGGATGTACGTTTTAAAATGAATTGATATAAAACTTCAGATTGAATTTATGTTAAATTAGGTTATTACGAGGCGCATCCAGAAAGTAAGTTTCCGGATTTTCCCTTGAAAGTAAAACGTAATTAGTTGCGTCAATTGGTGCATGCGTAACAGATGTATGACGTATCAATCATGACAGCTGACTGGTCCCGCCTGGTGCCAGTAGCGGGCAGTGGTCCGAAATGGAAGCTCTTATTCCTTCTCCCGCCTCTGCGAGGTTCGGTCGGTTATAAAGTTCTTTAATGCACAAAGCATGCACCAATTGAAATTCATCGGCAGCTCTGTCAGGTCTATGGGCCGGAACATCATGAGCAAGTAGATAAAAGGTCGTTATGTAGGCAGTTTCCTTCGAAGGTCGTCAAAGTGTCCATGACGAAGAGCGCAGTGGGCGACCGTCCCTCATCAATGATGATCGTGTTGAGCTGGTGCGGCAGTATCATGGAGAACCGTCGCTTCACGATGGAGCTGAGCAGCCATTTTCCGCAGATAATGCGATCCTTGTTGCATGAGATTGTCACTAAGCACCTGCTGTTCAAAAAGTGCTGTGCCAGGTGGGTGCCGAAAATCCTGACACCCGGAACACAAAATGCAACGTTTAGGAGCAGTACTGAGCATTTCTGCAACGGTATCACGATGACGGCGACGAGTTTTCGACAGGATCGTCACGGACGATGAGACTTGGATTTCGCACTTCACCCCGGAAGCCGGCGCAGCAGTCAATGCATTGGCGGCATAGTGGATCTCCGGTCAGACGAAATTCAAACAGACGCTGTCGGTACGGAAAGTGATGTGCACGGTGTTCTGGGACACTTGCTCATTGACTTCCTTCCAAGAGGTGAAAGAGTGAACGCTGACCTTACTGTGAAACACTGCGAATTGCGACGTGCCATTCAAAACAAGAGGCGTGGAATGCTTACTGCAGGTGTTGTGTTCTCCATGACAATGCTCGTCCACATACGGCTCGGCGCACAGCAGCTGTTTTGACGGAATTTGGCTGGGAGTTGCTTGATCCCCCACCCTACAGTCCTGATCTTGCTCCCAGGAATTTTCACGTTTTCTGCAACTCAAGAAATTCGTCCTCCGGTGTGGAGCGTTTCGCAAACGACGAAGAGCTGAAGACATCTGTCACATGCTGATTTCATTCACAGGCGGCAGAGGCATGACAGGTGGATACAAAAGTTATCCATGATACGACAAGTGTCTGAATTTGATGGTATTATGTTGGAAAAATAGCTGAAACATTGCTGTACCCAAGTGTTAAATAAATGCCCTGAAAGTGTCTTTTTTTTTTAAATAGGAAACTTACTTCTGGATGCGCCTCGTACAATGTAGTATTGTAACTAGTAAAATAACTAGTGAATGTATTATATGTTATATATGTTCTGGTCTTAGTATTATAAGGGAACTGAGATATTTATGTATACAATTATAATATTCGCCTAAAAATGCCTAACTCACTGTAAAGTTTCGCATTTACTCTTACTTTTTATAATTTATACATGCATTCACTGCGAAATTTAAGGCATTTAAAAAGTAGAAAGTTTGCTTCACACCGGCCATTAAACCATTGATAAAGGAAACAAAATGTTTTGAATCTCACGACACTCGCAATAGATTTCACCGAATTTAACATGTTTGGAGGCATAAATGCCGACAAAGAACCAACCTTAGTTTTGAAGCAGGCAACAATCACAACATGTGCTGCTACCGATTCAGAGATATACTAGGCTATACTATAAAAATGACTGTTTTCGGTCTGAAACCGATTAGCTGTACTGCCCTTCAGAGTGTCATAAAATCACAATTTTTGGAGAAAGAGTGTTTTTGAAATATTTATGAAAAGTCGTAAAACTGCGAATTAGTAGGGTAAACCGTTACAAAATATTTAAAAGAATGGCCCTCCTAGTGTTAACACTACCAGGAAATGCAACAATAAGTGTAACTTTGTATTTTTGTCCAATTGAATCTCAATAACAACGGTTCATTTGAAAGCTCGTTAACAGACTAACAGTTGCTCTTTCCCTCACCTTATTTGTGTTGAGAAGTTTTGAGCGGTAGGACGTTTTCCTGTGAAGTTTAACGCGATAATGCCGAAAAATATAAGTGCAAAATCTACATTGATCCGGCAATGGCTAACAGAATATTCAGAATTCACTTATGATGGAAAAATAATATTCTGCAAGATTTGTAGCAAACAGGTATGTAACAATAGTTGAAATATATAAATTCTATTAATTTTAACGAGTAGGCCTATATTTATACATTGACTGAGCTATCCTGAGGTATAATTCTTTTTAAGACCACTACACTTTAACCTTTTAAATTCCGATAGTTAAAGTATTTGCAGGTCATTAAAATTTTGATTGTTCGAACCCACTAACTTTGTGATAGAAATACGGAAATACAACAATTAGGATTTTATTTTAATTCAGTTTACTTTACATTTTTAGATTTCGCAAGAAAAGAAGTGCCACCTAAAGCAGCATGTGCAAGGAGCGGCTCATAAGGCTAAAGCTCAGCAGAAAAATCAACTGCAACAAACTTTACTAACACAGCCTACTTCATCCAATCTCAGCAGCAATTTCTATGCTGATTTAACCAGAGCGTTTGTTGCTGCTAACATTCCCTGGAATGCAATTGAAAATCCGGTTTTAAGACAGTTTTTACAAAAATACTGCAAACAAAATATCCCATCTGAGTCGACCCTAAGAAAAAATTACTTAGACAGAATATACAATGAAACTTTAGCTTCCATTCGGGAGGATTCTTACATATGGGTCTCTGTGGATGAAACCTCAGATCCTATGAATAGGCATATAGCAAATATGGTAGTAGGAAAACTTAGTCCTGATGGACCTTCGATTCCACACCTCGTATGTGTTAAGGAACTTTCGAAAGTGAATAGCCAAGCCATTGCTTATTTTGTAAATAAAGGCCTACAGTCTTTATACTCAGGTAATATAGACGATTCTAAAGTTCTGTTGTTTTGTACTGATGCTGCCTCATACAAGGTTGCTGCAGCTCCACTTCTTAAAACATTTTATCCTAACCTCACGCATGTAAACTGTCTAGCACATGGCCTTCACAGGGTTTCTGAAACAATCCGGAATGAATTTCCTCTTGTCAATTCGTTTATTTCTAACACAAAAATGTTTTTGTAAAGCCCCATCCAGGATTTCAATATTCAGAGAGAACTTTCCAGATATCCCACTCCCACCTCAGCCGGTTGTTACACGATGGGGAACCTGGATTCAGTCAGTGGTGTATTATTCTAAGTATTTTAAAGAAGTGGTCACAGTTATTGATAAATTACCTGAAACTGATAGTGCAGCGTGTGTGAAAGCAGTGAAAGATTGTCTGAATGACTCACGAGTGAAAAACGATATTGCCTACATAACATCAAACTTTTCTTTCATACCTGCAAGCATTGAACAATTAGAACGTGAAAACAATCTCTTTGTAGCCAAATAGCAATAGTAAAGGAAGCTCAAGTGAACATACATTCTGCTTTGGGCGAAACTGGGAAAAAAGTTAAAAATAAGTGGGACAACGTATTAAATAAGAATGTAGGATTTTCATTGTTGGAAAAAGTATCAAGAGTGATATCGGGGAAAGTGTAAATGTTCCAGTAAGTATTGATGTTTCTATTGTACCTAATTTAAAATTTGCGCCTCTCACATCAGTTTCGGTTGAAAGAAGATTTTCTGCTTTCAAAATGATTCTCAGTGACAAAAGGCAAAGGTTAACTGTGGAGAATTTAGAAAAAAATTCTCGTGGTGTACTGTGCAGATAATGATAATAAAGTCTGAGCATGGAACTGAATTTCAATAACTTAAAATGAGTAATCTTGATATCAATAATCATTATTTCATTAGTTTCAATATATTAAATTTGTGAAGCTCTATTTATAAATATAATATAGTCTTCTTTTTCAATGTTTAAACATACTTTTTGTGCGTATTTTAGTGTATAACTAAAAATTTCAGTGAAAGAAATAAGTATGATACCTTGATGTGCCTAAATGCCTATTTTCATTAAAATAGAGCCTAATTTTACAAATTTTGAGCTTATTTTAGGCGCCTAAAACTGCAATTTTTAGTACCTAAAATCCGATGTCTAGTGATTAGTCAGCGTGTCTAAGGAAATATTTTATATTAAAAATGAATGAAATGAAAACCTAATCGACCAACCCTTTTCGAAATTAAAAGAGAAATTGCATGTAAACTTAAGAAACTAGGACGTCCTACAAAAATTTAAATAATGAAATTTCTGGAAAAAGTGGAGGAAATCATGTATCCTACTAGTCATTTTAATACCGAAATGTGTAATGGGAACGATTGGTTTTTTGCTGCGCTCATGAAAACGCTTTCTCCCCCACCCGTGTATTCTGTTTAGAGGAGAAAATACATGGACAAACACCGGAGTGAAGGATTTAGTTAATTTGACTTAAAAACTAGAAAGCATGTGGGCACATCTCACTACGTGACTAGTTGTACCAGGTGGGAGAGGTGTAGCGCACGGATGGTTGGAGTAGAATTTAGGGTGCACAGTCAACTTCGAGAAGCGGCTGTAATTACACGCGTTATCCGATTTAGATACAATAAACAGCATGCGTTTGCTAAATACACTATTTTTCATGCAGAACTGCCAACCTTTGTAACCGCTGGCCGATACTGATTCTGAAGCTAAAAATGTGTTGTGAATTCCATAGTTGCTTCGTAAAGATTTCTTTTTCGATTTGTAATTACAAAATTACATTTTCTTACGCATTTATGACAACAATTGTTACAAATCACGCCATTCTTGTAAATTCTTTAAGACTGTACATTAGGATGCATAATTAAACTGTAAAGAATCAAGTTTCTAAAGTCGTATGATTTGTAACAATTTTTGTGATAAGCAGGGTTCGGTCCTGGGCACAGAAACGCATGTAGTTCAGAACGCACTGACTATAGTGTTGTGTTGGTCGAGTGGAGTGGGAGATGAAGCGCGCCGTTACTTCGTGTCTCAACATGTAAACAGTCCGTTACAGTGCGCCACAAAATATATTTCATCCTGTACAAATGCAGTATAAACACTACATTCCTAGTGTAGACATTAAATGTCTACCATTAAAGTATTAACGTGAGTTGTGACCTTCAAACAGGTGTCCCTACGCCGAAGCCTGTTACACGTACCGTAGCCAAGCAGCAATAGGCCTACACACAACGGTAATGCACATTACGGACCCACCTGTGCTGTTGCAGTCGGGTGACTGCACACGGGTCATGACGTCATTTATACTCCGTGTACTCTGAACCTCATACTGGTTACTCTGTGTCCCTAGGCCGAAGCTTGGTGATGTGCTTAAGAATGATGTAATTTTTAGTTAAAAATTGAAAAATAAAATCTGTGCAAAGCAATTAACAACGCATTTTTAGCTTCAGAACACTAGCCAATTAAAGAAATGACACTTCTGAATAGTTAATACTCAATTTGTAATATTTTTTTATTCTTAAAACTAAAGAAAAAATAGTAATATACGTTACAAGAGGGGTATGTTGACGTTTTCATGTTCAAGGAAAAGATTGAAAAAGCGAAACGTAGTTGAGCTTTTTTAATTTCCGAGAACATGAAAACAAACATACCGCTCGTGTATCGTACATTATTTTGTGCGAAGATCGTTTATTACATACCTGAAAGACGAATTTCTGATTATTTGCAATGAAATCTCCATGTTGGTTTCTGTTTAATGACGACAACTACGGAAACCCAAAATATCTTTCTTCAACATTGTTGCTTTAAAATGTTTTCTGTGTTTACTATAATCCAGCAGGCCGTGATATACGTCTGTCTTTTTTTCCTCTAGTCTATAAATGCGAACTTAAAACAAACGGTAAGTTTATGTAATGATTTATTTTTCATTTTAATATTTTAACAATATTAGTTATATAACATATTGCAGTAATAACATCGGCATCTGGAATCTTGTTGATTTTTTCACGGCTTCCTTAATGTTACTTGTATCAGGAATGCAATAAGTTTCGCGGAGTAGTAGAATTTACTTAATTTTCGCAAATATTTAAAAACAATAATTAACATTGCAATTTAGGTGAAATTGCAGTGGTAAGTTTCAATTTATAATTATTACTATGTTAAACGTCTCTAAAAATAATATGTTAAAAGCCTAAAGCAGTAAAATGAATGTCGCGCTTAAGCGGTAAGAAGAGGAAATTGTTATGTGTGTTACGTGGGGAATACTGAATGTGGTATTTCACACTTACCGCGTATTGGTTCTGTGCGGAAAACAAGCAAATACGCACGATCTCGCACAAAGGTATTTTACTAACAAATTCAAATGAATGTAACTTTGAAAATATTGAGATTAGGACAAATGTTTATATGAAATTTTTGCTCAGATTGTCTTCGGAAATAAGCTTCGTAAGTGACGGTAAATTCTCGTGAATCACTCTGTATAAGAATTTAGTCCATTGCACATTATGGCCGAATCACGTGCCGTAGTGCGTACAAACCACTCGGCTGGTCTCTGTGATATCGGCTCCGCTCTCTCGTCTGCGACTCTGTCCGTAATTTGAACACAAGGCCGCTCTGCTCTCAAGGTCTCTTGCGCCTCTTCCCAGCAGGTTGACCTAGGTCAGCGGTCGTGGCCCGTCTTGCGCAGGCGCGCCGAACAATGTGAACGAACCAAAATCGAACTTCACTATGGCAACCACCTAAAATATACGTCCAGTTTCCGTCTCCTAAACCTAAACTGAATATTATCACATCAATTTGAAAACCACAGCTTCTCGGCGTTGCAGAGTTGGAGGCAGTGAGAATAAGCCTGAAGCGGAAGAATCATAATCCACGAATTCAGGGTTGCCATCGCACGCATCAGTAGCGGCCAGTGATCCAAATCCTCGGTGAGGCCAGATGCAACTAGTTTAAGTGCCTCCGATAGAAAATGTTTATTTATGATATTAATTATTATTGTTGTTATATTATTAATATCATTATTACTGTATTATTATTATTATTAGTCTTATTATTACTAGTAATAAAAAATAATAATTTCACTCACCAAATAAGTTTATTTTGCACCACGTTACCACTTAACCATTTATGTTGCCCATACCAGGATGCAATAGAAACTCGCGTTTTAAGATTATCTGTCAGAAAAATTGTCAGCGATGTCGTAGGTATCTCGGTCGGCTCTCTCTTTATTTAAAACTTCCTTTCTTTCAATATTATTTCTTCTCGAAAAAAGACACTCTAACAATGAATTAAGTACACAAACATTATTTCTGGCATTTGTTTCTGTTTATATTTTCCCGAAATGCATAACAACATTGACCCAGATTCACTACACGAAGTACAATAGTACTCTCGGCTACACAAGTAAAGAACCCTGGCCTCACACCACTTCTGCACAGATGACAGTGATTGACAGGCCGGTTAGGGGAAGCTGTTGCCACGTTTGCTGTTGGCTGGACTCTTTAAATGTATTTTCTTTTGCAACTGGTTGGATTCTTTCAAAAATGGAAAATTCACAACACAGCATTCTCGGCGGTCTCCGGGCGGTATCTTTGTCCACAGTTTCACTAATTGGGGAGCGTGTCAGTCAGATTTATGGCTTCCTGAACCCAACCCTGCAACGAAGGTTCTTTACTTGTGAAACCAAGAGTACAACACCCTCGCTTAAGTCATAAACTAAGACATAAGATGAGAGAATAGTGTGGGTCTCTGCCTGCCAAAGAGCTGGAATGTTTGTTATTTATGGCCTATTTGGGAAGACAAGTCACCCTATTCCCACCCCACTCTACCTTTTAGGCCGGCCCATGGTTGAGAGGAGTGAAACTTGACCAGGCCAGACGAATTGTGCCTCAGTTACAACGTTTAAAGCGCAACGTCAAAAGTCCGCGAAGGCAAACGAAAATCCAGAAGCAGACCCGGCACGAGCAATCCTGGCCTCATGAACAAATTTTACTGCAAAACAGGTCTATATACATCACAAGCCAGACCCGACACGAGCGATCCTGGCCTCGGGAACAAATTTTACCGCAAAACAGGTCTATCTACATCACAAAGTTTTCAAATGCTTCTACAGCGATATATGCTTCATTCAAATAACTAATACATTACATAAAAACAAAATTTGATTTCAGTTAAGCCAAGTGACTGAGGCCCGGCCTCACTTGCCTCAGTCAATCAGCCGCCACTGGTACGCATACGACTTTTTTTACTAATTGTATGAGGTACGACCGAATTCTTGTGTCGTACGCAATTTTGTACGACTATGTCACTGAAGGAAATAGTAATATGCGTTACAAGAGCGGTATGTTGCAGTTTTCATGTTCGAGGAAAAGTTTCAAAAAGCGAAACGTAGTTGAGCTTTTTTAATTTCCGAGAATTGAAAGAAAACATACCGCTCGTGCATCGTACATTATTTTGTGCGAAGATCTTTTATTACATACCTGAAAGAGGAATTTCTAATTAGTTGCAATGAAATCTCCATCTTGGTTTCTGTTCAATGACGGCAAATTTGCAAAACAAAAATATCTATCTTCAACATTGTTGCTTTAAAATGTTTTCTTTGTTTACTATACTCCAGCAGGCCGTGATATAGGCCTACGTCTGTCTTTTTTTTCCCCAGTCTATGATGAGTCTGGAATCTTGTTGATTTCTTCACGGCTTCCTTAATGTTACTTGCATCACGAATGCAGTAACTTTAGTGGAGTTGTAGAGTTTACTTAATTTTTGCAAATATTTAAAAACGATAATTAACAGTGCAATTTAGGTGAAATTGCAGTGGTAAGTTTCCAATTTATAATTAATACTATATTGAACGTCTCTAAAAGTAATATGTTAAAAGCCTAAAGCAGTAAAATCAATACGTCACTTAAGCGGTAAGAAGAGGGAAATTGTTATGTGTGTTAGGTTGGGAATACTGAATGTGGAATTTTAGACTTTCCGCGGATTGGTTTTGTGCGGAAACCGAGCAAATACGCACGATCTCGCACAAAAGTTATTTTGCAACTTGCAATGTAGATCTATTGTTAAAGTTAAATTAATGGACAATTCGTCCCTTTTTAGACAAGTTTTCTTCATCCAGTATGTCATTGACGAACATGAAAAAAAAAACATGTTTTAAATGTATAAAAGATGCTTTGAAAATCGATATGGTAGCTATGCTTGCCATGTCAGTCATAATTTCTCACCTTCAGCTCTAGGTTTCATGTACCGCGCGATTATGTGAAAGTAATACCAGGACGAATAGAAGAAATAGTGTACGCACTTCTATGCTTTCCCATTGTCGGTGGCGGACCTGACAACTAGTGGTGCTTCGATTGCTAGGATCTATCGGTTGTCTGAAGTCAAACACCTCGAAAATATATTTCTCGCGCGTTTAATGATGAAAGTTTCTAGGGGTTATTAACATGCTTTGTTGTTGAGAGTTATGTAGATGTCTTCAATTTGTTGTACTTTGAATTAACCAGTGATAAAAGAATATTGTGTGGTGGTTTACAAAATAATTACCAAAGTTGCTACGGGTTGTTAATACGCTTTGTAGTTGAGAGTTATGTAGATGTCTTCAATTTGTTGTGCTTTGAATTAACCAGTGACAAAAGAATATTGTGTGGTGGTTTACAAAATAATTACCAAAGTTGCTACGGGTTGTTAATACGCTTTGTAGTTGAGAGTTATGTAGATGTCTTCAATTTGTTGTGCTTTGAATTAACCTGTGACAAAAAGAATATTGTGTGGTT
This sequence comes from Periplaneta americana, assembly GCA_025594305.2. NCBI lineage: Eukaryota > Metazoa > Arthropoda > Insecta > Blattodea > Blattidae > Periplaneta > Periplaneta americana. The sequence continues at coordinate 163,327,875 of JAJSOF020000001.1, read as the reverse complement.
GTTTACAAAATAATTACAAAAATGCCGTACTGTTTTGTTCCGGGTTGTAGATCGGAATACAGTAGAGTTAGTGTAACATAACATTTCTTTTCATCTTCCAAAGAAAAAGATGTGTTTGGGAAATGGGCCAGAGCGATTCCACGGAAAAATAGGCAGCTTTCAGTAAATAACCGTATTAGTGATGTGCATTTTTCCGAATACATGATTATAAAATCAGACTGTTTTATTATAAAAAGACATAAAACAGAAATACCGCGAGTGCGTTGAAAATTACAACCAGGAACTGTACCTCATATTTTTCCTAATTTACCGAAATGATGAAATATATGAAAATAAACGTTACGGAGTGGTAATATTCGATGAGGTCTAACTCAGAGAAGAAATTCAGTTTAATAATTATTCCCTTAAAATGGACGAATTTTTTTATTTCGGAGCTCTCACGACTGATGTCCAAAAGAAACAATTAACAAATCATGCATTAGTATTTATGTTTATGCCATTTATGCAAGATTGGATTCAACCAATTGCTATTGCTACTTACGCTAGCTACTCCAGGTGATATTCTCGCTAAAATTTTTATACAAGTTATACAACAATTAGCAGCAGGCAACTAATCATGATGAGTAATTTAATTCATTAATAGGTACGTAAAATATCATTCAACTCTTTATATACTAACATTTTATGGGTTTTGTACGTTTCGATTTCTGTCCCTGAATTCACAACTTGTTACGAAAAGATTAATTACTTAAGTACTGAACTTACAATTGCTTTCATAACGTTTCAGATCCCATTATATTTTCTGTTACGAACGTTCTTAATAGTATTACCTGATAGAAGACTATTAATTATGAATAAGGGACTATAAAGGTATTTCTTAAGTTACGAATAGCCGGGTTAAATGGAAGAAATTTGCTTTTAAAATGGACTACATTCAGCGTAACAAGTAGAATACTATTAATTATGAATAAGGGACTATAAAGTTATTTATTAAGTTACGAATAGCCGGGTTAAATTGAAGAAATTTGCTTTTAAAAAGGACTACATTCAGCGTAACAAGTAGAATACTATTAATTATCAAGAAGGGACTATAAAGGTATTTCTTAAGTTACGAATAGCCGGGTTAAATGGAAGAAATTTGCTTTTAAAATGGACTACATTCAGCGTAACAAGTAGAATACTATTAATTATGAATAAGGGACTATAAAGTTATTTCTTAAGTTACGAATAGCCGGGTTAAATTGAAGAAATTTGCTTTAAAAAGGACTACATTCAGCGTAACAAGTAGAATACTATTAATTATCAAGAAGGGACTATAAAGGTATTTCTTAAGTTACGAATAGCCGGGTTAAATGGAAGAAATTTGCTTTTAAAAAGGACTACATTCAGCGTAACAAGTAGAATACTATTAATTATGAATAAGGGACTATAAAGGTATTTCTTAAGTTACGAATAGCCGGGTTAAATGGAAGAAATTTGCTTTTAAAAAGGACTACATTCAGCGTAACAAGTAGAATACTATTAATTATGAATAAGGGACTATAAAGGTATTTCTTAAGTTACGAATAGCCGGGTTAAATGGAAGAAATTTGCTTTTAAAAAGGACTACATTCAGCGTAACAAGTAGAATACTATTAATTATGAATAAGGGACTATGAAGGTATCTCTTAAGTTACGAATAGCCGGGTTAAATTGAAGAAATTTGCTTTTAAAAGGACTACATTCAGCGTAACAAGTACTGTGAACTCCTTCCGAGTCTCGCTCATAGCGGTAGCAGCGCCTCGTTGCGGCAGATCCGTGTAAACTCAAAGACTGCGTACACTGTTTCTTCTATTCGTCCTGGTAATACCAATTCAGAGATCTGATAACTTGTACTGCATATTCACAATGGAAGCATTTTATCAATGAATAGCAGTAGGATTAAGAAGTCTAGACGCGCCGAAATTATAGCGCTGTCGGATTTGAGATGAATTAATTTGGCGTAATTATCAGCTGCCGCATTTATTTATATTAAAAATCTGTCATCGCGCTGGCCATGTGGATGTGGATGTGAACAATAATAATCTTAATTTGAACTAAAATTTACTGGTACAATTTTATATAGGTCTATGAACCACTTTTTTTTTTTTTTTAGTGTTATATGAAATATGTTTGTACGTACTTACTTACTTACGGCTTTTAAGGAATCCGGAGGTTCATTGCCGCCCTCACATAAGCCCGCCATCGGTCCCTATCCTGATCAAGATTAATCCACTTTCTACCATCATATCCCACCTTCCTCATATCCATTTTAATATTATCTTCCCATCTACATCTCGGCCTCCCTAAAGGTCTTATTCCCTCTGGCCTTCGAACTATCATGTGACAAATGAATTCGATAGACCGCATTCAGAAAATTGCAACATTGCAAAGAAAATAGTATTATCACAGTCTAGTATTACAGTCACGAAGCTCAATACGTAGGGAATATGCATCCATATATAGTTGCTAACCACTAGGATCGCTACTATCGCCTCATCACAGACAATGCGAAATAGTACCGGCACAGTCTATTGTTCCTTGTGCTCTCATCACCTGAAGCTTCGTGACTGTATATACTAGACCAGACGTCTCCAAAAGCGTACTCACGAGTAAGCTCCTGAACGGGACCGAAGGCAGTACGTAATGAGCCGCTCCGCCTCACCCATCCCACCTGTATTGTACTCAATGTTTATGCGCAAACGAAGAGTAGTGGTGGATGGCCATTATAATTGTGTTGGTCGGAGTGTTCCACAGTTTCACAATGTCTTCTAATCATGGACGTAGTACATTCTAGAATGAATAGGAAGAGACATTTTTTTTTTTTTTGAGTTAGTGGGGAGAATGTGAAATGCTTAATTTGTTCGAAAATTCTTAAGAGTGTGTTAAAATGCAACATGCGATGACAATACTCGACTCTTCACAAATGATATCATACAATTACACGTATGTGGGATATGTGAAAAGAATTTATTTTGGGGCTATCTGTATAACTGTTGGTTATACATAATAATCAGTGTATTACAAAACGTTTACATTCAGTTCCGCATGACAAACATATAGTTTTTCGTTTAATTTTAGGTGAAGTGCGTAGGCCTACAAATATTTTGATAAATATAAAACAAGAAAATACAAACACAAATTACACACGTGTCCTCAGTCTTAAACAATAAAATCTTCTTGCTAGCTATGTTCTAGCTTGGAATATTGGAAAGTCAATGAAGCCCTTTACAGAAGAATCATTTGTAAAATCGTGCATACAGGACGTTACTAAAATACTATGTCCAGAACAAAGTCAAAGTTTAAGAAAATTAAATTGTTTCCAATTACAGTTCAGAGAAGCAATTTCAAGATTGTAAATGTAATTGAATCTAAAGTCGAAACCACAATTAACCAGTTTGTAGCTTACTCACTTGCGTTGGACGAAAGCACAGATAGAAATGACAAAGCTCACCTAGCCATTTTCATCCGAGGAGTTAATGAACATTTTACTGTGTCTGAATGTCTTCTAGATGTAACTACAAAATACAACTGGAGAAGATCTTTTCCAGGCACTGGAAGGCGCCATAGAACAGAAGAGGTTGAATTTGCAATGGCTTGTGTCTATAGCAACAGACGGGGATCCAGCTTCATAGTATGTCAAAATAATATACAAACGTATGATATTTCTTATTGTTTTGATGTTATTATTTGTAAACATAAGCAGATCGTTGCCGCGAGCCCCCACTGACCGCTCCCATCTGTTGAGGTACGAGTCTCTTTCCCTTACAGCACACTGTGTTCGGCGGGCTGCATCGAGAGCACGAAATACGATACGCTTTTTGGAGACCTCTGTACTAGACTGTGGTATTATTCTGAGAGCTCAGACTGTTGCCAACATGACACAAATGTGGACCAGAATTAAGCTATATGACTACAATTAATTTATGAGAGGCGCGGAGGGGCGTGGTCCGCCTCTCCCTAATCGCAGGCATGACAGGCGGACTTCATTCGTTGCAGAACGACCGTATAACAAATAACTGCGTCCAGTATGCATATGTAAGTGCGAGAAAGTTTGAATGACTGATGAGTTTTTTGAGCCCACGTTTCGTTATCTATTTGTCTGTCTCTCTGTCATGCAATAAGAACTATATTTTCAAATGCACTACCTACCAAAAAAGTAATTGGATACTGTTTTTGCCCCTTTAGAACCTCGTTGTACCACCTCTTGTCGCTATAACAGCAGCCACCCTGTCAGGCATGTTCTTCACTTTGATGAAAGAGTAATGGAACAGAGAAAAATTCTCTCTGGCGCCGGGATTTGAACCCGGGTTTTCAGCTCTACGTGCTGATGCGTTATCCACTAAGCCACACCGGATACCACCCCGGCGTCGGACAGAATCGTCTCAGTTTTAAGTTCCAACTCTTGGGTTCCCTCTAGTGGCCGCCCTCTGCACTACGTCATAGATGTCTATGAACGAAGGACTGAAGTCCACACATGTCCTGAGGTGCACTCGTTATGAGTGACTAGTTGGCCGGGATCCGACGGAATAAGCGCCGTCTTAAATCACGAGTGATTTACGCATATCATATATATTATTTAATGTACCGAAGTACATATGATATTTCCATGCAGATATTAGATTAGATTAGATTAGATTTATTTATTTAACCTGGTAGAGATAAGGCCGTCAGGCCTTCTCTGCCCCTCTACCAGGGGATTACAACTATAACATGAACAATAAGATTACAATTAATATTAAATTTACAATTACAATTACAATAAAAATTAAAGTACGACAAGAATACCTGATTAATGAAAGCTAGACATTTTATCATAGAAGTTAAGAACAAAGAATATTTTTGTATTTACTAAATTACAAGTTAAACCTACAATAACAAAATTCTATAGTGATGAAATTACCGGATATTGAGATATTTTGTGGTAGATTAAAAGAACTATTTACAAGAAACCATGTCTGAACGAGTCTCAATTACTGACCAAGTGCCTAGTAAGTTTGCGTTTGAATTGAATTTTATTTCGACAGTCCCTGATGCTAGCAGGTAGCGAGTTCCAGAGTCTTGGCAGGGCTATTGTGAAAGAGGATGAGTATGAAGAGGTGCGATGGGATGGTATTGTTAGTATTGTTTCATGGCGAGAGCGTGTGTTCAGATTGTGGTGGGAAGAAAGGTAAGTGAAGCGAGACGACAGGTACGAAGGAATAGAAGAGTTCAAGATTTCGAAGAGAAAGAGAAGTGAATGTAAATTTCTTTTCTTATCTAGTTTAAGCCAACCTATTGCTTCCAGGGATGGGGTAATATGATCATATTTACGAACATTGCTTACAAAACGTACACACAAATTATGAGCACGTTGAAGTTTCATTTTGTTGTCGCTGGAAAGGTCAGTCAGTAAAATGTCAGCATAGTCAAAATAGGGAAATACAAGGGTCTGCACAAGGGACTTTTTAAGCAAGAGGAAGATGAACATTTATCCTTTTTAGCACATGAATAATAGAATATACTTTTCTGCAGGTTTCTGTGATTTGCATGTCCCAGTTGAGATTATTATCCATGTGAATGCCAAGATTTTTACCGAAGAACTGAAAGGGATATGCACTGTACTTACTTTAACGGGGGAAATGTCGAGGTGCTTTACAGCGTCGGTTTGCCGTTTGTGTCCTAATATGATTGCTTGTGTCTTTCCAGGATTGATATTAAGATGGAATTTCTTTGTCCATGTCACAATCGAGTCAATGTCTTCGTTCAATTTATCTATAGCGTCATTTATTCGATCTAAGCGGGAAGAGATGTAGCATTGAAGGTCGTCAGCATACAAGTGATAGTTACAATGCCTTACATGAGATGTAATATCACTGACATATATTGTGAACAACAATGGTCCGAGTACCGAACCCTGTGGTATACCTGATGTTATGTTAAGCCAGGAAGAGCTTCGATTCCCGGATACAACACATTGTTGTCTTTCCCGTAAGTAGGATTCGAACCAACTCACAGCAGTCTCTGACAAATGCAGATTTCTCAATTTATGGGTGAGCAGGTCGAAATTTACAGAGTTGAAAGCTTTGCTAAAGTTAAGAAGTGTTAGTATTGTTACTTTATTAGAGTCGATTGCTTCACGAATGTCTTCGGTCACTTTAAGTAGAGCAGTGCTTGTGTTGTGTCCAGCTCTGAAACCTGACTGATACTTGTCGAATAGTTTGTGTTCGTTCATGTAGTTAGTAATTTGTCTGTGTACGATTCTTTCCAGTGCTTTTGATATGGCTGGCAGGATACTGATTGGTCTATAGTCGTTCGGGTCGGTGGGAACTTTGACTTTTGGAAGAGGAAGAACGAAAGCTTGCTTCCATATTTTAGGGAAAGTTGAAGTGATTAAGGAACTATTGAATATGTGTGCAATTGTAGGTATTGCTATGTCTTGTATTTTCTGTATGAGTAATATGCTAATGTTGTCTGGCCCTTGGGCTTTTGTCTTGATGCGTCGGATGGCTTTCATTACGTCAATGGGAGTGACGTCGGTAAAATAGAATTTGTCTCGAGTTGGGGGAGCTGAGTCAGGCAAAACTGTGTCTTGTTTCGTTGTGTCGTTTAAGGTCGGGTCCTTTACAAAGTGTTCGTTCAATCGGTCAAGTGGGATGGGAATGTCTGCTTGTTCACTAGCCCTTCCAAGTCCAATAACCTTCAGATTTTTCCATAATTCGGAAGGGGTTGTGTTGGGTTCTATAAGTTTGTAGGAGTATTTCAGTTTAGCGTTTCTTATTAGTTGAGTCGTTCTATTTTAGGTGTTTATAGGAGTTAAAATATTCGTCGTTTTTGTTGCGGGTGTATTTTCTATAAGCTAAGTCGCGTTCGGACATCAGGCTACGTATTTTAGTCGTCATCCAAGGGGCTGGGGTCTTTCTGGTACGTTTGGTCTTTAATGGTGCGTGTTTGTCATAAAGTTGAAGTATTAACGTATTGAATAAGTCTACTTTCTCGTCTACAGTTCGTAATGTCCAGATCATGTGCCATGGAAGTTGCGCAGCGTCTTCTTTCAGTGCAATATCATCTATTCTTTTGATATCCCTGTAAGTAATTACTCTTGGAGTCGATTTAGGACACTGCAGATTAAACGATAGATAAATGATATCATGCCCTGATAGTCCTGGTGCAGGCAACTGTCCATGCGTCAGTACTTTGTCGGCATTGTTAGTAATTATCAAGTCCAGTAATGTGTCTGTACCTTCCGTGTGATGTGTGGGAGCTAGGGGTAGGATTACCATATCAAGGCACTGAAAGAATGATTTAAGTCTTTTAGTCGTACTAGAATGTAAGTCAAGTAAGTTTGAATTGAAGTCACCCATGATTATAACGTTCTCATATTGCGGCGTTACGTTTAGTAAGGCGGTTTCGAAATCATCTACGTCATATATATGTGGGGGTTTATATACGACACACACTAGACATTTTGTAAATAAGGTGCAAATTTCAATGAACATGAACTCGGGTTTGGCAGAGTACTGGCTTGGAGAATGATGAATAATTTTAGGTCGCAAATCGGATCTAATATAACCAGCCACCCCTCCGCCTCTCTTGCCCTCTCTGTCATTACGGCAAAGCGTATAGCCAGGAAGGTTTACGAGAGTGGAAGGAAGATTAGGATGTAACCAAGATTCGGAGATAAGAATAACGTGAATGTCTAAAGGTGAGAAGATAGAAGAAAATTCGTCAAAATGACACAACAGACTTTGAGCATTCACGTGAACAACATTAAGTGACAAAGGAGAGAAAGAAAGCGCAGCCTTGATTATGTCTGCGGTACAGGGCAGTGGGCAGGTAGGATTGTATTGTTCGTGTTAATAGAGGGGACCGGTCTCTGTACACTGACCTCAGGGACTGTCGGGTGAACATGCTGCTTTTTGTTCTCAATTGTACCAACTTATATGCAATTCAAGTTTTTAAATTATTTTCTAGCAATAATAACTTAAAATTACAGTACTAAATGATAAAGAATGTGAAGAAGAAAAATAATTAATTAATAAATAACGTTATTATATAGTAAAAGTTAAAGTGACTTACAGTACTAAATGATAAAAATAAGAATGAAATGAATTAATTATTAGGTAAAGTTACTGATAGAGTAAAATTTAATATAGATTGAATATTGCAGTATATTAAAATTAGTTGCCTTACTAGTTTTACGCAGCCGACTCGTTCAGATCATGTCTTCTGGGCATTTAATTCTGTGTTTGTGCTCGCCTACTTTGACAATAATGTCTCCGTCTTGTGTCCACACGTTTTTCAAGCTGTATTTAGTTATGCATTCTTTTAACAGATTATGCCTGGCTTTAGTTAGGTCTTCACGGACGGTAACAAGACTACCCTTTAACTGTTTTTTGTTTCTGAATACCTCAGCCCTCTTTCTATAGCTGACGAATTTGACAATGATAGGCCGAGGCCTATCACTGTTTCTTCGCCCCACTCGGTGACTTCTGTCGATATCACTTTCAGTTAACTTTACTCCTATTTTAGAAGCCACGTCAATGGCGATAGTGTCCGTGTTCTCAGACTCACTTTCACTCACACCGAAAATCCGTAAACACTGTCGCCTCTGATATTGCTCCAGATCGTCCACCTTCATCTGGAGCTGCCTAATGTGCCTGTCCTTCTCCTCTAGAGCTGTTTTCAGGCTTTCTATCACAGCACTGTTTTCAGCAATAGTTTGTTTCAAGTCCTCCACAATGGCGGTCCTGATGGCCTGCGTCAGTACCTGCAGCATGCCGGGATCTTTCAACGCTTCCACCATGACGCGTCGGACAGCTTCTTCGGAGAACTCGCTGGGAGATGACTTCTTATTATTGCTATTTCCACCCATTTTGTCGTAGAAATCGAATGCGAAAGAGTAATGGAACAGAGAAAATTCTCTCTGGCGCCGGGATTTGAACCCGGGTTTTCAGCTCTACGTGCTGATGCTTTATCCACTAAGCCACACCGGATACCACCCCGGCGTCGGACAGAATCGTCTCAGTTTTAAGCTTCAACTCTTGGGTTCTCTCTAGTGGCCGCCCTCTGCACTACATCATAGATGTCTATGAACGAAGGACTGAAGTCCACACATGTGCTGAGGTGCACTCGTTATGAGTGACTAGTTGGCCGGGATCCGACGGAATAAGCGCCGTCTTAAATCACAAGTACTTTACGCATATCATATATATTATTTAATGTACCGAAGTACATATGATATTTCCATGCAGATATTCTGCGTCATCATACGATGAAAGAGTAATGGAACAGAGAAAATTCTCTCCGGCGCCGGGATTTGAACCCGGGTTTTCAGCTCTACGTGCTGATGCTTTATCCACTAAGCCACACCGGATACCACATGTGTGGACTTCAGTCCTTCGTTCATAGACATCTATGACGTAGTGCAGAGGGCGGCCACTAGAGGGAACCCAAGAGTTGGAACTTAAAACTGAGACGATTCTGTCCGACGCCGGGGTGGTATCCAGTGTGGCTTAATGGATAAAGTATCAGCACGTAGAGCTGAAAACCCGGGTTCAAATCCCGGCGCCGGAGAGAATTTTTCTCTGTTCCATTACTCTTTCATCGTATGATGACGCAGAATATCTGCATGGAAATATATGTACTTCGGTACATTAAATAATATATATGTTCTTCACTAGTTTGTATAGGATATCCACTGGAATGCGTCGCCATTCCTCTTGCAACATGACACTCAGTTGGATAATGGAAGTTGGCCCCATCTTTCGGCGGTTACTATGCAGTGGTATGCAGACAATAATGTTCATCGGTTGGACTGGCCTGCACAGAGTTCTGATTTCAATCCCATTGAGCACCTTTGGAACGAATTGGACCGGCGATTGAGGTCTCGGGAGATGCGGCCAACTTCCTTTGTCCCACTCAGTGCCATGTTGCAATAGGAATGGCGACGCATTCCAGTGGATATCCTACACAAACTAGTGGAGAGCATGCCTGACAGGGTGGCTGCTGTTATAGCAACAAGAGGTGGTACCACGAGGTTCTAAAGGGGCAAAAACAGTGGTAAATAGTGTATATTCTGTTTTTCTTTAAGAATTTTATATACAACTCTAGTTTACGTACAACCCATTAGCAATTCTTTGTCTTCATAAGTTCCTATCCTCCTTGTCTTCTTCAGTCAACTGTCTACAACAGAGCTTTCCAAACTGGATGTCGCGACACCTTAGGGTGTCATGATAACTAAAATGAAGTAAGAAAATCGCTGGTCACTCCTTGCTTACCTAGTTGTCTAGTACAGATGACGTATCTTTGACAGATGCATAGATATGCGTATAGTGTTGTAGTATGCAAGTATAATTCTAGTCTGCAAGGTAAGAATATCTTAACTGCAACAGACAAAATATCTGCCTTACGAGACAAGTTAGCAATTTGGTCTCGGAAAGTGAAAGAGGGCAGCTATGAAAAGTTCCGAAATACATCTCACTGTGATTCGAAGAACGAAATAAATTATTCAATTTAAAACTATCTGACATTACTCACAGATAAACTTTAAAGTTACTTCCCAGATCTAAACACAAAAGTTTATGACTGGATAATAAATTCATTTTTGTCACATGAAGTTAGTGGACTTCCCTTAGCAGAGATTCAAAATGATAGGAGCTTGAAGTTGAAACACCAAAGAGATGATTTGAACAGATTCTGGATTTCACTTGAAGATTTTCCGCATCTTGCTAAATGGGATCTTTTGGTTTTTCTGCAGTCTTCAACCACATATTCCTGCGAAGCAGGATTTTCTGTGATGACCAATATCAAAACAGTGAAACGTGGCAGTTTAAAAATGCTGGATGAAGAAATGCGAGTGAATGTATCCCATATTCGTCCAAACATAAAATACATTTGCAAGATTCGCCAAGCACATGTGAGCCACTGAAAAAATTAAAACCAAGGGTGAAAATAAGTGTGATTCTTTTCCTCATCTTAGAACGCTATGTAAATATTTCTTTCGTCTCATAATATGTTAATAATATTGGAAATATGAGTGTTAATTTTATTCTTTTTATGAAGGGTGTAGAAGTAGGCTATTAATGTGTGGGATAGTTTCATTTGAGGGATAAGGTGACGCACTAAAATTTTATTCTAGAGTTGGCTAGGGTGTCTCCATATAAAAAGTTTGGAAAGCACTACTCTACAGGGTGAAAGGGGTATAAATGCATTAAATAAAACTAGTAGATAAGTTCGAATAACTGTTTCTCTATCTATAAGTATTATGGAAAAAATCGAGTTTCTCTTGAGAGACTGGAAGTAAATACGTTGCAACAGCGCAATGCTTGATTCCCCCATATTAAAAGCACATCTAGGTACTCACGATAAGTAAATTTGGCCTTGTCCTTAATTGACTTCACCTTTAAAATCCTATGAACAGGCTGGCATAAGATTTGCTACTGCTGAGAAGCAACGTAAGAACCCAGATGAATAGTTCATACTTGTGGAACAACTCTTAAGTGCAGCGATGCCAAAATTCCCTGAAGGTTCCATCACACTACAAATGCGTTTTAATCGGTTAATTTCATACGTTATTATACAAATGAAACATTTTTCCAACAAATGACAAAGGAATATTTTTTCGCGTTGATATCTTGCCACTCATACGTCACAATTCCCAATAGTTGGAGCAAGAGGTACCGCTACTCTTCATGAAAGATGTGTTTAAGAGGCTTGGAATACCTACATCTATTATTCCGATTGTAACTTTAGCTGCATTGAAAGGATCAATTGCTCTCCTGAAGAATCACCTATATTCGAAATCAAACTAAGTTCAGTAACATTCTTTACTTTTTTTGTAACACTTACCTCTCTAAAAATAGGTATATTTCCACTAATCTAAAAAAAAAAAAAAAAAAATATTTTTAGCTATGTACTTGTAGGAATTTCATTGTTAAAACAAAATCAATGGTTCAATGAACTTGTAAAAATTTCTGTGGTTAAGTACTCTTTGTCCCTTGTGGCAGCTCACGAATGGTGAGAAGATTTATAAATTTTTGTGAAATTTTTGGGATTCGAACTTCAAACACAATTTTTTTTCGGCTAAATCGTTATTCAAATACCAAAATGACATTTGACTTTTTAGTTACCTACAACCTAAAGATTCTGTTCTTAAAATTAATGCGGTTTTACACTTTTCAGCCTGTATAATCCATATTTCTTCGGACTCTATCCAGTGTTCCTCAGGTCTTCTCCATCTTCTGTTGTTCTTTGCTTCCCATTCATCTTTGGTATTCTATCATTTTTTCTCTTCACTTGTCCAAACCAATTTTATCTTATTTTTTCTAAAGAGTCTTATACAAGCAAAGATTTATCGGAGAATTATCTGTACAGGCTTACCTCCGCGAGTTGTGTCTGAATTAGATGATTGTCCATACAAGCTCAGACTTACATCCTAGACCAGTGGTGACCAAAGTGGGTGTCGTGATTACATTGTGCAATCATAGACATTCAAACGAGTACGAGGAGTTTCCTGCACATTGCTATGTGTTTCATTCAAGTACTGAAGGCAAGCAGTGGCGGTATCATGTCGCTCTACAAACTCTGTCTCTACAGGCAGTAAGAGGTGGTTTCGTAAAGAATGAGGAGGTCTTTTTTGTTGTTCGTAGGACAAAATGTAATATGTTTATTTTGCTCAACGGTTCAATAAGGAGTATATAGAAACATTAATTGCCACGCTTAGTATGTGTTTCTATAATTCTTTTGTACGTGCATGAATATTGATATTTACGTGCATGAATATTGATATTTTTAGATCTTCTCAATTTGAATCTTCTTAATCTTTAGATGAGAGCAACTATTTATTAGTTATTCATTTAATAATAATATTGTAGAAAAACTGATTCAATATTATGTGCCAACGAACTGTTAAACGTCAGGAATTGACGTGGCTTAAATCATAGCCAGGAAGAGAAAGCTGAGATAAATAAATGTAAGGAAGTCAGCTATATAATGGGGTTTGAAATATCTCGTGCTCCAAAGTCTTTTAATATAATATAATTTCTGAAAAGAGTAATGACTAAAATAGCTTAAATAACTTGTCCTTAAGTAGTTTTTAATTTTGAAAAACTACGAATTTCTCGACCAAGTATCGAGAGAAGAATTTAGAAAATTCCTGATTATATTCAAGAGGAAAGTTAAAAAAAGAAGCAAGAAAAATCGTATATTATTCACTGGCTCTTGATGACAGCAGTGACATTACTGATACAGCAAAGCTTGAAATTTTTATCCACGGGGTTGATGAAGATGTTAGTACAGGAACCACCACTGGTTGTAGTTTTCATGCCAAGTACCTTTCCTCCGTCTCCTTACTTCATGGGCTGTCTGTCGCATGTAATCACTGCAGCTCGAGTTTGGTCACCGCTGTCCTAGACTGATAGTTCACAAAAAAATGTCGTAAGAAGTCGTTGAAATCAATCTGTACTTGCCGCTAATTCTCTAAGAGAAAAAACAGCTGCTTAAAACAAAACAATGTCGAAACCTCGACCACATGATCGCAGTATCGTTTTCTGTGTTTACTGTTTCTTTCGCTTAATTTGGAGGGCGGTATAGCCTGAAAATTTCAAGTAGCTGCAGAAGTCTGGAAACTTATCTCAAGACCGAAAGTCTTAATACTTTTTGCCCATACACAAGGGGATTTGCCTATGGAGGTAATGTTTAAATTGGATGATTGTCCATGCACGCTCAGACTGACATCCTAGACTTACAGTTCACAAAGAAGTTGTTGAAATTAATAATTATCCGTGGAGAAATGCATGAGAATAGTTTTTTTCATACCTGTGCTTGCCGCTATTTCTCTACAGACAAGAGATAATCGACTATACGAATAATTAAGCTACCAGAAGCTGAAGATGCACGCCCGTTATTTGGAGCAAAGTAGAGGAGCGACGTTGCCCAACACCTCAATTGGCACGACATCGTATTGCGCGGGTGGAGGCTCAACTCTGCAAAAGGTCACAAGGTCACAGCGTTGCGTAGCTACTCCCACGCATCCTATACTATATTCAGTGATTCGAAGAAAACCATTTTCTTTACCGGGAACTGTAATTGTATTTCCTTAATTGACATTCCCTTTCAAGCTAAAGGCTATTCAAAGCCAGCAAGATTGTAATTGTAATTGTATTTCCATATAAGCTCAGTTAACTACTCTTTTAAAATACAAACGCTGTTCAGAGACAAGAACATTGTCATTTTAATTCATTACTTGTTTGTGGTTTCTTTAAGGGTTTAGGTACAACTTACAGCAGTAAAATTTTGGAAATACTCAACATTTTTTCCTCCATTCTGTATCTTGTACAATAATGAAAATTAGTATGTGTAAAACACTGTCCTTCTGCTATATGAAACAAATATTTTACGATTAAAAAAAATTACATTTTTTTTTCAAAATTCAAAATGGTGGCAGTTCACTATGCAGTGATGAAGCGTTTCCCTCATACCTAAAAAACTATCCAACATTTTGTGATGAAATTTTTTGTGTGTATTTGTGCATGTCATATCTACAAAATGATGCAAAATCACTTCTCTATCTTTGATAGATTGTCTGATAAAAATAATTTAATTTAAAAAATGGTCAAATATCAGTATTTTCATCTAACACAAAACAAAAAAATATATACTATTTATTAAGGAATGTAGTTGAAAGAGCATGATATTGTAAACATGAGTTTCAGCAATAAAAAAAAAGATAACATGAAGAAGTTAACAAATTTATGAGTTATGAGGGAAACGCTACGTCACTGCACAGTGAACTGCCACCACTTTTAATTTAAAAAAAAAAGGAAAGAAATATATAGGCTTCGTATTCCAGCTACCTATAAGCTGGAATGAGGTTGCCTGAGTCTAAGTATATATGACGTCACAGCGCTGGTACAGGTACTTTCGTATACAAAATAGTTACGCATCCTCTGCCCTCTTCCTCTAGGAAGTCAAAACCGGGACGCAGTCATAGTGAGTAGTCTTATCGATCACTGCTCTTACTAGTCGTATTATTTAAATAACTAAATATTTGTGGCTGATTGAAGGTTCATTGTAGAGATAAAAGCTGTAGGTAAGACGCTCAAGCGTGTAATATTGCAGGGCATAGTTGAGGATATTTGAATATAACTTATATTTTCACTGTCAGTATAGACAACATTACATATAAATTGTGTAAAATAAACGTAAAAGTGACAAAGAAGTGCACTGAAAGACACGGCAATACCAAACGGCGCAGAAAGTGTATTGAACGTAATCCAAAAGAACCAGTACCATCACAATCTGGAAAGTATGAAGATATTAACTTCTCCCCCCCTCTCTCTCTGTTTATAAGAATGCAACACGATTTTTTCTGCTTCTCAGTTGTGATATGTAGTTCTATATATTTATTGTAGCCACTTCTTATTTTTGTTCCACACAACTTACAAACAATATTCCGACCATTAGAGGAAAAATATTCACTGCCATAATCACACACAATTGTATCTGAAACACTCGTAACTTTTTCGGACGTCCTTGTTTATGCATTTGACTTCATTCACAGCGTATTCCCTGTCTGCTTACCGCACTCAATGCCGCGTGACCTACAACACGCAGCGCAAGTTGTGTACTAACTCAGACAGGTTCTATGCCTTGTGCACCACTAATTTGACGAATTTTTGGCTAAACCCCCGGGCCTTAGTTATAATACCACTACTTCACGGCTGTCTGAACTCAGAACCGTTAAGAAATAAGTATGCATGAAATTACAGCCTGTTTTAGTCATGATCACGATTTCATGGCCGTCTAAATCGGCTATATAATCAACAAAGCGGTTAGCAAAAGTTGAATGCTTTATCTTATGGCAATGAGTACTACAGATTTAACTTCAGAATAATACGGGCTAAAATGTAATTATGAATGTTAAGTTTGTTACTTATTTGTGTTACGTGTAATATTTACGTCATGAAATGTCGATGTCTTATTGAATGAAGATTATACATTGAATATTGTATTTTCTTTTTCAGTGCCTAAAGTGATTACTTACTTTTTACGCATTAGTGTTTTAAAGGCTCACTTTACGCGCTGATAACAGTGGGCAAAATGTAACTTTATGCAATATCGTAGAAATAATACCTTTTCCCCGCGGACCCCTTTCGAATCACTGACAGACTCCCCGGGGTCCGCTGACCACAGACGGGGAACCGCTGACCTAATTCATATATCGATGGCTAAGAACCAGACTATTCGAAGTCCAACTTTTTATAAGAAAGAAATCTGTGTTTTATTGTGTTCCAGTTCTTGTCTGCATATATGAATCGAACAAAATTGTAAATATTCCTCTCCATAAGGTTGCTATGAAGCTATTCCGAATTGTTTAATGAAGCTTTGAATGTCAGGAGCTTAAAATAGCTCTCCTGAAAAAAAAAAAAATTAAAATGGACTTGGAACAGTCTGGTTTTGGGCATCGGTATGTTAATAATTTTATTTAGAAAAGAAACCTTAATCATGTCCTTAATAACCGAAAATCAAATGCAATAAAATATTGTGCAGGAATAAAATAATAAAATAACAAATATAAAAAAATAGATCAGTGACGTATTCATGACGTATTGAACCTTTAGGGCAGGCGTCTCAAGGCCAACGCAAAATTGTTACAGAGAGCAACTTTAGATAGCGTAGTCAGCTGAAGAGATAAGCGCAATACCCGAAGATAGCCGATCGTTGATTCATGTCACATGCATGAGCGAGCTAAGTTGTAACTGTCGCGGGAGAAATTCCACAAAGCTGCACTTTTGAGTTGTACTGTCACAATAGACGGTTGTGTTCGGAAGGAATAAAATTTCTTAAGTAGTTGCAGTAATAATAATAATAATACTAATAATAATAATAATAATAATAATAATAATAATAATAGTAATAATAATACTAATAACTTTATTTTCTAATTATATATTAATGAGTAAAAAGAAATCTGAAGTATGAACAACCATACATATTACGTAATTATTTAAGCACAAGGAAGTGACAACCCTACCTCATTATCTCCTGGCCTAGTTGCCTCATTAGTGGTGTCTTGTTGGTATTACTGGTGAGGTTCAGACCTTTCTTCGGACAGTTGACTAAACAACAACAATACTTCATTTCTAGTAAATGGTTTTGGTATGTCTTTTTTTTTAGTTTATACTATATTTAATAAAATAAAATTCAATTAAATAGTAATAATAAAATTACAATTAAACATGTTGGTTGTTAAGGTACGTATTCTTACGATACGTCAATATTAATATAATAATTACAATAATAGTTAAATAATAGGTTTCATAATGTTTTCAATAATTAACAATAACCATAACATCTTAGAAATTCACAATTATTTTAAATCAGAACTATTCAAATCTTAAATCTAGTCTCAAATTCTTTTCTCAAGTCCTTCAGTACTTCATTATATTTGTTATTGGTCTTGATTCAAATTAGGTAATAATTAGATTAATGACGTGGTAAATTAACTCCACAATTTCACTTTCTCTACGCAAGCTTTTATTTCTTCACATATTTGCGGTAATAAGGTCATTCTTTCTCGGAGATGAAGACAACTTCGTAGCGGTTGCAGATGTCTATTCAAATGTCGCGGTCAATGACGTCATCCGGAGATACACGAACTGCTCCCGCATCTTGTTCCACTCTTACATTAAAAGAGAGAGAGAGAGAGAGAGAGAGGAGGAAGTGCTCCGAGAAGGCCCTATTGAGACGTCTGCTTTAGGGCCTATAGTAATAACCTCTCTGACGTAACTGATATGGGGGCAGCAAGGAGTTCCCCGCTTCCTTGTCGGCTGATTGTTTGTTACTGAATTATATCCGGCATTATACATACTGTATATATGAATCATAGATAAGATGCAAAAACCCCAACTTCTAAATGCGTTTCCTGTTGCATAGCTATCAAGGAAATGTTTGGAAAATAGTTTGCTGTGTTGTTAGTTCACATATTGTATTGGTGACATTTCGAGCTCGAGAGGTCTGAATAAAAACAAGTTTGTCTGAAGAAGCATCGGAGGAAGTGGAACGATTTCCTTGGACGGGAGCAGAGAATATAAAATAAGTTACTTCATAAATACGTACTTTTATGATGGGCATATTAATACGGTCACACGCATAAAAAGACAAATACATACGTATACAGTACTGTACTCCAACCACGAGAAAGTCTCGGGGAATGAGACTTAGCGGGATAATGCTGTGAATGAATGTTGATGTCATAAGATGTCATAAGGTCACACACGTGAGTACACGTATTTCTATTGGCTAACTCTCACAGCACAAACGATAATACTGATACACACATACTTATACTACCCTAATTACAAAATTAGATCACGGTTAATCTCCTGGTCTTTTAATCCCTCCACACATGAAATAACATATGCAGGAGAGCGCATGTTTTTTCTAAACTGATGTTTTTTTATAGGGTTATTTTACGACGCTGTATCAACATCTAGGTTATTTAGCGTCTGAATGAAATGAAGGTGATAATGCCGGTGAAATGAGTTCGGGTCCAGCACCGAAAGTTACCCAGCATTTGCTCGTATTGGATTGAGGGAAAACCCGGAAAAAACCTCAACCAGGTAACTTGTCCCGACCGGGATTCGAACCCGGGCCACCTGGTTTCGCGGCCAGACGCGCTGACCGTTAAACTGATGTTATAACGGTAATATTATCTATCTACTTCGCTCCAATAGATGACGCAATAGTAAGCACATTCCTTTCACGGTTAATCTCCTGGTTGGAGAACAGTACATACTAGTGTCGTGCAATGTTCGGACATGAGAGGGGATGTCAAGATACTACAAACTTCGCCCTACTCCATAGGCATCCCAACAGTACGTGGAAGTGAAGCATGTAGACTAATATAACAGAGTTCATTGAAAACCGGTAAGAGGCCTTATGTTCGGTTCATGTTTGCCGAGTCTCTGCAGAACTGAAGCTCTCTTTGCGTTTGTTCAATCTTTCCCCTTCCTTACATATGTACGGTGCCTTTCTTCTTAGTTCCTCCTCTCCCTGAGCCTTTATATTTTAGCTGCATAAGGATATCAGGCACATATCTTGCGAAATTATGTATAATAATGAGTAGGCTTCGTATTCCAGCTACCTATAAACTGGAATGAAGTTGCCTCATTCTAAATATATGTGACGTCACAGCGCAGGTATAAGCACGTTCGTATACAAAACAGTTACGCATCCTCTGCTCTCTTTCTCTAGAAAGTCAAAACCGGGACGCAATTATAGTAAGTAGGCTTATCGATCACTGCTCTTACTAGTCGTATTATTTAAATAACTACGTCTTTGTTGCTAATTGAAGGTTCATTGCAGAGGTGAAATGCCTTAGGCAAGATGCTCAAGTGTGTAATATTGCTGGACATAGTTGAGGATATTTGAACTAATATTTTCACTATCAATATATACATTGCATATAAATTGTGTAAAATAAATATAAAAGTGACAAAAAAAAAGTGCACTGAAAGACACTGCAATACCAAACGGCATAGAAATTGTGTTGAACGTAATAAAAAAGAACCATTACCATCAAAATCTGAAAAGTATGAAGATATTAACTCGACATTTAGCATGGATTTGTAAGAAGCCTACCATGTTGTTCAGTGCCAACATTCCACTTAATGAATTAAATAATCTAGATTTTAGGAAATTTCTAAAATTAGTGGGTTTCCAGTGATGAACGACATGCAATATCCTAATGAAACATGAAATATCAGACAATAGGAATATCCTGCACTACATTATACACCAATAACGACATGCGCTATTGAAGGAATTTCTTGGAGTATAAAATCATTTCTAGTGACATCCGCATAAATGTTCAAGTTCCGTAACTTACGAATGCACGTTATTATTGTATTCACTGCAAACATCACGACGAAAATGAACATCACGGCTCAAGGATGTTTATTAGCAGGGAAAGGATTTATATGTAAATACATATTTACTTATAAAGCTAATATAATTTATATTTTGCATTATCTTTATGTTTCACAATGTGTAGGGTTGAAAATCCTACTTTTATTTTCCATATTTTTCCATATTTTAGAGTTTAGTACATATTTTCGTTAATTTCCATATATTTTCCATATTTCATATAAAACAGTCCATATTATATTAGGTTTAACAATAAAACAAAACAAAATTCCATTAACTTTTAAAAATACATTTCAACAATAGAGATTTAAACACATGTTCAGTAATCCCTTTAACATCAGAGTTATTTGAAAATTAGCAGTCCTATCAACAATGGGAAAGTAAGTTACAAAACTGTATTAATTTAATTTAAAATTTTTAACAGACTTCAGTTGTGCAGCTCAACAGTTAAATGCCAGTCAGAGTACACATAGGTTCAGTTTTGTAAATCATACTATAAAGACGGTAAATATGCCAAAAGTACGTCATTCAGTCAATTTAAAATCAAAACTAACAAGTTACATTTCAGAATTTAAAGAAGATGGTTTATCAACTGACAATAAAATATTATTTTGTAATTTGTGTCAGTGTGCAGTATCATCTACACAAAAGTTCCTGGTGCAACAACACATTACAACTAGTAAACATCAGGCCAACAAACAACTAAATTCCAAGCAGAGACAATTGTTTTTAACACAACCAACAACATCGAATGTAAGATCTGAGTTTAACATCGACCTGTGCCGTTCTCTCATCTCTGCTGATATTCCTCTCTACAAACTAAAGAATAAGGTCTTCAGGGAATTCCTTGAAAAATACTCAACATACAATCCCGGATGAGTCAACACTTAGGAAGACGTATGCTCCATCCATCTACGATGAGACAATACAGAAGATAAGAGATGAAATTAAAGATAGTTCAATTTGGGTTTCCATTGATGAGACTCCCGACAAAGAAGGTAGACTTGTTGGTAATGTAGTTATCGGTTTGTTAAGTGAACAATATTCTGAACGAATTCTTTTACATTGTGATGTTCTAGAAAAGTGCAATAACAAAACTATAGTTAAACTGTTCAACGAAGCTATGGGTATCCTGTGGCCAAAGGGTATTATGTACGATAATGTGTTATTCTTTATTAGCGATGCTGCCCCTTATATGGTCAAAGCTGGACAAGCATTATCTGTTGTATATCCTAAATTGACTCATTTTACTTGTGTGGCGCATGCATTTCATCGTGTGGCAGAAGTGGTAAAGAGACAATTTCCTAAAGTAGATTTGTTGATTTCATCAGTGAAAAAAGTATTTCTCAAAGCTCCCAGTAGAGTTAACGTGTTGAAAGAAATGTACCCTGAAATTCCATTGCCACCAAAGCCAATTTTAACTAGATGGGGTACATGGCTAGAAGCAGTTGAATATTATGCCGAACATATAGACTCTATTAACAATGTTCTCCTTGCATTGGACTCTGAAGATGCAGTCTCAATTGATACTGCGAAAACAGTTACCTGTGACATAAGTGTGAAGAATGACTTAGCTCACATTCAGCATACATTTTCATGCATCATAAAAACGCTCAAAAGTCTCCAAAATAGGCACCTTTCACTATCTGAAAGTTTTGAAATTATAAATAGTACTGTGGAACAACTGAATCGTGGTAGAGGTAAAGTTGCAGATGCAGTAAGAGCTAAGGTGGACACTGTACTTTCAAAAACCCTGGATATGAAGAACTACAAAAGGTTGTTGCTGTGATGAGTGGTGAATCAACAGTGAAGATTAACTTGGACTTATCCCCAGCAGACATTGTGAAATTGAATTATGTACCAGTTACTTCTTGTGACGTCGAACGCTCTTTTAGTCAGTATAAATCTATCCTCAGAGACAATAGAAGAAGATTCACTTTTCAGCACTTGAAAGAAATGTTTGTAACCTATTGTTATGGTAACAGACAATAAAAATTGTGTTTTGTTGAAACTACATTGGAAGATAAGGTACGTCCATTATATTTTTGTTTAGTTTGATTAAAATGTACCAATATTTAACGTACATAGTCATTTTTTTATAATTTTAAGTCCATATTTAATTCCATATTTTGGTAAAAATCCATATTTAATTCCATATTTTGGTAAAAATAACTACATATATATTTACATATTTCATATATTTTTAGTCCATATAAATCCGTTCCCTGTTTATTAGTATAGCTTCAGAATGTCGGGAGTTGACTGTACCCACGAACACGCAGCGACGACCTGTTTGTTTATATCCTTATCCGTTGCATTACCTGTGTTCGGCGTACTATATACCCAATATGTCTTTAACTTCAGTCTTTAGGTAGCTGGAAGGCTAAGCCTAGTAATGAGTATAGCTTATTTTTCTTGTTATTAATATGACTAAATATTCACACAAATGTACATATAAATAAATAAAAATATATATTTTTAAAGTATATGTTCAAGGTACCGACTAGTACGTGCAATGTTCAAACAAGAGAGAGGAAACCAAGACATTGCAAACTTCGTCTTATTTCGTATGAAAAAAAAACTAATCGCAAGATATGTGCTCAAACCCTTAAGCGGCTTAAAATATGTTCTGCGATGTTCGAACATGAGAGGCAACCAAGACATTACGAACTTCGTCTTATTTTATATGAAAACTAATCGCAAGATCTATGCTAAACATGAAGAGATGGGAGTGGAGGACAGCCAATATTTTTATAATAAAATGCAACAAACACGACAGGCCTTCTTCTGCAGAGCGAACATCGACGAATATCGAACTTCGTCATACTCGACTAACTTGAATCGAACATAGTGCCTGTAATGCTTCCGTCATCCGTGTAGCCACACAAATATTGTTACCGAGCAACTGTGATTAATTTCAATATTATGTGAAGAATGCAATTACAGCTATTTTCTTTCGGTAACTGGTATAGTAACAACTGTCATGTATTTTAAAACATAATATGATGTACCTATACGTACGTATATTTCTGTCGAAGTTTAATCACATTTTTTTAGTCGGCTCTCCTTACAACTAAATAAAACTTCACAAGATTTATTCTAAAATCCTTACTCAGCTAAAAGCATGAAGGGTTGGGAGAGGAGTGTAGGAGAGGCCAGCGAACTTCAAGGGCACGGATCATACAAGGGGCAAGACCGAGCGAGCGAGACAGATCAGCTTTTTCAAAGCGGACTTCGGTTCTTGTCACGCTCGACAAACTTGAACCACAGTCTACTATATACAGTCACGAAGCTCAATACTTGATAAATATGCATCCATAGATAGTTGCTAACCACTATCGCCTCATCACAGACCTTTTTCCTAGTAGACGATAAAATGTATTGTACTTTCGATATCGTGTTCTTTTGAAAAAAATAACACCTTCCTTCCACTATTGAAAAATGAAATACATAAGATTTATATATTATTTTCATAAAGTATATATTATATTTTATAAACTCACCTTCCTGGATCTTTCAGAAGAAGGATAACTCTGACCTCTTTTTCTTACAATTTATTGCACTATAAACATCTCTTTGTCCCATATTATTATTCAAATTATTGTATTTTAGTCAATTACAGTTATTACAACCGATAACGAACATTTCACAGTTTACACAACTTTTCACAACAATGCGAAATACGGCACAGTCAATGCCTTTTCGATCTAGACCAGGCCGTAATGTATGTTCGGGTTTTCTATTTCAGTGTATGGAGCTCAGTGAAATATTATAACTTTATTGCGTATCATTGCTAAGTTTTATTTAGTGTAATGTGTCCATAAGTTCCGTTTACTTCTTGTTGCATAATATGTTGCAGAAATAATTACAAAACTGTGTTATTTTAATGTAAAGAGAATTTTACATGTTAACATAATCTGTTCGCATCAATATTTTAAGTTTAGAATTGAAGCTATTTTGAAGTTTAATGAAGAAATATTTATATTGTGATTTTAATTTAGATCATCTACCTTCCTTAATTGTAGACAGAATATTTACCATACCACTCCTATGAAATTAGTGTACGTACGATTATGTTACTTCGTCTCTTAGGTAGTAGATAAATGCAATAATTCAGTACTCACTCAATGCTAGTATTAAAATACAGACAGATTGAATGTGTGGGGTATCATACATGACATTATGCTTAATTATAATGTATAATTGCGAATTTAGAAATATGAGTTAAATATAGTAAACATAACCTATAATTTCTATATGACATAACATACATATGTAATGACAGGGCATTGGAGACCACTAAAATTAGACAGAAAGGGACAAATGGTACAGTAAACATAACCTATAATTTCAACATATCTAAATATCCGTGTGGTGCAACTGAAAATAATTGAATCGTGCATAAATGAATGTACAAGAATTTCGTAATATTTAATCGAAATAAAGGCAAGTATTACACATACGAACAACGTAATTTTCACACCAAAAATAATATTACACCTTAATTCGCAAAGTGAATTATGTCTGACGTGTCTCATGATCATTGTTTTAAATTTCATTAGGGCCTGATGAAATTACACTACATTTTAGAGAAATATGTTACTCTTTATGCATTCCAACTAATTTATATGGTTGAAACGCCGCCCTTCGTGACCGGGTTAAGCGAGTCACATGATCTGCCTTACGGCCTGTATTAGATCACGATGGCATTGGCACAGTCTATTGTTCCTAGTACTCAGAGCGCTCCAAGCGGCTAGCAACTATCGCGAGAAATGCAAAATCATCCCAAGCTTCGTGACTGTATATACTAGACTGTTCTTGAATCGAACATAGAGCTTGAAATGCACGACACTGGTACATACACAATGAACAAATAAATAAATGCTCTCTAGAACCTGTGCCTTTCTTAACTAAGTAAAACAAAATATCAATTATATCAAATACGTAAATATTTTCGATTTTTGTTAACAAGAACCTAAGATCATTGTGTGAATTAGGGAACTATGTCGTTATTGATTCTATAAGATGCTTCCTACCTGTCCACTTCGCCATTTATTATATCTTGTATGGATAATCAGTGGCGAAACTCTTAAGAGATTTGGCCTACTCAAAACATTTGAGTTATTATATCTAGTAGCAGAATACAGAGGGTTGTTTCCGATCTCTGGAAACGATTTTTGAATGACGTCATGTGCGCCAGGAGTACACGACAGCTGAACTGTGGCGAGAGGTGACAGACAGTGTTACCAACACGGCGGTTTTCCCACTAAATCTAGTTTTTTTCTCTCACAGTATGTGGAGAAAAATTACTGAACGGTGGGCAGTGGGAAATCTAGTTTTTCTTTCGCGCTCAGATTAGTGGGAATTTGTTTTTTCTTTAAACGACTAAACTCGACTTTTTCCTGTGTTAGCATTCCTTTCGTCTGTAGTGGAGGGGAAACCCCGAATCATACATAACACTTGGAGGCACCACACCATGTTTTATGATTTGTTATGCCCATAGACTTACTAAATAACCGCTAGACCGCTCACTGGCGTTAGTGTTATGTTCCCAAATTGAACAGCCGACGAGCGACCATTTGCTTGGTAGAGCTGAATAAGTATGGTTCTTTCGTGTACTGTTTTTAATTGCAACAATGCACACGGATGTAACGATAAAGAAGGAAGGAATGTTGTACAGTATTTCAATGGTTAGTTAAGCCTTAATTTCTACTACAATTTTTCTCCATATTATGTTACAGAAGACAAACTATTTTGCTTGCCATGTGACTCTTTATGCTTCAAGTTTCCTCTGAGTAAAGATTCCCTTAACCGAAAATGGATAGGTGCAATCAGCAGAGAGAATTTCTACCCTACAATGAATCATTCAGTGTGTTCAACTCATTTAGAAGATAGTTGTTACCTTTCAAACTACGTTATTATACACTGTTATTGCCCTTCTTCTACTCCATACCATTCATTTTCTTCAAACAGCTGTTATTTCAGTGCATACATGAGTAATTATTCACCGAATTTAAAGATACAGAAACTTTATAAATTATAAAAAGTTATTTTTTAATAGAGATAATTGAAAGTTATTCTTGTCTTAGTTACTGATTAATGAAACATTTTCTTATACTCTTGCTGCTGCTACTGAGCTATTCATCTCAAATCGACCGAAATATAGAGAAAATTGACCTTACAATTTCTAAATACAATTAAACTTTTTTGTACGTAGAGAACTGTGATACAATGCTTTGTGCAAAGTTTGAGGCATCAGAACTTCATAGTGTTTAAATTAAAAATATTTAAATTTATCGTATTTTCATAAAATTAGAAACTTTAAACTGTTGTAGCTCCGAAACCCTTTCACCCAATGATCAAAATCATGGTTTATTTTGATGCTGAGAAATTAAAGTTTATATTGACATATAAACAGATTTTCTTACTTTTTATGGAAATGGAGAAATTTAGATTTTTCCTCATTAAGACGCCTTTGGCCAGGAAAAAATATTTTAAAATATATAGTTAGATTCCGCATTGAAAGTACAAATAAACACATTTTTTACTGATGGTATGTTGATAAGAAAGTATTGAAAATATCAAATAAAGAAAATAAATAATACGCGCGTGAACTAACCAGCTGACTGTGAGACGGGAGCTAACCGAGACAAACACGTGATGTGTCGTCTAGCAGTCATGGCTGTGCTAGCTTTATCACAGGTTTTCGTAAACACAGGAGTAAAATGACGCCCAACGCTCGCTTATCTTCAGCTCTCGGCCAGTGCGTGCGGTACTGCGCCGTTCAAGTCTAGGCGTGTGAAAATAATCTATTTAATACCCTCGAAACTTATCGCCGTACCACTAAGCAAACAATGCCGAATCCCTCTTAATAATTCAAGGTTTTTTCTCAATATTTTTTTACATTTTTACAAATTAGCAAAAAGCCTAAAAGTAAGTAAAATCAGATTATCTGTCTCTCTGTGTACAATAAAAATAAGGATTACTTCTTAACATAACTTACCAAATGTCAGCTTCAAAATAAGCTCTCGTTCAATGTTCTGCAGTAAATGGTTCCAGAGTTCTGAGCGCTGAAAGAGGCTTGTTTTTATAAAATACGCTAAATTTGTCGCTCAATAATACGAAAACCATTTGACTTTCGATAGTATAGTTTTGAAAATGCACTCTCCTCAGCACCTTGTATAAGTAGGGAAAAAATTAGAGTATAAAAAATGCGAGATTTTACTAATCGATTT
This sequence comes from Periplaneta americana, assembly GCA_025594305.2. Lineage (NCBI taxonomy): Eukaryota > Metazoa > Arthropoda > Insecta > Blattodea > Blattidae > Periplaneta > Periplaneta americana. The sequence goes on along the minus strand of JAJSOF020000001.1, from coordinate 163,300,714 downwards.
CATATGGAATAGCCCTACTACTGCTACTGCTACTACTACTACTACTACTACTACTACTACTACTACTACTAATAATAATAATAATAATAATAATAATGCTTTTTGACTTCATACAGCAGTTTAACCTAAAGATTGAATTAAAACGTTGACATTAATTCTTTTATTAACCATAGTTATGAATATTCACATTCAGAGTTCCTTTGAAAATGATGCAAGTCTGACAGCCAGGGTTACCGGGTATCCCAATTTAGGCGGGATTCTCCCAATTTCCTGGTTGAATCCCGATTAAAGCGAGTTGGGATTGACATTAGCCTAGAACAACCATCGTCAACTGGCCTGCATATTAGTTCGGAGGGCCGAAACGCTAGCTGAGGAGGTAGTAGTGTGCAGTGTGTCGAGCCAAGCCGTCACAGAAGCCAACTTTCTGACCATAATTTACAATTTCTTCCTCGATTGTGTTCTACACGAGCATTGACACCTAACATTTACCAGTTAGTGAGGGAAAAACGAATTAAAAAATCCAGCAAAACCAATGCTAATTATCAGCGAAAATAATTTTTATAATTTGTTATTAAATTGTAATAAAATAATTTAGGCTTACTTCAGTCTTGTAGCAGAAACGACAATATATTTCATATGTCATATATAATAACAAAGAATTGGTTTTGTGATACAGTAAAACCTCTCATTTACGGACATCGAAGGGACATAGCAATCTGTCCGCATCTGGGAGGTGTCCTTTATTGGGAGGGAGGCTCCCCAATGTAACACTAAATTTATGATACAGTTTGCATTATGTATCCCTTCACGCTTTAAATGAAATGTATTACTGCAGTTTAATTCTAAATACAGTCTACTGTACTACAGTAAATTCCCTACAACTTTGAACTATAGTAGATAAAACTGAAAAAGGAAAATACAGTACTGTGCCATGCAATTTTATTCTATGTCTACAGTTATGCAGTGTTGTAATTTACAGTTTTCAACTTAACCTTTACTTTCAAGTGCCATGTCTCTCGAAACAGAACAACTGATTGAAGTGAAGAGAATAATCCTACTAACCCTATTATGTGTCGAATACAATTTCACGATCGCGGAAACCTTAGACCCATCAGACAGGTTAAATTTTATGACTTTGTTTATCCACCCGCTAACAAGAGGTAAACAGCTGGGCTACTGGCAGCCTACGACACCCTTATGTTATGTTTCATGTTCAGGAATTTCTGTACAGTTCTCAAAACTAAATTTTCCATTATTGTAACACATTAGGTCCTGAAATCCAAGTTCTTTCCGAGTCAGCAGGTAAAGCAAACTTTAGGACTATAAAACAACTGTCCGTGTCCGTGTCTAAGAGTGTCCGTAAACGAGAGTTTAATTTATCATTATTTCTATATTATTTCAGTTGGGACATAAAAATCTGTCCGTATATGAGGAGTGTCCGTACCTTGGAGGTGTCCGTAAGGAGAGGTTTCACTGTATATAGTGTCAGATAAAAAATGGATAATTTATTTTATTTTATTGACGACACTTGAACAAAGGAATAGTATGACATGATTTAAATATTACTAATGGATTCCATTTGTTTAATATTTTGTAACAGTGAAAATGCATTATAGATCTGTACGTTCTCAATTACTTTAATATGAAAAAAGAATCTATTTACTTTGAAAACCGTTACAATACATAACGGAAAAATACAACTTGTTGCTTGTCTTAAACTGAAAAGTGATTTACTTATTACACAGTTCCTCTTAAAATAAATTAAGTACATGTTTCTTCCTTGTTTATTGCCATTATAATTATCAGACACTGATTAAAAGGGTTGAACAAGTGAACGGACGCCTGAGTCCTTCCCCCACCTCCTGCTGCACAGTTGATGTCTAAGGGACAGAACTGAGCTAGCGAGCAAACTGTGCCTGCACCATAGTGCACTGAGATGACGACTCCTGGCCTAGAACATAAATTTAAACAAATTATGTCTGTGTTTCCCATTATCCGATACTTTTATTTATATATTGACTCAAATGGTAACGTTGTAAACATAGAGGTAATCCGCGGATATTTAGTAAGTCTATGAGGTAGCCCAGCTGATTGCGGTAAGGCAAAATAAACTCGCAAAATAATACTTCTCCTAGTTCTACCGCATTATTGATTAATACGTTTCGGTCCCTAGTCGCTGCTCTCGCAATTAGTAATCATTGTGTATTTTAAGTGCGTTGAGCGGCAAAAAAAAAATAGCGTTTCGATATCGTATTTTACACTAATAACAGACACATACTGGGTGTTCAGTTCAAAGTGTGTCATGGCTCGCTGTATGCCGTCATGTGGCTAGCCGATGAGCCTAGAAAATTCAATCTTCCTACACTTCCGCAGAGGTGTATAACCTATGAGGCAGAGAAGTTGCCTAGCAAGTACTGCGTTCATTCTGAAGAGTACGTACCGATACGTACGGTAACGCCGGTAGTGGCAGGAATGTGAACTGTTTGGAAATACAGTACGTACTGTCGGGATATGGGGAGAGGGTTAAGACGATTATTAAGACGATTACTTACGTATTTGTTGACATTAACTTCGACGGTCAACATGGACACGGAGCATTTGATTTGTGTTGTGGAATGTTGCCGTACGCAACCGATGATAACAAATACCCTGCGTACGACTTGCCGGCGCAAAACACAGTTCGAAAGAGGTTATGGTAGCACGCAGACCGTACAGACCGCCATCTGTTGCTACGACGTTCAAGTTATACCGTACACGTTCTCAAGTTCAGATTGAAGAACGCCTTAAATAATAGGCAACTTCTCTGACATATAAGCTGAAACTCGCTTCAAATCGGTGACCCAACAGTGACGTCATGACACACTTTGAAATGAACACCCAGTACAATTGCTGCATTTAATAGTTAATGTATTAAGTTAGATTCATCGTCAGAGAGTGAAACTGTTACAAGTACCGGTTCCGAAAAAGGAAAGTTACAAATGATTAAAACATATTAGTGGTTAATAATAGAAAAAATTATTACAGTGTTTACTGTACTGTGTGTCGTTCGTATCTTAATGTTTCTCACGGAGGCGAATAGGCCTATTACATTAAAAAAAAACACGCAAACACTACTTTGCAGACAACTGCAACGCTATCTTATGATAAAGTGTTGATAAGTCTAATGTCTTACGTTAGCTTCTAATATCCATAATTCTCTCGCAGAAAACCTAGCAACTCTGCTGACAGCAGAAACAAGGTATTAAAAGTGTCTCGCAAACAAAGTATTGTTCCATTAAACAAAAACATTTAGCTTTCGAATACACAATACAACACGTATTTAAATAGTGGTTTCGAAATCCCGCGCGTTTTCTTCCAAACAAATGGTGGCTTTCTGCTGCTTCAATTTGGGAACGTATTTCTCACTTCTCCTCTACGGCTAGAGATGGGAACGAGATATCGGTTTTTACGAAATACCGATATTTTCATTTCGATATAGCGATATATTGATATCGAAATTTTGATTCAATATATCGTATAATATATCGGTTTTCTTATAAATGTATAGATTTTTTTGTGGAATTATTATCATTATCAACCGCAACAAAATCCACACTAGACAACTCCGTTAATTCCCGAGAGATGGCGCTACTAAAGGTGGACAGTTACATAATTGTACAAGCTCATTCAATACCTTGTTCTAATTGGCTGGACTGGAATTCGAATTAAAACTGTTTAATATGCAGCACCAAATTCAAAATGCAGCGTTTGCGAACGTGAGACAGACGGGAGGTTTATCTACTACTGTTTTAATATTGTTATTAATGTTCTCCAAGGCAGAAGCAACTCGGACCCTGAAAGGGAGCCGTCTGACCTCAAAACGAGTATCAAAACTTTTATTTCTATATTCTGAAATGGAAAGAGAAACAAGGATTTAATACCGATGTGAAATTTGTTTACGTCTAAGATTTCTATGCACAACCTAGTGCTGACATTGTTTTCTTATTATATCTTTTAGTGCATAAAAATTATATCCCTGTAATCATCAACATTATTGTTTGGAATGTTGAAGTGTAACAATAACTTGCAATGGGAACTTAGGGTCTAAGTATATAGAAAGATTGTATCAAATCAACTCCGAAGTTTATTAAAACTTGTAACATTGTAAGTACGGTTTACTTACATTTAAAAATAATTACAAGTTCTGTTTACTTACATTTAAAAATGATTACGTTGTTAGGTAGGTGTCCTGGATTGAATCCTATATAACATTAGAATAACTGAATCGTGTTTCAACCACGTAGAGTTCACTTAACTCTTTCCCATTATATCATTTAAGCTTCCTTGCCTCCACCATAATTTTGATTTAGGTTAGGACCCACATCATATGAGCCGTTCAGAGCAGAAGTGGTGTAAGTCAAAAATGGGTAATGAGGGTTAAAGTAAACATTCTGTAAAATACAGAGCAAAGTAGCAATTAATAGTCAATTTGTTTAAACTATTAGTAGCCAGTGGATAGCAAGAAGGACATATTAATTGCTACTTTGCGCTGTATTTTACAGAACTTTTACTTTAAACCTCATTACCCAATTTTGACTTACACCACATTTGCTCTGAACGGCTCATATGATATTGAAAATGTATTGTTTATTGTTACAATTTTACATTTATGCTTTTGACTGTAATCATGTTAATTTCAGTGGTAAAAAGGAATATTAAAATTGAAGTAATTTTATTGTAATACAGTAAATGTACGCCTGAAAAAGCAATTTGCTTACGGAATAGCGATATATCGATAATCGTTCGATATATCGATATATTTTCTGCGATATATACCGTTAATCGAAATTAGGTTTGCAATATATTGCAATATCAATATATCGGTATTTAATTTATTTCCTCCATCACTAGCTACGGCGTGGTAGGGGCTCGGTTATGCCTGATTCGAGAGTCAATTGTTTGAGGATTTGCTTACTTTTTCGCTAGAGTGCGTTTGTGAGGGCATCAGAGTTTTTATGCATGTCATGGTATTCTGCAGGATGTAACATTATTCCTCACGGCTGTTGCGTGTTCTTATTCTGTCCAAGTATTTATTACGGATGAGGGAGCATGCAGTTTACTATAGAACCAGTTTCACTCATTAAAACAGTGGCTGGACTGCACAAGGTTACATAGGCCTACTGATAGCTCGTGTGTATTATTGTAAGGCTTGGCAGAACAAGTGAAAATCGTTGACGTGCGCTAAATTTTGATCGTGTGAATAATTAAAATCCCGAGCTACATACTATTTATCACAGTTCATTATACATGGGAAATCGCTTATTTGTAAAAATACTGTTGTGTAACATCTCGAAAAAATCTCAACCAGATAATGAAACAATGTTTTCGTAAATCTTATTAGGGCATATCAAAAGTCCGGTAACACTTTCAATATTTTATTACACAAAAACTACTAACGATAGCACTTTCAAACACACGTCAGTTTAAAGTCAAACTCTCAAAGTTCGTTTTACACCTTACAGAGATTCAATGCGTGAACCACGAGTGACTCGGCAGATGTCCAAACGATAATCAAACTCTTCCCATACCCTTTTCAACATATCCTCTGTGACCGTGGCGGCAGCTTCTCGAATTCTGGTTTTTAGTTCCTCTAAATCACGTGGCAAAGGCGGTACAAACACACGGTCCTTTAGTTACCCCCATAGAAAAAAGTCACATGCAGTCATATCGGGTGACCTTGGTGGCCATGTTATGAAACATCTGTTCCTTACTCCAGCACGTCCTATCCAACGATCAGACATCTCCGTATTCAGGTAAGCACGAACTGCATTGTGGAAATGTGGCGGAGCCCCATCTTGCTGAAAGATGAAATCGTCATCGAGATCTTGTCTAAGTTGAGGCACCAACCATTGCTCCAACATGTCCAGATATGAATGTCCAGTCACAGTAGCCTCAATGAACGGACCGTACAGTTTTCGTTGTGATAACGCGCAGAAAACATTCACCTTTGCTGAATCACGCTCATGTTCAATGATGGTTTCTGTGTACCCCAAACACGACAGTTGTGCTTGTTAATTTTCCCACTCGTATGAATGTTGGATAGGACGTGCTGGAGTAAGGGACAGATGTTTCATGACATGGCCACCAAGGTCACCCGATATGACTGCATGTGACTTTTTTTCTATGTGGGTACTAAAGGACCGTGTTTGTACCGCCTTTGCCACGTGATTTAGAGGAACTAAAAACCAGAATTCGAGAAGCTGCCGCCACGGTCACAGAGGATATGTTGAAAAGGGTATGGGAAGAGTTTGATTATCGTTTGGACATCTGCCGAGTCACTCGTGGTTCACACATTGAATCTCTGTAAGGTGTAAAACGAACTTTGAGAGTTTGACTTTAAACTGACGTGTGTTTGAAAGTGCTATCATTAGTAGTTTCTGTGTAATAAAATATTGAAAGTGTTACCGGACTTTTGATATGCCCTGTACATCGTAAATACGTAATATTGAAGATAGTGTATTGAAAATTTTGACAATATTCCCATGGAAAATGTATGCAAGGAAATCAATTATTAACAAAGCAACTACTGTTACATCATAAACAAAATATATGTGTCCATATGTTGTAAAAACGTCAGCTCTATAGCTTCAGCAGATTTCGAGAAAATAATTTAATATTCTGATGATAGGAAGTTGCGCACCAATATCACCTTAAAAGCATAATGGGATAAGAGTTTTGTTATGTAATATTAGTTACAGTTGAAACATATACCGAGGTAACTTTGCTTTGTACTATAATATTGTTTTGATTAGTTTATTAATTACTTTTATAAGGTTAAAGATACCATCAATATCAATTCAAACTTATCATGTCATACTCAGTCTCTTTCTTTGGAATATCACTTTCATTATGAATGATATTTTTCATTCACTTAGTATAGGCTAGTATAATAATACTATATGAATATTCCTTCTTAACTCTTTATTATGTTATTAACATTTAAAACACAAGACGTGCAATATTAAGAAATTGGTGTTAGTACTTTTGTTTTACCGACAATAAATGAAATATCAAACAGAAAGAAGGCATATAAAAATAACGACATAAAATTTCACGTTCCGTTTGAAGTTTGTGCACCACTGTTCTTAATCCAACAGACTGTTTATTCATATACATCAGGCATGTCAATTGATGCCCACACGAGCAAGCGCGCGCTTTAGAGCTCAGGAGAGCCTGAGCGCTTTACAGCGGAAAGGAAAGAGACAGACGAAAGAGGTGGTATATGCCGCTTGGTCGAGCTATATCCAGGGATGGCCAGCACTGATTCAATAGGTAAAGGGAAGAGAACTTATTAAAACTGTATCCATGTTAATTTTTAGATTTGCCTGAGAAGTATAAGTGGATTATAAGAATGTAAGTTTTAATTTTAATGCTAATTTTTCACAAGTTTGATTTTTATTCAAAAGAAATATTTTCTCAACTTTTCGTATAGAAAAGTGAAATTTTCAGGTATAGGCCTATTTATTTAGTAGCCTTACAGAATGTTTTCGTAAATCTAATATACAGTATATACGCATTACTGAAGATAGTGTATTGAAAATTCTGGAAATATTCGCATGGAAATTGTTGTAAGGAAATTATTTAACAAAGCAACTACTGTTACATCATAAGCAAAAGATACGTGCCCATGTGTTGTAAAAATGTCAGCTCTATAGCTTCAGAAGATTTCGAGAAAATAATTTAATATTATGATGACAGGAAGTTGCTCACAAACATCACCTTAAAAGCATAATGCGATAAGAGTTTGTTATGTAATATTAGTTACACTTAAAACAGATACAGTATCTAGGTAACTTTGCTTTTACTGTAATATTGTTTTGATTAGTTTATTGATTACTTTTGTAAGGCTAAAGATACCATCAATATAAATTCCAACTTATCATGTCATACTCAATCTCTTTCTTTGGAATATCACTTTCTTTATGAATGATGTGTTTCATCCACTTAATACAATATAATATTATACTACTATGGAATTTAAGTGAATATTCCTTCTCAACTCTCTGTTATGTTATTAAGATTTAAAACACAAGTGCAATATTAAGAAATCAGTGTTAGTGCTTTTGTTTTACAGACAATATAGATCATATTAAACAGAAAGAAGGCATATAAAAATAACGACATAAAATTTCACGTTCCGTTTGAAGTTTGTGCACCACTGTTCTTAATCCAACAGGTTGCTTATTCATATACACAACCGTTCCCCTTTCCATACTTAGCGCTTGCTGCCCGCGCACGACGTCAAGGTCAGAAAAATGCATTTGCTTTGACATCACTGATCTATATAATTCTTCCTCATTCAATACGTAGCGCTTGATGCCCGCGCACGACGTCAAGGTCAGAAAAATGCACTTGCTTTGACATCACTGATATATATAATTCTTCCTCATTCAATACGTAGCGCTTGATGCCCGCGCACGACGTCAAGGTCAGAAAAATGCACTTGCTTTGACATCACTGATATATATAATTCTTCCTCATTCAATACGTAGCGCTTGATGCCCGCGCACGACGTCAAGGTCAGAAAAATGCACTTGCTTTGACATCACTGATATATATAATTCTTCCTCATTCAATACGTAGCGCTTGATGCCCGCGCACGACGTCAAGGTCAGAAAAATGCACTTGCTTTGACATCACTGATATATATAATTCTTCCTCATTCAATACGTAGCGCTTGATGCCCGCGCACGACGTCAAAGTCAGAAAAATGCACTTGCTTTGACATCACTGATATATATAATTATTCCTCATTCAATACGTAGCGCTTGATGCCCGCGCACGACGTCAAGGTCAGAAAAATGCACTTGCTTTGACATCACTGATATATATAATTCTTCCTCATTCAATACGTAGCGCTTGATGCCCGCGCACGACGTCAAGGTCAGAAAAATGCACTTGCTTTGACATCACTGATATACATAATTCTTTCTCATTCCATACGTAGCGCTTGATGCCCGCGCACGACGTCAAGGTCAGAAAAATGCACTTGCTTTGACATCACTGATATATATAATTATTCTTCCTCATTCCATACGTAGCGCTTGATGCCCGCGCACGACGTCAAGGTCAGAAAAATGCACTTGCTTTGACATCACTGATATATATAATTCTTCCTCATTCAATACGTAGCGCTTGATGCCCGCGCACGACGTCAAGGTCAGAAAAATGCACTTGCTTTGACATCACTGATATATATAATTCTTCCTCATTCAATACGTAGCGCTTGATGCCCGCGCACGACGTTAAGGTCAGAAAAATGCACTTGCTTTGACATCACTGATATATATAATTCTTCCTCATTCAATACGTAGCGCTTGATGCCCGCGCACGACATCAAGGTCAGAAAAATGCGCTTGCTTTGACATCTCTACTCTTTGTCTTCTGTGCTCGTTGGGAAGGTCCGTATCAAATTTCACTGAATTACGTCCATTGGTTTGGAAGTTATATGGGATATTCAAGGGCCGAGAATGAGTGAAACATTCCGTAGAATCCGGCCTGCAAAAGCAAGTTAGCCAGCCAGGCAATGTTTGTGTGTGCTTGGATATATCCACCACGAGCCATGACCGTCGCGAGTGCGTCTGTTTGGGTATACGGAGCGCATCCTCTTGGCCGCGGTCCAGCCGACATCGTCCATCGTATTGAACGGAGTCTTTCTCCAGAAAGAGGAGATCAGACAGTCCTGCTGCCTTTCGCGTCATTTATAGATGATTATTGGTCACGAAGAAACTTCGGGTCAATAGATAAGAAGTCAAGACTTTATACAAACACACAGGCAGACTGATATGAGAAGTCATTGATATCAGAGGTGCTCTGAATAATTATTATTTTTGTGAAAATATTCAACTATATTTATATCACCTATTTAAAGAAAGAAGAATATCCATCTAATCCACAAACGATTAGGAAAAACACAGTAATTTCATTCGAAGCAAGTAAGGAGATAGGATTCGAAATAAATCCTAAAATGACAAAGTATATGATTGTATCTCGTGACCAGAATATAATACGAAATGGAGATATAAAAATGGGAAATTTATCTCTTAGAGAGATGGAAAAATTCAAATATCTTGAGCAACAGTAACAAATATAAATGACGTTCGAGAGAAAATTAAACGTAGAATAAAAATGGGAAATGCGTGTTATTATTCGGTTGAGAAGCTTTTGTCATCTAGTCTGCTGTCAAAAAATCTTAATGTGTGTGTGTGTGTGTGTGCTAATGGACTTCGTTTTTTCCTATAATATAACACATTATTTTACTCATTTATATTTATTATCATCCGGTTCTGGTAAGAAAAAATATCCGTTTTTTTAAGTATTTTTTCCATAAAAATTAACAATTTTTTGAGTATCTGATAAGTCTATAAAAGGACCTTGTAATCGAATTAGTTCATTTTTATTATAAAATAAAAGGTCTCCTTTTCCAATTAATTGTTCCGCTCCTGTACAATCTAGAATGGTTATAGAGTCTATTTTAGAACTTACTCTAAACGCAATTCTTGCGGTAAAATTAGATTTAATTAGTCCAGTAATAACATCTAATGCCTACCCACTTCACTTGCGTGATTCGGGTTCAGCATACTGCGGATAGATGGCAGGACTGTGACCCATTTTCAAGTTGCACACCACTTCGGCGGGCCACGTTATGCATGATGTGTCTATGAAGAGTTATGTCATGTACTAGGGTGAGTGTACAGAGTGTTTCCGGGCTAGTGTTACAAACTTTCAGGGATGATGGGAAAGGGCACATGTATCAATTTGAGATAAGGAACCCTGGTCCGGAAATGACTGAGTCGAAAGTTATAAGCAAAAATAGTTGTGTGGAAATGAAATAATTTTATTCCTCTGTACACCTTATTTATGTGTATTTATCTGTACACATTACACATACTGTATTCATCTGACGTTGTTTACATTGTCTACTTACAGTATTCCATTCAGTGTGCTGTCTGAGGGGTGGGGACAGGAAACTACACTAAAGCAATGAAGATAGCGTAATGTGTAACGGACATGGTCGGTCCTGATATGCACGTCTGTAGACAGCAGTGTATGTGTACAAGTTGCAGTGTCCAATCGATCAGTCCTAGTGAAATGGAGGAGTACACGAGAGCGGAATATGCAGACCTGATTTTCGAATACGGATGAGCCAATGGGAACAGTAGACAAGCTCACAGATTGTATCGGGGCAAGTACCCACGTAGGAGACATCCGGCCCATACTATCTTTCAACGACTGTTCCAAAGGTTACGAGAAGGAGGGAACGTGGTGCCAAATTACAATTCCATTTCCTCACAACTATTTTTGCTTATAAATTTCGACTCAGTCATTTCCGGACCAGGGTCCTTAACGCCTTATCTCTAATTGATACATTTGCCCTTCCTCATCATCCCTGCAAATTTGTAACACCAGCCCGGAAACACCCTGTATGTGTAAGTGTAGTGGATAGATGAGTGATAATGATGAAGGTGAGGAAGGGAGAAGGGGAAACCCAGTGCCGGCATGTAGCCTACTTCTGTCAAATAGCACCAAGTGGCAGTCAGATTTAACGTCCCCATCCGAAGGACGAATCACTATCAACAGTAACACATGCCTTCTCTTCATATGCACTGCGGAGAAATTTGGGATTTAACCCAGGCATATTCGTGCACAATTTAGTGATTAGAAGTTGTGCACCGTCATCTTTCCTAGTCCCGAGGTAGAAATTTTACATGAAAATTTCTGACCCCGCCGGGAATCGAACCCGGGCCAGCTAGTCTGGAGATAGACGCGCTACCACAGAGTTAACTCGGCGGAACCAAAAATCTTAAAGTTAGAATTTATAAAACAGTTATATTACCGGTTGTTCTGCATGGTTGTGAAACTTGGACTCTCGCATTGAGAGAGGAACAGAGGTTAAGAGTGTTCGAGAATAATGTGCTTAGGAAAATATTTGGGGCTAAGAGGGATGAAGTTACAGGAGATTGGAGAAAGTTACACAATGCAGAACTGCACGCAATGTATTCGTTACCTAACATAATTAGGAACATTAAATCCAACGTTTGAGATGGGCAGGACATGTAGCACGTATCGGCGAATCCAGAAAGGCTTATGGAGTGTTAGTTAGGAGACCTGTGTGAAAAAGACCTTTGGGAAGACCAAGACGTAGATGGGAGGATAATATAAAATGGATTTGAGGGAGGTGGGACGGTAAGGAGTGGATTAATCTTGCTCAGGATAGAGACCAATGGCGGGCTTATGTGAGAGTGACAATGAACCTTCGGGTTCTCTAAAAGCCATTTGTAAGTAAGTAAGTAAGAATATCTGTTCTGTTCTAAAAACTTAAATCTGCTCTTTTTTTAATTTATTTATTTTATGTCGCTTTAATTTAACAAGTCATATAGCAACTATGATTATTAGAGGAGAAAAACTCGCTCCGGCGCCGGGGATCTAACCCGGGTCCTTGATTCTACGTACCAAGTCCTCTAACTACTGAGCTACGCCGAAGTTCAATCCACAGCACCGGATCTAATCCCTCTTCTCTATTGTTTTTTCCTTTGTGGTCTCACTCCAAGTTCGACATATATGTTGACATACGAGGCGCATCCAGAAAGTAAGTTTCCCGATTTTTTCCCTTGAAAGTAAATGTAATTAGCCGTCTCAATTGCGCATGCGTAACAGATCTATGACGTATCAATCATATGCCAGCCGGACAGGTCCCAGCCTGGTGCCAGTAGCGTGGCAGCAGTGGTCCGATATGGAAGCTCTTATTCCTTCTCCCGCCGCCTGCGAGGTTCCGTCGGTGATAAAGTTCTTTAATGCACAAAACATTGCGCCAATTGAAATTCATCGGCAGCTCTGTCAGGTCTATGGGCCGAACATCATGAGTAAGCAGATGGTGCGTCGCTGGTGTAGGCAGTTTTCCGAAGGTCGTCAAAGTGTCCATGATGAAGAGCGCAGTGGGCGACCGTCCATCATCAATGATGATCGTGTTGAGCTGGTGCGGCAGTGCATCATGGAGATCCGTCGCTTCACGATTACGGAGCTGAGCAGCCATTTTCCGTAGATATCGCGATCCTTGTTGCATGAGATTGTCACTAAGCACCTGCTGTTCAAAAAGTGTGTGCCAGGTGGGTGCCGAAAAACCTGACACCCGAACACAAAATGCAACGTTTAGGAGCAGCACTGACATTTCTGCAACGGTATCACGATGACGGCGACGAGTTCCTCGACAGGATCGTCACGGGCGATGAGACTTGGATTTCGCACTTCACCCCGGAAACCAAGCAGCAGTCAATGCATTGGCGGTATAGTGGATCTCCGGTCAGGACGAAATTCAAACAGACGCTGTCGGTACGGAAAGTGGTGTGCACGGTGTTCTGGGACAAGAAGGGCATTCTGCGCATTGACTTCCTTCCAAGAGGTGAAACAGTGAACGCTGATCGTTACTGTGAAACACTGCGAAAATTGCGACGTGCCATTCAAAACAAGAGGCGTGGAATGCTTACTGCAGGTGTTGTGCTCCTCCATGACAATGCTCGTCCACATACGGCTCGGCGCACAGCAGCTGTTTTGACGGAATTTGGCTGGGAGTTGTTTCATCACCCACCCTACAGTCCTGATCTTGCTCCCAGCGATTTTCACGTTTTCTTGCACCTCAAGAAATTCCTGTCCTCCGGTGAGCGTTTTGGCAACGACGAAGAGCTGAAGACGTCTGTCACACTCTAGTTCCATTCACAGGCGGCAGAGGTCTACGACAGAGAGATACAAAAGTTGATCCCACGATACGACAAGTGTCTCAATTCTGATGGTGGCTATGTTGAAAAATAGCTGAAACGTTGCTGTACCTGTTGCCAATAAATGTTTTCCGGAAAGTGTGTGTTCTTTTTTTTTAATAGGGAAACTTACTTTCTGGATGCGCCTCGTAATATATTAAGTCAACTGCTATTATACAAGGAGCGCACTCAATTGAGTGACTTGGTGGCCTGGATTCTCTGGCACCGGAGCGAGTTTTTCTCCTCTAATGACCATTGTTACCATAACAGATATATTCTGTAGGACCAAAAAATTAATCTTTACGTACTATAAGTCTTATGGCGGCAATGCATAAATAATTATTACAGTTTACATATTATTTCTGTATCAGGCCTATTGTTAATTTAAATACATTTGCATATATTGATAGGTTAAAAGAAATTAATCGAGTTAAATGATAGATGAAATGTTGATAAGTCTGTTTATATGTGGAATAATTGATCTCGTTGGAGGTGATATAATGGACATTCATGAATTATGTGACGTACAGAGATCCTGGTATGACAGTTGGTACATAATGAAGGAAGGGTTCTATACAGTAGATAAGAATGTGTAATTTGGCATGGTCAATTCGTAATCTGGTGATTGTAACATATTTCATTTTGGAATGTTGTATTACTTCATGAAGTTTGCTGGATGATGACTCTTTCGATCTTGTTTGCCAATGGTTGAGCAGTTTTCAAGATATTTATTTAACGATGCATTTTCAGCTCATTATAAATACTTAACATTCTGCATTGTGAAAACAATAAGTCAGTTGAATAAAATTCTGTAAAATCTTGTAACTGATTACTTATAATAATAATAATAATAATAATAATAATAATAATAATAATAATAATAATAATAATAATAATAATTTATTTTAGCTGGCAGAGTTAAGGCCGTAAGGCCTTCTCTTCCACTCAACCAGCAAAAAGTATACATACAGTACATATGTATGAACTTACAAAGAATTCAACAATTTGATTTAGATAAGAGTTACATGTATACAAGAGTTATTTACGAATTAAACAATAGAATACTATGAACTATTAATTAAACACTGAAATACAAACTATGTAGCAGAAATAAGCTAAAATACATAGAATGTTAATATATTTCAAATAATATTAGATAATAGAAAGAGATTATTATGAGACAATTTTGAAAATACAGCACAATCAGGATGCATGTCTAATGGAAGAAGTAACAATGTAGACAGTGATAGTTTAAGTCAGTATGATTGGAGTGAAATACTAAAAAGGTTATCTTTTAAGCTGTATTTAAAAGTGTTTATTGTCTTGCAGCCCCTAATACTTTGTGACAAGGAATTCCATTGTCGCGAGGTGGATACTGTAAAAGATGATGAATAACAAGATGTTCTATGAAGAGGTAATCTTAGCGTGCCACAAATAAGTGATCTGGTATTTACGTCGTGGTTAGAGTATAGATAGGAGAAACGAGACGAAAGGTAATTTGGTGTTGAAGTGTGCAGAATTCGAAAGAGTAAAGACAAAGAATGTAAAGTTCTACGTTCTTTAAGTCGGAGCCAAGAAAGACTTGCGAAGGACGGTGATATGTGATCATATCGTCGGATGTTGCACACGTATCTGACGCACATATTCTGAACTCGCTGTAACTTGACTGACAGTTCAGAACTTAGGTCACTTAACAAAACGTCACAATAATCGAAGTGCAGCATTACTAGGGTTTGTACTAGGGTAAGTTTTAGTTGCTGGGGCAAGAAGTTTCTTAAGTGACTCAAACAGCGAATCATTAATGAAACTTAGTGAAATCAGTGAAACTTAGCATTGAAAGTTATTATTGATCAGCAGAAGTAATCACTGATTTTGAATTGAATAAAAGTTTACTTTCGCTGATAAGTAATATCTGGAAAATTTGAAGGGTTTACTTAATAAACAAATGAGCAAATACATACTAGTATATTTAGATACGATACATTGCAGATTGCCTTGCTATATAACGTAAACGTAGACTCAATAAGTGTTGAATGAATAAGAAAATAGTAATAACTGATCAGCAGGGAACGGATTTATATGGACTAAAAATATATGAAATATGTAAATATATATGTAGTTATTTTTACCAAAATATGGAATTAAATATGGATTTTTACCAAAATATGGAATTAAATATGGACTTAAAATTATAAAAAAATGACTATGTACGTTAAATATTGGTACATTTTAATCAAACTAAACAAAAATATAATGGACGTACCTTATCTTCCAATCTAGTTTCAACAAAACACAATTTTTATTGTCTGTTACCATAACAATAGGTTACAAACATTTCTTTCAAGTGCTGAAAAGTGAATCTTCTTCTATTGTCTCTGAGGATAGATTTATACTGACTAAAAGAGCGTTCGACGTCACAAGAAGTAACTGGTACATAATTCAATTTCACAATGTCTGCTGGGGATAAGTCCAAGTTAATCTTCACTGTTGATTCACCACTCATCACAGCAACAACCTTTTGTAGTTCTTCATATCCAGGGTTTTTTGAAAGTACAGTGTCCACCTTAGCTCTTACTGCATCTGCAACTTTACCTCTACCACGATTCAGTTGTTCCACAGTACTATTTATAATTTCAAAACTTTCAGATAGTGAAAGGTGCCTATTTTGGAGACTTTTGAGCGTTTTTATGATGCATGAAAATGTATGCTGAATGTGAGCTAAGTCATTCTTCACACTTATGTCACAGGTAACTGTTTTCGCAGTATCAATTGAGACTGCATCTTCAGAGTCCAATGCAAGGAGAACATTGTTAATAGAGTCTATATGTTCGGCATAATATTCAACTGCTTCTAGCCATGTACCCCATCTAGTTAAAATTGGCTTTGGTGGCAATGGAATTTCAGGGTACATTTCTTTCAACACGTTAACTCTACTGGGAGCTTTGAGAAATACTTTTTCACTGATGAAATCAACAAATCTACTTTAGGAAATTGTCTCTGACCACTTCTGCCACACGATGAAATGCATGCGCCACACAAGTAAAATGAGTCAATTTAGGATATACAACAGATAATGCTTGTCCAGCTTTGACCATATAAGGGCAGCATCGCTAATAAAGAATAACACATTATCGTACATAATACCCTTTGGCCACAGGATACCCATAGCTTCGTTGAACAGTTTAACTATAGTTTTGTTATTGCACTTTTCTAGAACATCACAATGTAAAAGAATTCGTTCAGAATATTGTTCACTTAACAAACCGATAACTACATTACCAACAAGTCTACCTTCTTTGTCGGGAGTCTCATCAATGGAAACACAAATTGAACTATCTTTAATTTCATGTCTTATCTTCTGTATTGTCTCATCGTAGATGGATGGAGCATACGTCTTCCTAAGTGTTGACTCATCCGGGATTGTATGTTGAGTATATTTTTCAAGGAATTCCCTGAAGACCTTATTCTTTAGTTTGTAGAGAGGAATATCAGCAGAGATGAGAGAACGGCACAGGTCGATGTTAAACTCAGATCTTACATTCGATGTTGTTGGTTGTGTTAAAAACAATTGTCTCTGCTTGGAATTTAGTTGTTTGTTGGCCTGATGTTTACTAGTTGTAATGTGTTGTTGCACCAGGAACTTTTGTGTAGATGATACTGCACACTGACACAAATTACAAAATAATATTTTATTGTCAGTTGATAAACCATCTTCTTTAAATTCTGAAATGTAACTTGTTAGTTTTGATTTTAAATTGACTGAATGACGTACTTTTGGCATATTTACCGTCTTTATAGTATGATTTACAAAACTGAACCTATGTGTACTCTGACTGGCATTTAACTGTTGAGCTGCACAACTGAAGTCTGTTAAAAATTTTAAATTAAATTAATACAGTTTTGTAACTTACTTTCCCATTGTTGATAGGACTGCTAATTTTCAAATAACTCTGATGTTAAAGGGATTACTGAACATGTGTTTAAATCTCTATTGTTGAAATGTATTTTTAAAAGTTAATGGAATTTTTGTTTTGTTTTATTGTTAAACCTAATATAATATGGACTGTTTTATATGAAATATGGAAAATATATGGAAATTAACGAAAATATGTACTAAACTCTAAAATATGAAAAAATATGGAAAATAAAAGTAGGATTTTTCAACCCTACACATTGTGAAACATAAAGATAATGCAAAATATAAATTATATTAACTTTATAAGTAAATATGTATTTACATATAAATCCTTTCCCTGCTGATCAGTAAAGATGAGGGGTTGTGCGCGGCACGAAAAACACGTTGACTCGACAGGAGCATAGGTGGACAGACAGGTGAACAACTACTGTTATTGCAAGTTATCTTGAACCTTCTGAGCGGGGACAGAGGGGCAGAGGGAAGGAAGCGCGTAACGTGGGTGGAGCCAACTGAGTTGTTTTGCGCATGCTCCGCAGCATAATCTCTTGTCAAGAAACATTGAGCTATTTACTTCACTGCGTACCAGTAGTGTTAACACGGAGCAGCAACCACAGGGTAGTAATTATGGTGAAATCACATCACCGCAGAGAAAAAGTAATGCTGTTATCCATAGCGGAGAAAGAGAAATCATCGCAAATATAATAAAATTAAGCGTTGCGAGGAGGAAAAATTAAACAAATATTTGCTGGAACCTCTTGCTAAGGAATATGAGAGAGCGGCTAAATACTCTGGCAAAAGTATTAGTTCCGTGAAGAGAATTAAAAATAATATTGAATTACAACCGAATGAACCTCACACTACTCCGGGAAAGAATAGGTATGTAATGTTTAGACATTATTGCTATAATGTTATGTACAATAGTGTGTGTATTGAGAGCGACATAATGAATTACTGTTGCAAGTTATTATTTTCTTATACTTCTACCAAACATATTATTTCATTCCAGAATTAGACTTGTGTAAAGTTGAAGTGGACGACTTCGATCAACATGTCATTCGGTATACAATAGAAGAATTCTATCGTGTTCAGAAAGTAGTGCCTACGATTAAGAAGATAATTCCGAATGGATGATGCCATTGACGAAATAATTAATTTTGGAACAAGCGATGATAGCAACAATGAGAGGGATATGGATTGTGTATAATTGTAAATTAATGTAAATTTAAATAATAAGGCTGTAGAATATTGTTATAAGAATATGTACATATTAGCTGAAGGTGTAAGTCATGCAGGCCTATATAATGTATAGAAGTAGCTGTAGTAACTCCGCCATTGCCGGTCCCCAGCCCGGATGAGAGAGGAGTGTACACACGATTATATTTAAATACTTACTCAATACAGGTTAATTAAAGCTTGCTACGAAACTATGTTCTCCTCTCAAAACCGGAGTATCGAGAGAAGATGATGTCTGTATTGAACCAAATTCTTTTACAGTAGAGAGCCTTAAGGTAAAAGAACCAACGTTTTTTGAAAAGAGTCACGTTACCCGAGGGAGGGGCATCCTTGCCGTGCCGTTACGTTGATGAGTACATGCCGTACCGAGCAGTTCCAAAGACTGACTTAGGGATGTAAGGTTCAAGATAACTTGCAATGACAGTACGACCAGTGCAACCAAAAGAAATGCAACTGCATGCTATCCATGTGCCTACCTGCCGTCTTATCATAACAACACGGAATGAACACAGACCTTCATAGTCCAATGCACTGCAGTGGTGAACGGACGTAGTGAGCAGTAGTTACCTACAATGACAGAAACTAAGCAAACAATTGTATGTACAGTATGTGAGTATGAAATTAAAATATTGTGTAGGAAGTATTACGTAGAAAGACGTTGTAACAGCAGAAAATATAAAGACAATATTTCACGCGCTTTAAAGATGGTGATTCCTCAACATCAAAATTAGTATGAAACACAAAATCAGAATTTGCCAAGGATATATGTGCGATGATGATTAAAACACACATTTCGTTCGAGGATTTTTCGAAAAATATACCAAGCAGCGCGTTCCGAATCAGACAACTCTCCGTAAAGACTATGTATCTGATTGCATAGCAATAATAAAAGAAGTGTCAGAAAAAATCAAGGAAGGACCTCCAGGACCTTGCACACAGAGAATAAAGAATAAATAACAGAAAAATAAGAGCTATTTAACAATTTGTAACATGCTGAATAATGCGAAATCATCAGACGATAGGATAGTATACCTGGCATATGCACCGTTAACGTCCTGTGACGTTGAAAGAAGCTTTTCGCAGTTCAAAACCTGTGTGAGTGATCGACGACGACGTTTGACATTCGATAATTTAATAATGTTAGTAGTGCAGTGCAATTCGACTTGTGATGGCTCTGAAGCTATGGATGAATCATAAAGGCAAGTTTCGTCTTCTAACTATACTAATGTTTCTACATATTCCTCATATTTGTATATTGTGATCTGCTAGACCTTAACGGAGTGTTGCATTTGTCATTTTTAGGCTGTACTCTTCGCATGGTTTGTTTACGTCGGAAGTCAACACAGGCACTGGGCATACAGCAGTATAACGTCTATGTACAGGCAACCTGACGACAAACCGCACAAATCCCTCATCTTTACTGATCAGTATTGAGTAAACTCTAAATTGCAAGTTATTACTTAACTCTTATTAAGTTGTCAAAAGTAATCACTAAAATTTCTGCAAGTATAAGAGTTTACTTATTTTTATTCAACTAACACAAAGACAATGACTCAGAATGCATTTCCATAAAATTTGAAGTTAATGAAATAGTGTCCTTTTTTCACAGTTAAAAATTGTTGCTTTCATTTCCAATAATTTTGCAAAAAAAAAAAAAAGTCAGAATTAAACGCAATACAAATAGGCCTACTATTCAAACGAAACTTCTTTAGACAGAGTACGAACCCTGTGAAACAAAAATTCTGTGACGGACATTTTAATAAGGCTTTGTGTGTTGAATTATGCTGAAACTGATCAGGAAGGGAAAAAGGAATTGGCTGGATCACTGGCTGAGAAGAAACTGCCTACTGAAGGATGCACTGGAAGGAACGATGAACGAGAGAAGAATTCGGGGCAAAAGAAGATATCAGATGATAGACGACATTAAGTTATATAGATCATAAATTATGCGGAGACTAAGAGGAAGGCGGAAAATAATAAATATTGGTGAATGCTAGGTTTGCAGTGAAAGGCCTCCCCTTGGGCAGAAAACTATGTAAAAACGTGTTTTCTTTTTGATATCATAAAAATGGGGTTATTATAAAATGGTATTATATATTTTTGTTCAAACTTACAAACATTATTTAAAATCGATTAAAATTCGATTAACTTACTTACTTATGGCTTTTAAGGAACCCGCAAGCTAATTGCCGCCCTCACATAAGCCCGCCATTGGTCCCTATCCTGAGCAAGATTAATCCAGTCTCCACCATCATATCCCACCTCCCTCAGATACATTTTAATATTATCCTCCCATCTACGTCTCGGCCTCCCCAAAGGTCTTATTCCCTCCGGCCTTCCAACTAACACTCTATATGCATTTCTGGATTCGTCCATACGTGCCACATGTCTTGCCCATCTTAAACGTCTGGATTTAATGTTCCTAATTATGTCAGGTGAAGAATACAATGCGTGCAGTTCTGTGTTGTGTAACTTTCTCCATTCTCCTGTAACTTCATCCCTCTTAGCCCCAAATATTTTCCTAAGAATCTTATTCTCAAACACCCTTAATCTCTGTTCCTCTCTCAAAGTGAGAGTTCAAGTTTCACATCCATACAGAACAACCGGTAATATAACTGTTTTATAAATTCTAACTTTCCGATTTTTTGACAAAAGCTTCTCAACCGAATAATAACAGGCATTTCCCATATTTATTATGCGTTTAATTTCCTCCGAGTGCCATTTATATTTCTTACTGTTGCTCCAAGATATTTGAATTTTTCACCTCTTCGAAGGATAAATCTCCAATTTTTATATTTTCCATTTCGTACAATATTCTGGTCACAAGACATAATCATATACTTTGTCTTTTCGGAATTTACTTCCAAATCTATTGCTTTACTTGCTTCAAGTAGAATTTCCGTGTTTTCCCAAATCGTTTGTGGATTTTCTCCTAACATATTCACGTCATCCGCATAGGCAAGAAGCTGATATAACCCATTGTTCAATTCTAAACCCTCTGTGTTATCCTGAACTTTACTAAAGATGTTATTAATTGGTCCAGCAGAATAATATCTATTATAATGACAATTAATATTTGAGGAGAAAAATTCGCTCCGGCGCCGGGGATCGAACCCGGTTCCTTGGCACCAGATCGAACTCTCCTCGTACAGTGTTCCCCTTTTGTGGCCTGTCTCCAAGTTGGGCATATACGTTGACGTTGATAAGAGTTCGATCCGGTGCTGTGGATTGAATTCGGCGTAGCTCAGTGGTGAGAGCGCTTGGTACGTAGAACCAAGGACCCGGGTTTGATCCCCGGCGCCGCCACAGTGGGCCAGGCCAGAATGCGATTCTAGCGGGAAAAAATTAATTTACATAAAATGTTATATCAGTAGGCGACAAAATGATTATATAAGGAAAATTAAACATAATAGATAACAGAAAAACCAAAAGAATGCCCATGAACTCAGTGGTTAGGTACCACAAGCAAATATTTTAGTAATATTAGAGCTTACCTATTCGGAATTGTAAATCAGCGTTTGATGAGGGACTAGAATCATCTGTTAGAATTATCATCATCTTCGTCCATGTCGTCTTCATTGTTATCATCATCATCATCATCATCATCATCATCATCGTCATTATCGTCGTCGTCGTCACCGCCACCTCGGTTGTTATCTTTTCATAAGAAGCTCCAGTTACTCTTGGTTCCACGAGCAAACAACGAACATCTAAGGATAATGATCCCTTATTTTTATTCCTCAATGCTGCACTCAACTGAGCAATCACAGGATCCGAAGTTACGAGTAAGATATTAAAACATCCTGTATAGTAGCCCTACGAGAAAACTTTCTGGCATGGCTTTCCCTGTATTTTGTTAAGTGCTTATTTCTTGCCTCTAGGGCCTCTTCTGATAACATTCCAATTGGCAAGATAACTCTTCTCTCGTTTACCATTCCTTCCAGTGCATCCTTCAGTAGGCAGTTTCTTCTCAGCCAGTGACCCAACCAATTCCTTTTCCTCTTCCTAATCAGTTTCAGCATCATTCTTTCTTCACCCACTCTTTCCAACACAGCTTCATTTGATATTCTGTCTGTCCATTTCACACGCTCCATTCATACTTCAAAAACTTTTCTAGTCGTTTCTCTTCACTTCGTTATAATGTCCATGTTTCTGCACTTCACTAGTCTCTTCCTTAGGTATTTTTCCAAAGGTCCGCAGAAGATGCTCCTTTTTCGATTAAAAGCTTCCTTTGCCATTGCTATCCTCATTTTGACTTCCTGGCAGCAGCTCATGTTACTGCTTACAGTACACCCCAAGTATTTGAAGCTGTTCTACTGCCTCATTTAGAATTCTCACTTTTAGTTGCTTTATTTTCCTTCACTCTTCGAATTGTTTGCATTTATCTTCACAAGTCGTTCAATTATGTGATCTATCAATGACTGTAAATCTATTTCGGCGAAATATTCTGTAACTTTCACGTTTTCTTTTGGTGGATAACTTCTTAATTTTGCTTCCCCGACAGTATTGTATGATGGGTATATATTACTGTGCCTCTGTTTAGCTCCCATGCGTATATTACTATATTGGATTTTAGATAAATTATTGTCTATAAGAAATGACAAAGCTTCTTCTAGAGAATATGGAATAGGTAATGGGTGGGATGACTTATGCCTTTCTGTATCTATTGGCTCTGCGAGGGTAGTTTCGGTATTGTTGTTAATCATTTTTGCTGCGTCCCTTTTACCGCAAGCTCGAGGTGAGATTTGTCCTGTTAATTCTTATTGCGATCACTCTTTAATTAAAGCTTCTAACCTTTTCTGTTTAATTTTCATTTCTCTTTAGTCAAAGAGTTTTCTAGGCCTTCCACGTTTAGAGGTGAAAGGAACTGGACTCGTTTTAAAATTTTGGGATGTAGCTTTATAAACTTCATCAGAAAAATATAGTTCTTTTTCTAGCGAATTGGAATTTATTGTTAGAAACTTAGTTTCATTCTATTACTTTTTGCCATTGCTCTTGAAATCTGCATTTGAAAACACTCAATGTCAATTTAATACAACGTAACACTTCAGAAGAAGAAGGAAGAGTCCTTATCTTTAGTTTGGATTGTACATGGCCAGCTGATCCTCACTCTGTGTTTTATCACTCAACACTTCTCATAGCTCACGATGCGTTATGGGAGGTCGCGGCGAAACGCGCCTCTGCAAATAAAATAAAATATCTAAGAATGGGGCAAATTTGGGCAATACTGAAACTTTACCCTCAATCGTTATGAGTTTCTCACATTTTGGTATGAAAATCTAAACGGATACATTTGGATACATTTTTAAATTACTGTGTAAATTTGAAAATAAGAATTTTACTAGCTGATTACATCAGCTTGTTAACACCTTCAATATAAATTACTGATGAAAAAATGAGAATTTTAACTATATTGATGTGCAAGTGCATATCTGTAGCTTTCTTTTCCATACTTCAGATATTCACAATAATGCACTGGCACCAAATTAACAACCAACAAAGTTCACTGTTAACACACAACTAGCGACGAGACGGAACGCTCCCTCAAGGAAGTGCAGATTACGGTTGTTATATATAAACATGTCCGTTTATTTTTCATCTCTAAGGTCGATTTTCTTAAGCTATGATTATCTGTTAACAGATTCAGAGGAAAAAAATGGGGAGTAAAGTAAGTTGAATTTTTATTTTTTCCTGCTAGATTCGAATTCTGGCCCACTGTGGCGCCGGAGCGAATTTTTATCCTCAAATATTAATCCTGAACTTTCCTAATGGCATATTAACAGGTTAATCTATTAATCGATTAAAGGCATTCAGTTAACCGATCAAAATTTTTAATCGATCGACAACTCTAGTTTTTATACAGTAATTTTGTAATATCTGAATTACATATTGTAAAAAATTGTAACCTGATGAAGCCAGAATATGCGAAAACGTTCTCAACGATTTTATAATTTTTTATTCAAATTAGTAAGTCATTTGGCTGATGTGGCGCAAAATAAAACTATATATTGTAAATAACCCTATTTAATGTAATTATTTACATGTATGTTTACAATATTTATTTCGTATTGCACCATCATAAACTTTCACAGTCTCACATACCGTATTATGAAAGTATTTTCAGTGTACATTCTATTGTTCATCTTCTGTTTTGGGAAATGCAGTGCAGTTGTGATACGTGGTTTCTAGCAGAGACGACGTAAATCTGGCGTTGTTATCTCTCCATTCAGAGCTATCTTATCTGGCGTGTCATCCCGTCCCATCACGCACAGCCTCTGCAAACAAGCCTCACGTGAAAATGGGGCACATTGCTTGTCGAGTCTCCAAATCTGGCAACCCGAACAGAACCTTGTCATGCAGCAGCAGGAGGAAGAAGAGTGGAGGGGGGACTGTCCTCTTGTACCACGCAAGTGCAAGGTGCGCATTGGAAAGAATTCGCTAAATTATTGGGCCAAGTGCAACTCATTCTACCATGCCTTCTAATAAAGGGGCCTCACATCCTAGAAAAAGTTCGACCATTAATGCGAGTTCTATTGCTACTGTCAGTCAGGTATTAGACGTGTGGCGAAAATGTAATTGTGCGCCGAGCCACTGTGTAACCTGCAACGTGCATAGCACATATGGAGGGAGGCGGACACCCGAAGGGGAAGTGAAGCAACTGTCTGACTTATTAACGGATTTTCATTTTCCTTACGTCAAGCACTTAAATATAATTTTATACAGTATAAGACTACAAACTAATGTTTAGTACGTGTAACGAAGAAAGAAATGAAAAATATTACAACCTAAAATTAACTGTCTTCAGAATGTCTCTGCGACAAATTTTCAAAATCAGGAATTATGTCACTTACTGCCAGTCGTAGTTGATCACGAAGGTATTTGTCTGTCAGTCGTGATCTAAATTTGGTTTTTACAATCTTAATTGTTGAAAATAATTTTTCATAAACGTGAGTTGTAGCGAACATGGCTTCAACAGAGCAAGCGAATGAACGAAGCTTCGGATATTTATTTTTTGGCAAAGATTTGAAAGTTCAACATTTGTCAAGTCCTTACATTTAGCTTTCATTTGACATCACATGGTAAATCAGTGAGTTCAAATTGAAGAGCTAACCGCATTATTCGTACATCTGCTGAAAAAGGGTCGACGTACAGAGATGACGATGATGATGATGATGATGATGATGATGATGACAACAACAGTAACACTTAACCTTTTAATGTTTCATCAATAACATGTAGTATAATGCCGTTTTATGTTATACAGCCGTTTTCCTCGTAATACTTGTGAACAAATCATACATTTAATATTCTCATCATATTGACAGCAAAAAAATGCGTCCTCCAATCCTACTTGGAACTTTCGAACATTGTTTCGAGAGAGACATATGCCACTCGTAGGTCAGAGAGAAATACAAGTGGAACGGAGTTTGACTCCATTGAGTGAGAGGATGGGGATTGGCGGAGGTTAGAAGCAAGCGAAATGCACAGCTATCATTGCGAGCCACAATGTCTCGCGAGTCACGTTCTCGCCACGGCTGGTCTAAATAATATTGGAAAAGTTTTCCCCATAAATAAATAGCTACTACGCTCAATCACTGATACACAAGCATGTAGAATACTTCACTCAGTTTCGAGAATGAAAGTACAATAGTTAATTATATTGGTTTACATGCTTTAGAGTATGAATCTATCATTCATTCATTCATTCATAGTAGCCCACATCTGTGGAGTAACGGTCAGCGCGTCTGGCTGCGAAACCAGGTGGCCCGGGTTCGAATCCCGGTCGGGGCAAGTTACCTGGTTGAGGATTTTTCCGGGGTTTTCCCTCAACCCAATACGAGCAAATGCTGGGTAACTTTCGGTGCTGGACCCCGGACTCATTTCACCGGCATTATCACCTTCATATCATTCAGACGCTAAATAACGTAGATGTTGATACAGCGACGTAAAATAACCCAATAAAAATTCATTCATAGTTTTCTGTCCAAGCGCAGATCTTTCACTGCAGACCCAGCATTCCCCAATCTTTCCTATTTTCCGCCTTCCTTTTACTCTCCGCATATTATCTATACACCTTAATGTCTCTCATCTGATATCTTTTTCTGCCACGAATTCTTCTCCTGTTCACCATTCCTTTCAATGCATCCTTCAGTACTGTTCTCCAACCAGGAGATAAACCGTGAAAGGAATGTACTTACTATTGCGTCATCTATTGGAGCGAAGTAGATAGATAATATTACCGTTATAACGTCAGTTTAAAAATCATGCGCTCTCCTGCATATGTTATTTCCTGTATGGAGGGATTAAAAGACCAAGAGATTAACAGTGACCTAATTTTGTAACTAGGGTAGTATAAAAATGTGTTATGGTTTGTGCTTTGAGAGATAGCCAATAGAGATAAGAGTACCCACGTGTGTGACCTTATGACATCTTATGACATCAACATTCATTCACAGCATCACCCCGCCTACCTTCATTCCCTGGAGACTTTCTCGTGGTTGGAGTACAGTAGTCAATTTCTTCTCAGTCAGTGACCCAGTCAATTCCTTTTTCTCTTCATGTTCATTTTCAGCACCATCCTTTTTTCTCCCACTCTTTCCAACACAGCTTCATTTCTTATTCTGTCCGTCCATTTCACATGCTCCATTATTCTCTACATCCACATCTCAAATGCTTCTATTCGTTTCCCTTAACTTCGTCGTAATGCCCATGTTTCTGTTCCATACAGTTCCACACTCTATACAAAACACTTCACCAGTCTCTTCTTTAGTTTTTTTTTTCCAGAGGTCCACATAAGATGCTCCTTTTTCTATTAAAAGCTTCCTTTGCCATTGCTATCCTCTTTTTAACTTCTTGGCAGCATCTCATATTACTGCTTATAGTACACCCCAAGTATTTGAAGCTTGCTCTACTGCCTCATTTAGAATTCGTATATTTACCTTCTTTAGTTTTCTTCCGATAACCACGGTCTTGATCTTGTTTTCATTTGTCTTCATTCGATACTGCTCACAGCCGCCATTTAGTATATCCCTTAGTATCGTCTCTTTTTCTGCTAACAATGCCATATCATCAGCAAATATTATGCACTTTATTCTTCTTCCTCCTACTGTCACCCTTCCCATGTTCTGAAAACAATTCTTAATTAAATCCTTCAAGTAGATGTTGAACAGGGTAGGTAATGAAGGGTATTATGTTACAGTGTTTCAGAATAGTATGTTTTTTTAACAACAACAAAGATTTTTATTGCTAGCAAAAATTACATACAATAACAAAGATTTTACAATCCTATTGTAATACTCGTATATAAATGTTCTTCAAAATTCGAAATTGATTACCAATCTCATAGTCAAATAGCCTACATTTTAGAAATTAATGTATAAATACAATGTAACTGGGTCACACCCGAAAAAGCAAGATGCTTGATGCATGTAACACCTGCAACAACTTCTACATAGGACAAACAGGCAGATCATTTCAAACACGTTACAAAGAACACATCACAGCTATAACAAAATTACAAAACACCTCCACATATGCAGAACACATCACAAATGCCAACCACACCTACAGAGACATCAACACAGACATGGAAATACTGCACATCCAACCAAAAAGCCAGAAACTCAACACACTAGAACAATATGAAATATACAGACACACGAAAATTCACCCCAACGATATTCTCAACACACAACTCAATTTCAAAACACATACACTCTTTGACTCTACACTACGAACGCACCCACATAGGAACCAAGAGGCGCCAAGACCAACAACGACCAGTTCCGAAGATGACCGAAAATAGGTCGAAACATGTTAACAAGGTACGTTAATATTTAACACAAGAAAGTACTTATCATACATATTCCGAAATAAACATACTATGTTAATAATACAACATTGTTAAAGTGACAAAAAAATAAATAAAGAATAAGAATTTACGGGCCGTATTCATAGACATTCTTAGCGCGGGCTTCCGGTGGATGATCAGCGAACTAACGTTTTTCGTATTCATAAACCAGTGTTAGCGATATATGATATGAATCCTGTACAAGTAACCAGTCGATAGCCGGGGCTAGTTTAGCGCGCTCGTAGCGCGGGCTAGCGAAATGTCTATGAATAGCACCGTACATGATTATAATTTTAAAAACAGTTCAAGTACAGAGTGTTCCGCTTATAAGTATAACAAAAGAAATAGCTATAACTTCTGAATTAATACAAGTATATAGTTGAAATCAACTGCTACAAAGAATGAAAACTGGGAATTTTGTTACCTTATGTTCCATAAACCTCAACATGGCTTCCATTGGTGGCACGGGAAATATCCAACCGGTATTCAACCTCGACCCAAGTGTTATGAAGCATCTGTGGTGTAACATTGTTGACAGCAGCATAAATTCTTTCTTGTAAGTCTGCCAAATCACGTACTGGCGTCCTGTAGACCTGGTCCTTAACAAACCCCCACAGGAAAAAATCAGGTGGTGTTAGATCTGGTGATCTGGCAGGCCATGTGATGTACGGTGATCCTCTTCCGATCCATCTTGCAGGAATTGTTCGTCTAAGAATGTGCGAACCATGTTGGCAAAAGTGTGGTGGAGCCCCATCTTGCTGGAAAATTGCTCCATCTGGGAGTTGTGGCACAGCATACAGTTGCAACATATCCAGGTACGTGTTTGCAGTGACTGTCTTTCAGCAAAGAAATAGGGACCAATGATTCTGTCACGCATGATCCCACACCAAACATTCCATTTAGGGAATCCCGTTGGTGTTCAATTACGACACATGCTGACTGACTAAAGATACGATACGAATTCTCTTATTTAATGATCTGCGCATGCGTGAGTCTTCTAAAAATAAGTAACAACAATGGATTAAAACTTCCCAATTTCCTCTTTACAATGGTACCAATCTTAACCCATTTGCATGCATTGTTATGAAATTATAACTATTTCTTTTATTATACTTATAAGCGGAACACGGTGTACTTGTTTTTTTAATAATGTGTATGCCAAATTTAATTAAAAACTCTTCAGATACAGGGGTGTTACTACAAATACTGTAAATCCTTCCAGATTTAGATAGGTCATTAGAAACACCCAGAGACACATTAAATGAAATAGAATCTGTCAGCACTTACTAGCCATGTCTCTGAGATGCTGGTTGCGTTACTTGGTTTAACGCTCGATTTGCTTGACTCCCGGTTAGTCTCCGTAGTTTTTACACTGCTTAATGAAGACAAATGACGACGCAGTGTGATTGATGAATGCTTGAGACGGGCCAGCATATCTCGCCGGAGGACGTGTTCTTGCGCCTCGTTCAAGGACGTCGAAACAGTGAATGAGTCTACTATCTGTGTGAACCGCAGAAGGAAGATGTAAAATCCAACACTTGGCAGTTCTACATAAAATATACGTACTCTATCCAGCGAAAAAAAAAAATATATTGTTCTAGGCTGCATTATTACATCGTTGGACTGTTCCTTGACAGCAATGATCTGTTTAAAAGCAGTGGCGTAGAGTTAAGATAAGATATAGTGGACAGTTTAAGCCAATATTTTGGTAAAGATCAATCACAGAAAATCTCCGGTAGAATTATTAATTTTTATTGCTTACCGGTATATTACTTCCTATACACTTATCTAATTTGTGTACCTTATTCGTGTAACTGTCTAATTCGACTACCTAATTTACCTACCTTTCTAATCTGTGTATCTAATCTGCCTACCTGTAGGCTATCTACCTAATTTATCTACCTGTACAACTCGTCTAGCCACCGACGTAGTTCAGTCGACTAAGGTGCTTGCCTGCCGATCCGGAGTTGCGCTACGGTGCATTACCTGGTTTTTTTCCGAGGTTTTCCCCAAACGTAAGACAAATGTCAGATGATCTATGGCGAATCCTCGCCTCATCTCGCCAAATATATCATCTCGCTATCACTAATCTCATCGACGTTAAATAATCTCGTAGTTGATACAGCGTCGTTAAATACCCAAATAAAAAGTATAACAAGTCTACCTAATCTGTTTACGTAATCTGTTTGTATAATCTCTTTACGTAGTATAATCTGTTTACGTAATATACGTAATCTATCTAATCTAGTTGTATAATCTCTCTGCCTGTCTAATCTGTGTAATTGTCTAATCTGTCTATTTAATTTGTCTGCCTGTATAATCTGTCTACTAATCTATATAAATTTACTGTCTAATCTGTTTACTTCATCCATTTGTCTAATCTGTGTAACTGTCCAGTCTGTCTACCTTATTTACCTACCTGGCTAATCTGTGTACTTAATCTATATACAGTATCTGACTTATCTGTGTACTTAATTTATCTGCCTGTATAATCTAATTAATTTATTTACCTGTGCTATCTATCTATCTATCTATCTATCTATCTATCTATCTATCTATCTATCTATCTATCTATCTATCTATCTATCTATCTATCTATCTATCTATCTATCTATCTATCTATCTATCTATCTATCTATCTATCTATCTATCTATCTATCTATCTATCTACCCACCCACCTACTCACCTACCTACCTATCCATCCATCCATCCATCCATCCATCCATCCATCCATCCAATCTGGGTACCTAGTCTATGTAGGCCTGACTGTTTAATCTGAATCATATGTATCTACCTTCCTAATTTCTGTACCTAACCTACTTACTTCTATACTCAGTCTACCTAATATATCTGTGTGTAATCTGCCTAGCTAATCTGTCTACCAATTTGTCTATGTAACTTCCTAATTTCTGTACGTAACCTAACCTAACTTGTATAGTATATCTACCTAATTTTTCTGTATGTAATCTGCCTCCCTGATCTGTCTCCTTGTATAATTTGTCTACCTAATTTTTCTGTGTGTAATCTGCCTCCCTGGTCTGTCTCCCTGTATAATCTGTCTACCTAATTTTTCTGTGTGTAATTTGCCTCCCTGATCTGTCTCTCTGTACAATCTGTCTACTTATTTTCCTGTGTGTAATCTGCCTCCCTGGTCTGTCTCTCTGTATAACCTGTCTACCTAATTTTTCTGTGTGTAATCTGCCTTTCTGATCTGTCTCTCGGTATAATCTATCTACCTAATTTAGCTATCTCTCTAATCTGTCTACCTATATAGTTTGTCTACCTAATTAATCTACCTATGTAATCTGTGTACCTACTCTATCTGTCTAATCAGTGCACCTAATCTATGTATTCTGTTTACGTAACTTAGCTATAAATCTAATCTACCTATCTATAAAAGCTACATATTTGATTGTTCTTTATATGCACAATACAGACCTATGTACATACGTAGTCTTATGTAAGCTGTCCAGTGTCCATTCGTTGTCATAATCGTATTCTGTCTATTCTTCGTCATTACAGATGATTGATTCATCATCATCATCAACATCATTATCATCATCATAGTGTACTCTAGCTCTGTTCTGATGTGATATGGGTTGTTATCGTTTGCCTGGGAAATGGTTCCAAGGTGCGTTACTTGGGAACTGTGTGAGGAAAAAGAGAAAGCTAGCTCCCTGGTCTGCGCGGCTGTGTTGGAAACTAGGCAACGGGGTCTGCCGTCAGCTGACACACTTGCAACTATCTCTGTGAAGGCCGTACAACCGATGTGACGTAATTCTGCAATTGCTGACCGATGCCTCCCCCGCTCGGAGTGGGCCTCACTCCTGGCCGTGAAGCCTGGACCTCGAGTGCTTGTTTACGCTTCGCACGCACGTCGTCTTCCCATACTCCCACATGTTACTTCTCGCCTATTTCATTTCTATAACATTCTCTTACCTCTGATTGAGGTTCTGGCTGATATGTACATACATGTAGTTTCTAAAATATCATTATTTTTAGTTTTAAGGGTAAAATAATATTACAGATAAACAATGAACTATTCAGGAGTATCATTTCCTTAATTAGCTAGTATTCTGAAACTAAAAATGTGTTATGAATTCCATACTTGCTTCGTACAATACCCCCCCCCCATTTTTAACTACAAAATTACATTTTCTTACATACTTACTTACTTACTGACTTACTTACTTGCCCGCCATTGGACCCTATCCTGTGCAAGATTAATCCATTCTCTATTATCATATCCCACCTCCTTCAAATCCATTTTAATATTATCTTCCCATCTACGACTCGACCTCCCCAAAGGTCTTTTTCTCTCCGGCCTCCCAACTAACACTCTATATGCATTTCTGGATTCGCTCATACGTGCTATATGCCCTGCCCATCTCAAACATCTGGATTTAATGTTCCTAATTATGTCAGGTGAAGAATACAATGCGTGCAGTTCTGTGCAGTCCATTGTCCTGTAACTTCATCCCTCTTAGCCCCAGATATTTTCCTAAGCACCTTATTCTCAAACACCCTTAACCTAAGTTCCTCTCTCAAAGTGAGAGTCCAAGTTTCACAACCATAAAGAACAACCGGTAATATAACTGTTTTATAAATTCTAACTTTCAGATTTTTTGACAGCAGACTGGATGATAAAAGCTTCTCAACCGAATAACAACAGGCATTTCCCATATTTATTCTGTGTTTAATTTCCTCCCGAGTATCATTTATATTTGTTACTGTTGCTCCAAGATATTTGAACTTCTCCACCTCTTCAAAAGATAAATTTCCAATTTTTATATTTCCATTTCGTACAATATTCTCGTCACGAGACGTAATCTTTCTTACGCAGTTATCACAACAATTGTTACAAATCACGCCACTCTTGTAAATTCTTTAAGACTGTACATTAGGATTCATAATTAAACTGTAAAGAATCAAGTTTCTCAGGTCGTATGATTTGTAACAATTTTTGTGATAAGTGCGTAAGAATAATGTAATTTTTAGTTAAAAATTGAAAAACAAAATCTGTACAAAGCAATTAACAATACAATTTTAGCTTCAGAACACTAGCCAATTAAAAAAATGATACTTCTGAATAGTTCATTCTCATTTTTTACCCTTAAAACTAAAGACGGAAAGATATTTTACTAACAATTTCAAATTAGTGTAACTCTGAAAATATTGAGATTAGGACACATGTTTATATGACATTTTTATGGTCTAATTTATTTAACACTAATTTCACGTTTAGGTGCCAATTAGCATAGAAAAAGAAGTGATAGGGGATTCTAGGAAATTCCTACGATTGCATATAACGTGTATGCAAATACGAGTATTAGGTATTGGTATTATGACAGATAAATGCAATTATTGTCTATAAAATTTAGGTATATTTAAGGAACAGAATGAAATCAGCTATGAATAACAGTCAATCGTGGAATAATAATAATAATAATAATAATAATAATAATAATAATAATAATAATAATAATAATAATAATAATAAGTAGTAGTAGTAGTAGTAGAGAGAATTAAAAACTAACTGGTATACTGTATATAAGCATATGAGGTACTCCCGTATATGTTTAATGCCAAGCCTGTATTAACTTTCTATAGCTACGCATGTATTGTGCATGCGTCTGTTTTGAGTCCATTTTAAAGCATAACTGAATGACTCCTCTTGTGTAAAGGAATGGACTCGTTTACATTGTTGAGTTTTATCGGATATGACGTAAGGATTTTCATGGCAACTGAAGTCAAGTAGGCCTACCTGCCATTGGGAAAAAAATATAATTAAGACAAATTGTATTAACACAGTTTTCTCTTTAGTTTTTCATGATAACATTCATATGTTCCATTTAAAAGTAAGACAATAAACACAATTTGCATTTTGCTTGCTTGTTTTAGGTTCCATTGTCAGTATACAGCATCTTGAAATACTGTAATTACTAGACTGAAGACTGAAGTTAAAGACACATTGGGTATATAGTACGCCGAACACAGGTAATGCAACGGATAAGGATATAAACAAACAGGTCGTCGCTGCGTGTTCGTGGAGTACAGTCCACTTCCAACATTCTGAAGCTATACTAGTAAACACATGCTTGAGCCGTGATGTTCATTTTCGTCGTGAACTTTGCAGTGAATAATAACGTGCATTCGTAAGTTACGGAACTTGAACATATGCGGATGTCACTTGAAATGATTTCATATTGCAAGAAATTCTTTCAATAGCACATGGCATTATTGGTATACGATGTAGTAGAAGATATTTCTATTTTCTGATATTTTTTCGTGTTTCATTAGGATATTGCATATGTCGCTCATCACTGAAAACCCACTAATTTTCTATGTAGGCTACTTTTCTAGAAATGTCCTAAAATGTACATTATTTAATTTATTAATTGTGATGATGGCACTGAACATCATGGTAGGCTACACAAATCCAATGCGTAGAGTTATTATCTTCATAATTTTCATATTTCGATGGCACTGTTTCTCTTGGATTACGTTC
The DNA here is from genome assembly GCA_025594305.2 of Periplaneta americana. Classification (NCBI taxonomy): domain Eukaryota; kingdom Metazoa; phylum Arthropoda; class Insecta; order Blattodea; family Blattidae; genus Periplaneta; species Periplaneta americana. Next base: position 163,265,416 of record JAJSOF020000001.1, on the reverse strand, counting down.
AACACACTTTCTGTGCCTTTTGGTATTGCAGTTTCTTTCAGTGCACTGTTTTTATCACTTTTACGTTTATTTTACACAATTTATATGTAATGATGTCTATATTGACAGTGAAAATATTAGTTCAAATATTCTCAACTATGCCCTGCAATATTACACGCTTGAGCGTCTTATCTAAGACGTTTTACCTCTGCAATGAATCTTCAATCAGCCACAAAGATGTAGTTATTTAAATAATACGACTAGTAAGAGCAGTGATCGATAAGACTACTTACTATGACTGCGTCTGGTTTTGACTTTCTAGAGGAAGAGGACAGAGGATGCGTAACTATTTTGTATACGAACGTATCTGTACCTGCGCTGTGACGTCACATATACTTCGAATTAGGCAACTTCATTCCAGTTTATAGGTAGCTGGAATACGGAGCCTAGTAATTACATATGTAGGCCTGTAAGGAGAATATGAGGTCGAAACTTGTGTGTCCCGTTCTGGAAAAGTTACATTTGGTTCTATTGGTACCAACGTTTTCCGAACCAAATGGAACAAGCCAATCGACATGCACTGGGCAGAGCTGATCTTACAGAGAAGTAAGGGTTGAAGATCACCTGCAGACACCGCAGCGTGGAGTGTAGCCGGCGGCGGTAACAGCAGCCAGGTGCCGCCCATTCACTGCCATCGCGTCACGGACGGCCAGTCAAGCTGACAATAGGCAATATAATTGTTTTTTGCGCTTATGTCACGCCTGCACATGAAGGTACGCCTGATTCGATGCTGGCCGTGACAGGACACGATGACTGGCGTTCGGAGAAGGCTAGTGCGATAAATTGAGTAAATGCACCGTGTAGTGAGTGACCTTCCATGACTGATGCTACATAGCAGAGGAAGGTGAAGAGAAGTACAGAAGGACGACGTAGAGAAGCAGAGAAGGACGACGGAGAGAAGTAGGAAAGGACGACGAATAGAAGTAGAGAAGGACGACGTAGAGAAATAGACAAGGACGACGGAGAGAAATTTGTAGAGAAGGACGACAAAGAGAAGTAGAGAAGAGACGAAGTGAAGTAGAGAAGGACAACAGAGAGAAGTAGAGAAGGACGATAAAGGGAAGTAGAGGAGGACGACGGAGAGAAATAGAGGAGGACGAAGGAGAGAAGTAGAGGAGGACGAAGGAGAGAAGTAGAGGACAGTAAAGGAGGACGACGGAGAGAAGTAGACAAGGACGACGAAGGGAAGTTTGTAGAGAAGGGCGACGGAGAAAAGTTTGTGGTGAAGGACGACAAAGAGATGTAGAGAAGACGACGAAGTGAAGTAGAGAAGGACAACAGAGAGAAATAGAGAAGGACGATAAAGAGAAGTAGAGAAGACGACGAAGTGAAGTAGAGAAGGACGACAGACAAAGTAGAGGAGGACGACGGAGAGAAGTAGACAAGGACGACGAAGAGAAGTTTGTAAAGAAGGACGACGGAGAGAAAGTAGAAAAGGACGACGAAGAGAAGTAGAGAAGGACGACAGAAAGAAGTAGAGAAGGACGACGGAGAGAAGTAGACAAGGACGACGAAGGGAAGTAGGGAGGGACGAGGAAGAGAAGTATAGAAGGACGACGAAGAGAAGTAGGAGGATGACAGAAAGAAGTAGAGAAGGACGACGAAGATAAATAGAGGACGACGAAGGGAAGTAGAGAGGGACGAGGAAGAGAAGTATAGAAGGACGGCAGAGAAGTAGATAAGGACGGAGAGAAGAAGAGGAGGACGGAGAGAAGTAGAGGACGACGAAAGAGAAGTAGAGAAGGACGACAAGGACGAAAGAAGTAGAGAAGGACGAAACGAAGAGATGTGTGAAGTAGAAAGGACGAGAAAGTAGAAGGACGATGAGAAGTAGAGGACGACGGAGAGGAGAATGACTATAAAGAGGAGGACGACGGAGAGAAGAACGACGACGAAGAGAAGGAAGGACGAAAAATGAATGGACGTCGGAGGTGTAAAGAAGAGGAAGAGAAAGAAAGGGACGACGAAGAGGAGGACGAAGAGAAGGAGAATGACAAGCAGGAAGTGCAGAGGGAGCGAGAGTTGGTAGAACAATGGGAGGAAGAAGAAGAAACGAAAGATTATGAATTAGGAGGAACGACGAAGAGGAGGAGAAAGTGACAAGCAGGAAGTGCAAGAAAGTTGGTAGAACAATGGGAGGAAGAAGAAGAAACGAAAGATTATGAATTAGGAGGAAGCAAGGAGAAAGTGAAAGAAAGGAGTAGGGTAATAAGCAGCAGAAACGATTCAAATTACAATATGGAAAGCGGAACGGAAAAACAAAGGTAGTGTTGACTTGGGGGGGGGGGATGCGGAGTGTCGCAACAGCAACCGACCTATGCTGAGCTGTCAACTTCCTTCTTAGCTCATAATCCACGGGTGTTCCTGCTAATTAAGGCTTCAGCGTTTTTGTCGTCATATGGACACGGATGGTATTTAGCATGCGACCTTCATCTGTCGGTATCTCGTGACGTGGGCCGGTGTTACTAACCTGCGGACCACAGGGTAACTGACCTTAGCATCGAAGTCAAATGATTCACCACCTAACACGCCATAACAAAAATTCACTCTTTAAGAAGCAGTTTGTTGAATATTTCTGTACCGTGAACGAGATTTTATTATAAGCCCAAATATTGTCACTTCTGGTCTCCCTCAGCATGAATGATGTAAAAGTCTGAAAACGCGACCACAATTATACGCTAGTTGGTATGCAATCAAGTAGTCCACAGACGTTCTATTTCATATTGAATTTCTGTATTTACCAAGAAACTAGGCTGTGAAAGTTGTAATCAAGGAATGATCCCCGTTGATGGAAAACACTTAACTTACTAGACAGCCTTTGCTTCTACTGTAACGACAGCAAAATTATATTGCTGATTTATGGTAGCTTTCTGTTTAACTCTGCAGTATTAGCAAGACTGAGCACTAATATAATTAATTAGAGGCCATGAATGTGGTAAATCGAGAACTAAAAACGAGGACAAGGTAGAGTATCCACCGGCCGCTGAACGAATATTGCACACTTTTACCACAGCCAATATGGCGCTATAAACCAATTTTCAATACTTTTATCATAGCCACAACACTTTTCAATATGTATTTCAATGTGATAATTCCGTATATATATATATATATATACACTAGCCGTACCCGTGCGCTCCGCTGCACCCGTTAGAGATAAGTATATAATAATTACATAATTAAAATAGGACATTTGATCCAGGGAAATTTCGTGTATGATAGAAGGATAAATCGTTTATTATGTTACTTAATTTAAATTGTATCAAAAAGATTAAAATGCGATCATTTTGATCCACAGACCATTCATTTGGTCATAAAAATTATTTTAGGAAATACAGGAAACGTATGTACAGAATAGCCTATCAAGTTTTCTGTGCATAAGAAGCTATTTTAATCTTACCTGTCCTCGATTCACTCAGTAGTTACTGTAATAACATTATAGCATTATGTCCATCTAGAGAAAGTACACTTTCCAATGGTGAATTAATAATTAATTATACAAATCGGTTAATTTAGCTTCCGATATTACTTCATACAAACACAAATATTCTCTGTAAGCTATGTTTGATAGCTTTCGATTGTTGTTGTCCAAGGCCCCTTATAGACGAAGTCATTTGTTTTTTATTTCATTTCACTGCCTTAGATGGCGTCGTTATTGTAATTTTGAAACTCATTTATCTAATTAAATATCAGTCCTATCAAAATTTTGCATAGACTAAAACTTATCGGAAATTATTTTTAAAGAACCTTTTGTTATGTAACATTTTTCATGAAAATTAATAATAAGGGAGATATTTCGACTTATTTAATTCAAGCCCCCTTATAACCCCCCTTTTAAGTAAAATGTTTTGAATGCCATATAGCCTAAATTCTAAGTTGCAACGAACTTAATTTATATTCCAATTTTCATATAAATCGGTTCAGCCATTATCGCGTGAAAAGGTAACAAACATCTAGACAGACAGATAGACATACAAACAAAAATTTCAAAAAGCGATTTTCGGTTTCAGGGCGGTTAATTATATATGTTAGGACCAATTATTTTTAGAAAATCGAAAATTTCCAGAAAAATTTCGGCTACAGATATATATATATAGTGAGGGAAGTTGGTGGGAAAAACCCAGAGGCGGTATGCTACTCCAAGATTTCCCTCTGGCATACCTCGATTTAAAAAAAGGCATACCCCCTCCCTTACAACATAGACATAAATAAAGTATACATTAAATTGTTTCGTGCAGTCAGTAACGCGAATCTTTGAAGTTTACGCAACACATTAAATTTTTTAATAAAATAATTTCAAGTTACTTCAGTTATTTACTAGGTCATTTTACAACGTCCTTTGAGACTTATCACTTAAAATAATGTTAAAGATTCAAAGTGCCTTACTTAATTATTAATAAAAAGTGCAAAATAAATGACACAGTCACTAAATTGGCAACAATCGCCACCACAAGCTACAGACCTCAGCCTTCTATACCTGATATACTACCATTGTAAATATTCCAGGGGTTGAGCTTGTCAAATAAGCGTGTCTAAATATACACTGAATACAGTTCCAGTAGCTGTGATTTATGGAATTATCACTGCATTAACACATTGATTAATGCACAAAACACACTCTTAACGAACTAAATGTAATTATGAAGAATGTAGATAAGTGTCGCCCACCATCACGTTCCACTTCTTCCACTAGATGGCTCCCGACACGACATACACCAAGGAGGGCAACATTTGTAAACGAAATGATACTAAACTTGAGGAATGTTAGTACGGGGGTATAGTATTATGTGACAGGTTAGGTGAGGTTAGATTAGGTGTGTATTATGTGACAGGTTAGGTTAGGTTAGGTGTGTAGTATTATGTGAGGTTAGGGTTAGATTAGATTAGGTGTGTAGTATTATGAGAGAGGTTATATTAGATTATGGTGTTGTATTATGTGAGAGGTATTTGGCGATACTGAAAATCCCGTCACATTAAAAAAAATATGGTCAAATTTTTTCATTCACGCACGACGAATTTGGTATATAAGTAAAGTACGTATTTGGGGCGGGTGATCACATAGAATTTACACTACCCCATTCTATAAATTCTAGGTATTTTCAAGGTATTTTAACATTTTTCTCTAGTGCCAGGGACATAAGTAACCTTCACCAAAGACGAAAGTGGTTTCCTCTGTGAATATGTATGTAGCTAAAATATACCTCGGAATTAGACCTTAAAGCCAACTCTTAGGCACCTAAAATAGGCTCTAAAATTATCAAAATAGATACTGAAATACAGTATTAAACGGTTAAAAATATGATTTTATGCACCTAAATATGTTTCTACCTATTCAAACTACAGTTAACTGTAAAAATGAAATTTCATTAGTGAGTATTAAGCATTACGGTAAACAGTGAAGAAAGCAGGTAAAAAGTATTGTGGTTAAAAACTTTTTATTGTTATTTCAAACCATATATGACGGAATATTTCACTGAATGGCAAATGTTATGTGCAGAGGGAAGAATAATATGAGAATATGACATAACTCCACAATGAATTGGCCGATTATCATGAGACAAGTTCTGGGTATATTATCTTAGTGTATATCATCATAAAAAATGTGCAAAATTGAAAATCAATGAGCAATGAATTGACCGATTATCATAAAACAAGTTCTGGATATATTATCTTAGTGTATATTATCATAATAAATGTGCAAAATTCAAAACAAATGAGCAATGAATTGACCGATTATCATGAAACAAGTTCTGGGTATATTATCTTAGTGTATATTATCATAATAAATGTGCAAAATTCAAAACAAATGAGCAATGAATTGACCGATTATCATGAAACAAATTCTGGGTATATTATCTTAGTGTAGGATGTGCAAAATTCAAAATAAATGAGCAATGAATTGACCTATTATCATGAGACAAGTTCTGGGTATATTATCTTAGTATATATCATCATAATAAATGTGCAAAAGTGAAAATAAATTAGCAATGAATTGACCGATTATCATGAAACAAGTTCAGGGTATATTATCTTAGTGTATATTATCATAATAAATGTAAAAATTCAAAATAAATGAGCAATAAATTGACTGATTATCATGAAACAAGTTCTGGGTATATTATCTTAGTGTATATCATCATAATAAATGTGCAAAGGCGAAAATAAATGAGCAATGAATTGACCGATTATCATGAAACAAGTTCAGGGTATATTATCTTAGTGTATATTACCATAATAAATGTAAAAATTCAAAATAAATGAGCAATGAATTAACTGATTATCATGAAACAATTTCTGGGTATATTATCTTAGTATATATCATCATAATAAATGTGCAAAGGTGAAAATAAATGAGCAATGAATTGACCGATAATCATGAAACAAGTTCTGGGTATATTATCTTAGTATATATCATCATAATAAATGTGCAAAGGTGAAAATAAATGAGCAATGAATTGACCGATAATCATGAAACATGTTCTGGGTATATTATCTTAGTATATATCATCATAATAAATGTGCAAAGGTGAAAATAAATGAGCAATGAATTGACCGATTATCATGAAACAAGTTCAGGGTATATTATCTTAGTGTATATTATCAACAGTAATCTCACTAGACGTTTTGATTTATCTAGAGAAAATCAAAACTCGAGTGGGATTTAATTGACTATTACACGATTAGAAGAAAGTATATAAAGATTAGAAGTAACGAAGTAGGCAATAAAATATTAATTGACTTACGAAAATACAACTGTCTTCAAATGTATTATTGTACCATCTCAACATTACAAATATTACGCTAGATGCATGCTAGATGGCAGTAGTGAGCAATGCCTTCTCGTCGAGAAGTTCTCGATCTATTATACACGATGGCAATGTTACTAGTCAAGAAGGCTTTGTTGATTCAGTTTCATTTTATTAAAATGCAACATTCCACTTCAATTATCCGAATCCCAGTAATCAACGTCACTTGACAGATGATTTTCAATAAATCTTAATATTAAACAATCTCTGATACGTGACTACCCATAATATCATATAGCAGAAGCTATAACATAACCTAACTAATATACACAAGTGTTAGAAAAATTTTAATTAATGACGATGACATAAAAAATAAACATGAATAATTTTAAAAGGAATAATTATTGAATGTACAATTTTCAAATTTGAATGTGGTTGGTGGTTCAATTGATGTTATATTGGACGTGTGCGTAATAGAAGTGGAACTCGTTGATTTAGGCCTACATGGTGTATTCAACTTATTCAGAATTTCCGAATGAATAATTTTAAAAGGAATAATTATTGAATGTACAATTTTCAAATTTGAATGTGGTTGGTGGTTCAACTGATGTTATATTGGACGTGTGCGTAATAGAAGTGGAACTCGTTGATTTAGGCCTACATGGCGTATTCAACTTATTCAGGATTTCCGAATGGTGCTCTTCATTTATTTGTAAATCGGATTTCAGAAGATGCATAGGTACGATCAGTGATTTTTATTAATTCTTGTCCTTGAATGCCAATGCGAGTCATATTTGAAACTGCTGTGCATCGACTGGAGTGGTTTGTAATTTTTTATATATATATATATATATATATATATATTTTTTTTTTTTTGACGTCCAGACCAGCGCAGTTTCAAATGTTGGCAAACAAAGAAACAAATGCTAGGGACGCGATAAAATTAAACAAATGCCACGGACGCGATAAAATTATGCGATAAGTAGCCATGATTGGTTGAAATACGTCCTTTCGTACCGTTTTATTGGTCAAAAGTAGTATGACGTAGTAAGAGTGTAATAGTCATAATAACTGTGCAAAATTGAAAATAAATGAGCAATGAATTGACTGATTATCATGAAACAAGTTCTGGGTGTATTATCTTAGTATGTATCTTCATAATAAATATGCAGAATTCAAAATAAATACTCCATTGTCTGCTCAGGCTTTTAACATCTTCGGAGATTCTGCCCTGCTGGTGTTCAGATTTCTCCTTTCAGAATTCTCTCGCTTAAATAGAACGGTGAAAATCAGAGTGAGAGAAGTGACCAACAGGCTTGGAGTTCACATACACATTTCCTATCAGCCCCATTTTCCCTTGCAAGGACGTGTATTTCCGCACCTTTTAAAATGTTTCCTCTTCGATTTCCTCAGTTATTCAATCATCTACATGACAATCATGAAATATTTGGTATATGAATTTCTTACAAAACACCAGACTTAAAAAAACCGACATTACTTATGAGACGACCTAATATTTCTCTGCTGTTTTACAAAACGCCAGTCCCTGTGCCTATTTCAACTATCCGTTTCCCATTAGTCTAAAAATAAGAAGCCCTCTTTACTTGCAGTGAATATATCAAGGCTTGGCTATCCCTTACAATCATGTCACCCGGCACACGCGACGCCGCGAGATTGGAAGTCGCTAGTTAATCCTGTCATTACAAGCGTCCAGCCTTGGATCTGCCGTCAATCATTGCGTAACGGTGCAATATAGCTGGCCCCGTAACTCAGGAGCTTTTCTTGTATGCTTATAGTCGGTCGTAGGATGAAAACACAGTTTATTTTGGGTAATTTTATAAATTTGATTAGCTACATTTACTAAATTAAATGATCGAGATGTGCTACACTGTTGACTAGACAGTAATACGACCTATTTCGGAATTCCTCCACATAGCATTGCCATAGTATCAAAACAATACGTAAATTACGTACTGTAAATCCAAACTTAGACTTTTATTATCCTCTAGTTAGCTAGTTAACGACGCTGTTTCAACTCTTCGGTTATTTAACTTCGATTACATTGGTGATAGCGAGATGGTATTTGGTTAGATGAAACCGAGGATTCGCCATAGATTACCTGACATTCGCTTTACGGTTGGGGAAAACCTCGGGAAAAATCCAGCCAGGTAATCAGCGCAAGCGGGAATCGAACGTACGCCCAAGCTCAATTCCGAATCTGCAGGCAAGCACCTCAGTCGACTGAGCTACGCTGGTGGCTATTATCCTGTATCATGTTTTTAAATTTTAAATGATAGATTTATAATACACAACCATAATATTCCTTAATATTAGTTCGTGTTACTATAGGCATCCAACAAGGAAAATTCGGTGCGCAGAAACTAGCGGACGTGACTGACTCGCGCAGCTGACATATGTACCCGTTTCCAGCATGCTCTCAAGCCTACTGCAGGGGAGTAAGAGGGGTATAGCATGCGCGCCGCGAGGAGTCCGAGCTGAGTTTTGTTTGTAGGATACCTATACCTGAAATAACCTGTACTCAACTATAGCTTTTGTAGTTTTCTTCTCTTCAGCTCTAGTCAAAATAACAAAAATCCAAGTTTTCAGGCGACGATAGAGAAACAAATTTATTTAATTTAATTTATTCATTTAACTAGCTAGCTAGTGAGTACAAATTAAAATTGTAAAACAAAAATGTTTCTAGCCACTACCGTAATAGCCAGGCTCGTGTACGGTGTGGTCTTAGCCAATAATATAACATTAAATATACGAGGACACTTTACTAAATACAGTAATTAACTTAATTCAAACCGATACATAACACACAAGAGCAAAATAAAAAAGAAGAAAAAGAAAAAGAGAGAAAAAACACATTGAATATAAATTGACAATCAGACAGAAGCCAGTGATATTCAATAAAAACATGAATATAGTCGACAGAAATAAAAGGTAAAAAAATACACACATCTGTTAATATTATATATCATGAATAATTATAAACAATTTGAATACTCTTTCAAATTTAAGTATCAAAATAAAGGGGTGCCATTTGAAATTTCAGAGGGAGGATGGGAGAGTGTTTGGGTGAAACCTAAAATGCAATTAACACTGGTTTTGAACTTCGGCCTCAAAATCTAAATTATTGACGTTTTTTTGTTTACAGTACATTTAATTGAAATAAATAGTTATTTAGAAGGGAAAGTGTTGAAATATACAGAGTGGAAATAAGCTTTCAGATTGAATGGAGCGATAGAGTATACTTAAATGAATAGAAAACCTGTATTACGTTTTGTGATTGAATGCACAGAAATCCGGCAACATCGCCGCTAACACACACTACTCATGATACAGATGTAAGAGGTCAACGAACTCGGTGTGTCTCTGGCTCGATGTTGCCACTTACTCGCATGTGCAGTGGCTTTAAATTAGGGGGTTTTAAAATTAAATTTACACGAAAACCGTGCACGCTATTGAAATACACCAGAGGGATAAATTATTCTTTATTAGTTTTCCTATCGATATGGACAAAAATCACTATTCTATTCGCAATAGTTATTGAATAAGAGGTTGTTAAACATTTGGGAAAAAACATTTCTTTTTTCTGAAAATACTATTAACTTTCTACCAATATGATGATATAGTTCTTTGTTACATACAACACGAACTATTCGCTCTGGAAATCTACAAGGCGGCAGCTCCACCCACATAAATTCATGCATTAAATAAATAAACATAACAATGTACACAATCCCGTAGCAAAAACATGCAAAGCTCTCTTGAAATGCCCGTCACAGAATTTTGTTTCACAGCGTTAGATTTGTACTCTGTCTAAAGAAGTTTCACTTTAAAAATTACTTTTTAAATCCATCGCTTTAAAAATTATTTTTTTAAATCCACCACTTTAAAAATCCCTATTCATGGAGTTGAAACGAGTAACTGGGAGAACAATGTTTCTTGCACCTCTTTCATTCCCACGCATAAGCAAGCACTTTCGGTTTCTTCCAATCGGATATTGGCATGCTGCATCTACACGGTTCAACTATCGATTCGCGTATGCATTCAATTTGGGGAGGATATTAAAAGACGTATGTTGAAAACGCAAGTTCAAATGAAGCTTGTGCATATTGTGTGTCTACACGGTGCGCGGTGTTGAACGTAAACTTCACTACGTATAATAATAAATAAATATTCTTGATTCTCAAAATTGTGGTTGAACACTCCATAGGCACTCGTATTTGCAATAATCTATACTAATAATAAATCTGTAGCCGAAATTTTTCTGGTAATTTTCGATTTTCCAAAAATAATTGGTCCTAACATATATAATTAACCACCCTGAAACCGAAAATCGCATTTTTGAAATTTTTGTTTGTATGTCTGTCTGTATGTTTGTTACCTTTTCACGCGATAATGGCTGAACCGATTTATATGAAAATTGGAATATAAATTAAGTTCGTTGTAACTTAGATTTTAGGCTATATGGCATTCAAAATACTTTATTTAAAAGGGGGTTATAAGGGGGCCTGAATTAAATAAATCGAAATATCTCGCTTATTATTGATTTTTGTGAAAAATGTTACATAACAAAAGTTTCTTTAAAAATGATTTCCGATAAGTTTTATTCTTTATACAATTTTGATAGGACTGATATTTAATGAGATAAATGAGTTTTAAAATTAAAATAACGCCATCTAAGACGGTGCAATGAAATAACAAATGACTTCGTCTATAAGGGGCCTTCGGCAACAACAATCGAAAAAGGGGCCTTGGACAGAAACAATCGAAAGCTATTAAACTATTCCTATGCACAGAAAATTTCATAGGCTTTTTTGTGCATTCGTTTTCTGTATTTCTTAAAATAATATTTATGTACACACTCATTTTAATCTCAGAGAATTAATGAACAACGAGAGTGTATTGATTTAGTATGCAGTAGTAGTACGTTAGCTTAGCAATCCATTATTTTATAATTTAAATTTTAACTATGCTCAATTGAATCGTGTTAAAATACATAAAATAGACTATATATGCAATAAATGCAATGCAAAAAAATTGGGTAATGAGCCAAGCAGATTATGTTGCGCTGTTGTAAAGGTTGTTGTTTCTGAGATTCAAGAGCCCCCACAACAAATTAAAAACTTTCTTATCGGAGTACATCCGTTATCAACGCACTTTTTTTATATAATATAATATAATATAATATAATATAATATAATATAATATAATATAATATAATAATAAATATGTAGCCGAAAATTTTCTGGTAATTTTCCCTTTTCCAAAAATAATTGGTGTTAACATGTATAATTATTCATCCTGAGACCGAAAATCGCTTTTTGAAATTTTTGTTTGTATGTATGTATGTCTGTCTGTCTGTCTGTTTGTTACCTTTTCACGCGATAATGGCTGAACGGATTTCGATGAAAATTGAAATATAAGTTAAGTTCGTTGTAATTTAGATTTTAGGCTATATGGCATTCAAAATACTTCATTTAAGGGGGCCTGAATTAAATCGAAATATCTCGCTTATTATTGTTTTTTTTTTTTTGTGAAAAATGTTACATAACAAAAGTTTCTTTAAAAATGATTTCCGATAAGTTTTATTCTATGCAAAATTTGGTAGGTCTGATAGACTTTTAAAATAATAATACAATACGTTTTCACCGCCGCCTCAGATTGTAGCGTTGTTGTTCCTGCAGTAATTCCCATGTGCAAAATATGAAATTTTTGAGTAGGAAGAAAAAACACATTTATTCATTCCATGGCAATGGCACATAGGAGATCGTGAATTCTTACATTTTCGAAAGAAAGAAATATAATTACATATCACTGTTTATGCTGTATCACTATTTAAGTTATTTGAAGGTTTCAGAACCATAGTGGGTCAAGTGCCATTTACTGAAGACGTAGAAAACAAGGGTTAAAATTAAGTTATTATCATAATTCAATGGAACTATATAGCAAGTAATATAAAATATACACAATAAAACTAAATTATATGTCAATCTTCATTAAACTATAGTTGCGTGTAATAACAAATAAGAAACATGTTAAAGGAATTGTCATTGCACCAAATGAGTGGTCTCTGGACCAAAATTATCGCAATTTAATTATTTAAATACAATTTCAATTAAGTAACATATTAAACGATTTATCCTTCTAACAAACACGAATGTTCCCTGGATCAAACGTCCTATTTTAATTACGTAATTACTTTATAGTTATTTCTAACAGGTGCAGCGGAGCGCACGGGTACGGCTAGTCTCCAATAAAACTAATCGTACTTGCCGATATTTTCAGCTTAAAAGGTCCAACATCATCAAAAAAATAATTTTCAGTTTATTCACGGCCTCCTGGAACATTCAACTTCTCGCTACATCCTATTGTTGAACGAAATAACGCACAAGATACCCATCAGCGATGGGTAACTTTCAATTATTATGTGCGCTCTCTTTTTTAGTGGAAAAAGGTATACACAATTGATTGCGTTTCGTTCACTCCTGCATGCATTGCTTGCATACGTAAAGTTGAAAAAAAAGTTGAATCTTTAGATATAGAAGTCTTTTCGAAATGTCTGATAAAATGTTCACATGATAGAGAAACCCAAATACTTTTATTAATAGTAGATATACGTCATATGAGGAGCTTGATATAAAAGTTGGGCAACTCCACTTTTGCTTTTTTACAAGAGAGGCGAAAAACTAGATGCTTGGAAACCAATGTCACCGTTATGCTTACATTTTTTTTAAACATTCTCATGGGTCATAGAAATATTTTTTCAGTCTCAAAATGTGATTTAAATTAATATTCAAGTCGAAATTTAAGTTTAGAAAGTGGAGTTGTCCATCTCTGAAACTAAGTCATGGAGTTGTATGTTTTTGAAACCAAATGAAGCCATATTTAAAGTGAAGTTGTCTGTTTTTGAAACTAAACGAAGCCATATATTAAACTGAAATTATCTACTTTTGAATCTAAGTCTCTTCTAACTCGGTGTCAAAGCAAATTTACGTAAAACAGTACTTATTCATCCACAAACCGATTATATAAACAATCAGCCATGTTGGATTCGCGATGCGTGATGGGAAAAGGTGGTATGAATGTGGGTTTCTCATTGGCTACTGAAGAATTGTCCTAATTTGAAACCGAAACACAGTGAAGTTGTCTATAATCTTTTCGCTGTAAGAAAAATCCTAATGTAAACAATTGCACGTGACTGAAGTGAAGCTTCATTGGCCGCTGTTTAGCGCCGTAGATTCTCAGTACCATACGTGTTCCCGCCTGTTGTTGTACATTCTGTTTCATGTTAAACATTTCCCGTTACTCGTCAAGTAGACCTAACCTCACTACTGTTTATCCGTTTCCTTAGGAAACTTTTACTTCATAATTATTGTAATTAAAACTCATTTAACTTATTATATACAGTTAAGACTATTTGTTTTTCTCCGCTTTTGAGAGAGTTTCCACTCTTATGTTTAATAACCACACACACCGAGGATGCATAAGCCATACTTCCGTACCACGTGCTTACGTGAACAACTACGAGTTCAAGTAACGCCAGCTTGTTACAAGAACAGACTACCTCGGTATTACTGTATGTATTCATCCGCGTTCATAGTACATAACGAAATATAACAGTAGCTTTTCTTTGGTACATAGCGTTTTACATATTGAGTGAAGTTATATGTTTCATCGTATTTAACAACTAGAATTCAATTCTTTATTTTCAAATAATACAAGATTATGGTTTCCAAATACGAACTACAGGGACATCATTTTATTTTTACTTCAATTTTTATTGTACCTGAGTTTTTGAATGTACTTCACTCCCACCCCTTCTACTAATGAAGTTCCAACTCCACACAGAACCAAGACCGCAGATAGTAAGCAGTACTGAGTTACTGAGTATAGTACGTTCCAGAAATATGTTCGCGTTTTCCAGTGACGAAAGAGCTTTCAGTATTGAATCATATTTTCGCACAGGTACTGTCCGTTTGCCTACGTCGCATCCCGATTTCCCCCACCTGCTTCTGCTCGCCCCTCTGTAAAAGCTGGGCTGTTTTAGCTCTTTTCTGAAAACATTAATTTCTGTTAGGAATTGGACGTTTACGTAATATTATACAGCTGTTTAATTTAACTTAAATAAAAGGGCCTCGTTACGTAATTAACTGTCACGTGATTTCCTCCCTTTCTACAATCCTGCGGCATAACCACTTGGACGGACAGTAGATAGCATGTCTGAGTAATTTTATATTTTCGGGTCGGGCAGAAGTGAAGATTAAATTTACAGTACGTAGACTAGATACAGAATTATTTCAACATGAGTTACTAGTACGAAGGACGAAACTGGCAATTGGAATTAGATGCAATAGTCTATAGTGCGATAATATGCACAAAAGAACTGAAGCCTGTATCGAAATGAACGGCCACCATTTTCAAAATTGTGTTTAAATATTCATATTATGATTATTTTTCAATTTAACTTCTTTCTCTATATTGTACGCTAATGTGCTGTAGACAGTATAATATACACCGCATAATGAATACGTTAGGATGGATAACTCCTTCGTGAGTAAAAACACTTATTCTTAATACAGTACTATACCTTGATTAAAGAAAAACCTAATGAAAATTATCAAACTCAAAATCGCGATATTTCCTAGTTTACGTAAATGGATGAACTACTTTTCTTCCTTCCTATACCTAGTAGAGTGATTTGTGTTTTACGCCAGTATCATCGCACTCCAGTCGTGGAGGGGGGAGCAAGCGGTGTTTCCGGTTCTCTAAAGGTATAGACAGGTTAATATTAAAAATGTTAGTAAAAATAAAATGATGTCCCTGTATATTCTCCTGCGTCATGTGAGTGTTTTGTCTGGGAGCCAATCACGGGTATGACAGCAACGTGCTTGTGTTTACATTAGGATTTTTCTTACAGCGAAAACAGTATACACTTTGATTCTAAAGCGCACAATGAAGAGCTATTTTCGCTCTGATCTGTCCGTTTTTGAACCTAAACAGCTCCAGAATCGCATTCAGCACACAAAATTATATAAGAAACAATCAATATATCGAAATCGAAAAAAAATGGAGTTCTCTAAATTTGATATTATGCTCCTCATGTGCTTTCCTATTAATTTAGTGGGCATATAGCCAAAGTGTTATATTCGAAGAGAGTATAAATACAGTCATATAGATAATGGTCATTCCTGCGCACTACGCATGTTGACAATGTGGTGACAGCGCCTTCTTACTAGGAAACGCAGAAAATCGAAATTGTTGAATCATTTATAGCGATAGTCTTTGCCGTGCTCATGGCAACGCTTCTTTTAAATCGCAGAGACTTCGTTTCCGTCATACACCCAGCTCCAAGCAATGATTCACACGGTCATAGGCCTCATCTTCCTGATTATCTACTTCCTCTTTTTCCGCAGCTGCTCTTTCACTTCCTATGATTTTTCTCTTTTTTAGATTGTTTATGCTTTTTCTCTTTCGTTCACTCTTATTTCTGCCTTTCTTTTCTTTTCCTCTTTGCTTTTCTTCCTCGTTCTAATATTCTTCTCTTTCTTCTATTATCCCCTCTCCTTTCTTCCTCTCTTTCTTCCCTATCATCATATAATTTCTTTTTTGTCTTTTTTCATCTTTATTCTCTTTCTCCAGGTGGAAAAGTTCAAATATCTTGGAGCAACAGTAACAACTAGAAATGACACTCGGGAGGAAATTAAACGCAGAATAAATATGGGAAATGCCTGTTATTATTTGGTTGAGAAGCTTTTGTCATCTAGTCTGCTGCCAAAAAATCTGAAAGTTAGAATTTATAAAACAGTTATATTACCGGTTGTTCTGTATGGTTGTGAAACTTGGACTCTCACTTTGAGAGAGGAACAGAGATTAAGGGTGTTTGAGAATAAGATTCTTGGGAAAATATTTGGGGCTAAGAGGGATGAGGTTACAGGAGAATGGAGAAAGTTACACAACACAGAACTGCACGCATTGTATTCTTCACCTGACATAATTAGGAACATTAAATCCAGACGTTTGAGATGGGCAAGGCATGTAGCACGTATGGGGGAATCCAGAAATGCACATAGAGTATTAGTTGGGAGGCCGGAGGGAAAAAGACCTTTTGGGATACCGAGACGTAGATGGGATGATAATATTAAAATGGATTTGAGGGAGGTGGGATATGATGGTAGAGATTGGATTAATCTTATTCAGGATAGGGACCAATGGCGTGCTTATGTGAGAGCGGCAATGAACCTCCGGATTCCTTAAAAGCCAGTAAGTAAGCAAGTATTCTCTTTCTCCTTTCTCATCAACATCATCATCATTAACATCTACGGAGTGGGCGAAAAGTTCTACTTCACCTATTTATTTTTTCTGCAAAACAAATTTGTACCTGAAAAATGTATCGGTGATACTCTATGACATCTGTCGGACGTATTTTGAGGTATGATCATAGCAGGCGACACCTGATGGACCTGAAGGAAACCATAACACACTGAAATGTCCAGCTATTCCAAGAGTGCAAGAAAGCGAAGCGAATACGAGAGTTTTCTGTGTGGAGGAGATACAGTCGACTTTGGATATAGTGAACTCGGTTATAGTGAACATTCGGCTATAGTGAACCTAAATCGTTGGTCCCGACCCGCATACATTAAAAAGTACATTAATATTTCCGTTTATACTGAACCCTCGTTTCGGTTATAGTGAACGTTGTATCCTGACAACTTCTTATTTGAAGTCAGACCTTGTATAAAATTGAAAGAATGTGTTGAGAACAACATTCTAATTTTCTTACTCCTTTAGTCAAAGGACAAAGGTAGGATTAGTGATTACTAGACAATGAGCTGTACTGTAAATCCAGGCAACGCGTGACGATCTTTCCTCACTCCACCGTCGAAGGGTTGACATTCAGTTCTCAGGCACTCTACTGTTATTTCTAATCCTCCACCGTCAAGCGTTGCCTTTTGCTCTCTGAAACATTTCCATTATGACTGATAGCATCCAAACAACGGAAAATGAAATTGTCTTCTTTTATTAAAAGGGAACGAGCATTATATTCAGAACATAAATGAAGGTAAGATTTTGATGGCTTTCAACTCCATCAACCCTCTCCCAGTTTCCATTAAGTGACCCGGGAAATTCCAAGGTTGAGTACGCAGTCACACCATAACAGCGTTTGTCATTTCTACCTAACGAGTCTGTTTCTAGTGTTCCAACAGTGAATGTACTGTATAAAAATGTCGAAGCGTAAAGTGTTTTCTTTGGAAGATAAGGCGAATATTATAAGTGACATTGAACGTGGTCTTCCGCAAGCGGACGTAGGTCGCATAGTTTAAGTAAATCAACTGTGAGTAACAATATACGGTGTAATCCATTGCACAAAAATGAAATTTTTATTTTATTGTTCACAATTTCATTCATTCCTGTCATTTAAGGTAAGGGGAGAGACACTTCTTATATAGTGAACCTCGGATATAGTGAATGAAATATCCAAGTCTGCAGAGTTTCACTATATCTGGAGTTGACTGTACTTGTTTTTGTTAGGATTATTTATACACGCTTTAACATCTGTGGTAATATCGCGTGTTTAGGATCTGTGAGTATACAAGTAGGCCGTGGTTACTATTGTTTCTCTTGTGTGTTATAGATGACTTGTCTTACATGAACATGATTTTCGATTTTGATTAATGTTTATATTAGTGATTGAGGCGTTGATGGATCATGGTATGTAAATTACCAATCCGGCATTTGCCTTTGTGACAGAGGGAAACCGTGGAAAACTTCAATCAGATTGATAGGCCATGGAGTTTGAACTCGGGATCTCCCGAATGCGAGTCCCAAACGCTACCGACTGAGTCAACTCGCCCGGTCAAGGGGAGACTTGTGGTGTCACGAGCGGCAACTTACCAGAAAAAAACATGTAGTCATAATATGTCATACGCCTGGCCAAATATTTGTCTGTTAATTTTATTTATTGACAGTTATATAGCGAAAATATTTTATTTCAAAGTCTTTCTTCATGTGATCGCGCATTGTTGATCGTGGCACTTGCAACACGGCAGCACGTTTTCCTTTTGCTTTCATCTGCGATCGATCCATTGACTCGGCGACTGCAGCACAGTTTCTCGCCGAATGAAGGGTCTCCCACTTCGCTTCGCGTCTTTAACACATCCCGTACTGAAAGCTTTTCTCTCCCACTTCAAGTTATCTCTGTTCGGTGGCACCTTTCTAAAACCAGCCCTGAAATCCTTTATGATTTTGCTCAAACTTCCTGACAACACACTGCTGTACAGCCTCATATCTTCAAGTTTTAGTAGTAATCATTGAATCCTTTAAATCATTTTCATGCCATCCT
This sequence comes from Periplaneta americana, assembly GCA_025594305.2. Lineage (NCBI taxonomy): Eukaryota > Metazoa > Arthropoda > Insecta > Blattodea > Blattidae > Periplaneta > Periplaneta americana. The sequence goes on along the minus strand of JAJSOF020000001.1, from coordinate 163,246,276 downwards.
ACTACTGACCATGCTTTCACCTTCCAATTCATATATTTCTTCTGCTGCTGATTTTGCACTTGTGCCTTTTTCTAAAAGCAACACAGAAGCATTGGAATTTATGTTGTCATCGCATATTTACATTAAGAAATTGAAGACAATAGTCACTATACACAGCAAACAGTTATGCAGTTAAATTATTCTTGAAATGTGTTTCAAAACAATGACAACAAACATAAACAAATAATTCATTTCCTAGCAACAGAAAACAAATGAGCAGAACTTTTATAGCAAAGGACGTTTGAGACAGCCTAGTATACAGTCATATGTGACAAGACTGACTATAAATTAAACGCACCTGTGCGGTATAGGGAAATGCGGTCGAAGTGTATTAGGAAGCATGTACAAGAATAACACTGAACTGCGAAGAACAAACAGTGAAAATATAAATGATTTTACGAAAATAAAGTAAATATTTACGCAAAGCATAATAGTAATATACGTTACAAGAGCGGTATGTTGACGTTTTAATGTTCGAGGAAAAGATTGAAAAAGCGAAACGTAGTTGAGCTTTTTTAATTTCCGAGAACATGAAAACAAACATACCGCTCGTGTATCGTACATTATTTTGTGCGAAGATCGTTTATTACGTACCTGAAAGACGAATTTATAATTAGTTGCAATGAAATCTCCATCTTGGTTTCTGTTTAATGACGGCAACTTTAGAAAACAAAAATATCTATACTCCAGCAGGCCGTGATATACGTCTGTCTTTTTTTTCCCCCAGTCTATAAATGCGAACTTAAAACAAACGGTAAGGTTATGTAATGATTTATTTTTCATTTTAATATTTTAACAATATTATTTATATAACATATTGCAGTAATAACATCGGCATCTGGAATCTCGTTGATTTTTTCACGGCTTCCTTAATGTTACTTGTATCAGGAATGCAATAAGTTTCGTGGAGTAGTAGACTTTACTTAATTTTGCAAATATTTAAAAACAATAATTAACATTGCAATTTAGGTGAAATTGCAGTGGTAAGTTTCCAATTTATAATTATTACTATGTTAAACGTCTCTAAAAATAATATGTTAAAAGCCTAAAGCAGTAAAATGAATGTCGCGCTTAAGCGGTAAGAAGAGGGAAATTGTTATGTGTGTTACGTTGGGAATACTGAATGTGGTATTTCACACTTACCGCGTATTGGTTCTGTGCGGAAAACAAGCAAATACGCACGATCTCGCACAAAAGAAATTGATTAATATTCTATAGGTCTACTATACCGTACAGGTCCAAAGAACATCTTTTCTTCTTCTGTAAGGACTTTGTCAGTCCAGTGGTGGAGTCTTAAAAAAAGTACCCTGGCTCTGGAATTTTCGTTGTCATCATCATCATCCTCATCATCCTCATCGTCATCACCATCATCATTGTTGTTATCACCACTACCACCACCACCATCATCATCATCATCATCATCGTCATCATCAATCATCATCATCATCATCATCATCATCACAATTTTCGCAGAAATACCTATGGAATGTCACACGAAAATACATTGTTCGACTGTAAATTACTATTATTATTATTATTATTATTATTATTATTATTATTATTATTATTATTATTATTATTATTATTATCTTCTTCTTCTTCTGCCTGACAAATGTTAGGCCACAAGGCCTGTTGCGGTCTCATATAAAATTTTCACGCCATCTCTTAGCAGGACGACCCACAGATCTTTGGCCATGTGATACATAATCATAAATTGCCTTTGGGAGTCTATTATTACTCATTCTTTCCAAATGATGTTCCCAATTAGACTGATATTGAACAATGTAATCTAAAACTGGTTGAGGTTTTAGTTCCTTTAAAATTTCACAATTTCTTTTCAGATCCCATTTAGTATAGCCAGCTGTTCTTCGCATGAATCGCATTTCACAAGCCGTTATTCTGCTTTTATCTGCTTTCCTCATTGTCCATGCTTCGCTGCCATAGCTGAGCATCGGTCGTACCAATGTGTTGTAGAGACGTATGCGGGTGTGTTTCTGAACCAAGGATGGTTTCATCACACTATTTATAACGCCCATAGCTCTTGTGTATTTATTAATTTTCTGTGATATGTCCAATTCTTCAAAAATGGAAAGATTGTAACCTAAATAAGGGAAACTATTACATCTTTCTAATATTTTATTATCTTTGAGACAAATTTTACTTTGTATTGGGTATTTCCATTCTCTACCAGAATGCCATAATCCATTTTTTGTTTTCCATATTGTATGTGGCTGCTACTTGCTGCAAATTATATATTGACCTTTGGAGGTCGTCTTCTGAAAGTCTTATCCCCGGCCTTATTATTATTATTATTATTATTATTATTATTATTATTATTATTATTATTATTATTATTATTGTTGTTGTTGTTGTTGTTACTATTAATATCCATACCAATAGAAGTATTATTTCTATGGGTTCAGAGCATATCATGCTTATACGTTTCGTGGATATGAGACTTAAATTCAATATGTTTACAAAAACATATTTTGTGCGAAATCGTGCGTATTTGCTTTTTCCGCACAAAACCAATCCGCGGAAAGTCTAAAATTCCACATAATATTAATAGGCATTTCCCATAACAATTTCCCTCTTCTTACAGCTTAAGTGACATATTGATTTTACTGCTTTAGGCTTTTAACATATTATTTTTAGAGAGTAATAATTATAAATTCGGGAAACTTACCACTGCAATTTCACCTAAATTGCACTGTTAATCGTATTGTTTTTAAATATTTGCAAAAATTAAGTAAACTCTGTAACTCCACTAAAGTTACAAACATTCTGTGATGCAAGTAACATTAATGGATAGTTAAAATTCTAGAGCAAAGTTAAAAATCAACAAGATTCCAGACTCATCATAGAATGGGGCAAAAAAAAAAGACAGACGATAAACTGGCCTGCTGGAGTATTATCTTTCTAAAACACAGAAAACATTTTAAAGCAACAATGTTGAAGATAGATATTTTTGTTTTTTGTAAATTTGCCATATTTCATTGAACAGAAACAAAGATGGAGATTTCATTGCAACTAATTAGAAATTCCTCTTTCAGGTATGTAATAAACGATCTTCGCATTAAATAATTACGATTACGAGCGGTATGTTTTGTTTCATTCTCGGAAATTAAAAATTATTTCAACTACGTTTCAGAAGATTTTTCAAACTTTTCCTCGAACATGAAAACTTCAACATACCGCTCTTACAAAAACATATTTAGCCTATAGATTATTCTGAGTAAGTACGATGATACAAATAATATCCCAAATTGTAAATATGTTTCGTTCATCAGCTGTTGTTGGGAGAGCTGTACATTTCTGTAATGCCCTGTTTCTAGGAAACAGCTTTAAAATAATTTTGAAGTAAATATGAAATATTCACAGCTGGGCCAATAGTTAGTAGTGCAACTTTTGTTTTAGAATTCACATGTGTTTAATTATATCTTCAGCTCCTTGAATTTGAAGTTCTTCTTGGCTTCTTTTCTCATAATTCTAATTTGTACTTGCAACTTCTATTAATAAACATTCTTTTTCTGTTCGTTCTGTGTGAGACTTATTGGATGACACGAAGCTATCTGCAAATACTCGTATTGGTAGATTCCAAAGTACTGTTGTTATTCCGTCTTCTTTTGTTGACACTGGACTTGTCTTATGTTCCTGGCACATCTGTTTGATAAGAAGAAAAAAAGACTGAAAGAGTAATTTAAGTATTAAGATACGTAGAAAGCAGAAAAGAAAGGAAGAAAATGATGAAAGAAGAAACAAAGAATGCAGAAATCATGAAAAAAGAAGACCATCTGTGAAACAATTGAATACTTTGGATTATTTTAACGACAGATTATATTTCATTCTACGGAACAATTGCAAAATTTGGCATGAATGTTTTAAGGTGATTCCTTTAGCGATTATGACATTTGCTATAGTGAGGAAATATTCTGTTCAGATTTTACGTAAGATTACCTAAATTTGCCTTATGATTGGGGAAAATTACTAATAATTATTCAAAAAAACTTTCCCCAGGTAATTTGAAAAGGAGAAATAACACAAATGTTCATTTTTATTTGTTTAGGAAGGAGGCAAATTAATGAAAGCTAAAGAGGCATTTAAATAAGAAAGGAAAGGAAATAAGAAGAAAAAAAAAGAACGTTATTTAACGACGTGAAATAAAATAAGGTTATTTGGCAAATGATTGGTGAAGCGTTATGATATTTGGCGAGGTGAAGATTCGCCATAGATTACCTGATTGCCTTACGATTGGGGAAAATCTAAGAAAAAAACCCAAAGGTAAAGATGGAGAGACAGATTAAAGAAAGAAGGGAGCAAATTAATAAGAAATGAAATGCAACTAAAAAAGAAGAGAAAGGCAAATAAATGATCGAAAGGAAAACGTAGGTCATAATAAGAAATAAAGATAAAAGGAAAGAAGGAAATAAGAGAAAGATGAGATAAAAAGAAAAGAAGAAAAAAGAAGAAAGAAAAGAAGTAAATGAAGATGTAAAGGAAAAAAAAATAAAGGAAATAAAGGACAAAAAGCAGGTCATTATAAAAATAAATAAAAAAAGAGAAGAAAAGAAAGAAGAAAGAAAAAGAAAGAGAAGAAAAGAAAGAAAGAAAAGTAAATAAAGAAGAAAATAAAAATAAGGAAGAGAGGAAGGAGAGAAGCAAATATAAAAATAATAAATTAGAGAAAGAAAGAAAAAAAGAGAAAGAAAGAGAGAGAAAGAAAGAGAGAGAGAGAGAAAGAAAGAGACAGAAAGAAAGAGAGAGAAAGAAAGAAAGAATGAGGGAGAAAGAGAGAGAAAGAAAGAAAGAGAAAGGAAGAAAGAAAGAATGCAAATGAATAATGAAGAAAGGAAGAAATTTATTGTTGAACAAAAACAAGACAAAGAAGGAACGAAAAAAGAAACCCAGGCGAAAGATGAGAAAAGTAAGAAAGGAGCAAAGAAAGGAAAAATCAAGAAAATAAGTATGTAGAAATGAGAATAATACGAAATAAAAAACGTATAAAATATGAAAAAAGAAAAGAAAGAAATATAAAAGAAAAAAGGAAAGAAATTAACAAGAAATAAAGAAAGTGAGGACGAAAAGAAGAAAGAAAATAAAAATATAGAAGATAGGAAGACAGATAGCAAAGAAGGACGAAATAATTATATATAAATATAGAATGGAAGAGGAAAGGCAACCAAATAAGAATGAAAGTGTGAGATGACAAATGGATATTGAAGAAACAGAGAATTTGTGAAATAAAAATAAACAAAGTAATTGGAAGAGAGGAGGGACGAAGACAGGAAGAAGAGAGATAGATGAGATATATAACAATGGAAGGAAGAAAACCAAGTAAAAGAGTAAGCAATAAGAAGATCGAGGCAAAGGTAATAAGAAGCAAGAAAAAAGAAAGCAATTAGATACAGTGGACTCTCCTAAGTTCGACTGAACAGAATTGAAAGTTCAGTCCAATAAGGGTAGTGGGTGTGGAAGGTGAAATTAATATAAATTCTTATTGGTTATCCATCAACGAATACAGTACTGTACTTGCATTTCCTGCCCGCCCCGAGACTTGTGTATGCGCTTCTAGTGCCACAGTGGGTTTCGACAGTTGCGTCTCACAAACGGCACAATTCTCAAATAGAAAAAGAAGAGTTCATTGATTTAAAACCAGTGATTAAATACGGATGACCTAATCAATAAAATATTTTGTTTTCCTTTAACAAAAGTATCACTACAAGACACAGAACGAATTCCCATTCAAATGGCAAACCCATTTCTCAGTGCCCGTATAGGGGCGTGTTTAATTCTCCTCCGTAAGCAGTAGAACTATAGAATGTCGAACTTGTTTTCTGTAGAATTTAAGACCTTCCACTGTACTGAGAAAATAAATAAATACCTTAGTTAGAAATAAATTAAATGCGAAAGAAAGAAGAAAATATTGAAGGTACATAGAACATAAGAACTAAATACATTAAGAGAAAAAAGAAACGAAGGGGTAAAGAAAGAAATTAAGAAAGAAAGAAATCAAATTAATGAAAAGAAAACGAAGGAAGTGTGTAATAAAAATAAACATAAAATGGAAAGAAAGCAAATTAATGAAAAGTAAAAGAAGAAAGTCTGTAATAAAAATAAGCATTAAAAATAAAAGAGAAGGGACGAAGGAAGAAAAAAGGGCGAAGTGTGAGAGGATTAAGAAGAATGGGAAGGAAACAAGTAAATAACGACGTAGGAAGGATGAAAGAAACAAAGAAACCAAGAAAAAGGAAGGAATTATCAGGAACATAAGTAAATAGGTGAAAAGAAAGTAAATACGAGACAAGGAAGAACTGAGTATTAAAGATAGACCTACATAGAAAATAAGAAATTAAGGACGCAAGGAAGGAATGAAGAACGCAAGCAAGAAAGAAATGAAAAGAAGAGAGAAAGATAGAAAGACAGAAAAAATAAAGAGGATATAAATAAAGGATAAGAAGAATAAATAGTAAAGAAAGAGGACAAATAAATAAAAAATAAAATAATAAGAAAAGAGAGAAAGAAGGCAAATTAAAAAGTATGAAATAAAAATAAGCATAGAAAATAAATAAAGAAAAGACAAAGGAAGACAAGGGAAGTAAATGCGAGAGAAATAAGAAAGGAAGGAAGGAGAACAAGTAAAGAATATAAGAAATAAAGAAAGTAGAGAAACCAAGAAAGTAGGGGTGAAGAAAAAAATAAAGAAGAAAAGGAAGTAAGAGTATAAATAAATTGGTGAAAAGAAACAAAACAAGAAAAAGAAAATATTAAAGATACTGTAAGCAGAAAGTAAAAAAGAAAGATAAGATGCAAGAAAGAAAAAAAGGAACAAATGATGAAATGAGATAATAAAGAATGGACACAAAAATAAGAAAGAAATTAAAAATACATGCAAATTGGATGACAGAAAAAAGAAGAATACAATAAACAAAAGATGTAAGGGGAAAAACAAATAAATAGAAAAGAGATTATGAAAGGAAAGGTAAGAAATTAAAGAAAGAAGGGATAAGGAAAAAATAATAAAAGACGATAGGACCAAAGAAAGGGACAGAAAAAAGAAGAAAACGTTAGAAACAAAGAAGAAGGAAAGAAGTAACAAAAGAAAAAAGCAATGAAAGAAATTAATAAAAAGCAAAAGGATTATGAATTAGGGAAAGGAAATGGAGAAAATGGAATAAAGGAAGAGTTGAATAATAAACAGGACCTCTTCAATTAAATGTCATCTGATCCTCAGCTGAGTCTGCTTCTATTTCGAGGATCGATGTTTGCTTCATGACGTACATCGATGTTTCGCTTCATGACGTACTGCCATCAGTTAAGGGGAACTCTACCACCTTGCTACTGCATCAGCTCTCTGGAGTTGTACAGAGCTGCATTCCAGTCAACGTCAACAGGCAAAGAACTGGTAATTTTACTGGCCACAATGTAAATCTGCATTTGCAGTTACGAAGGCCATGATCACCTCAAGGTCATCTCCATGGAAATCAATTAAATAGACTTTCAATCCTTTCAGTTGCCCTTGTGCACTTGTACAGTCATGCACCATTATGCTGGAATGAACCGATTTGTGGCAAAATAGAAAGAGGAATTTATACTTATTCATGTAATGCGTTCATATTTCGATCTTGTGTTAGCAAAACATTTCACTTAATAGTGTTATTAGTTTTTGTCGTCAATTTAATATACTGTATAGTGGGTCAAAGAATCGGGATATTTTTAAAAAATGAAATAAAACTTCAGATATTGTATTAAATTAACTTTTATTATATGAAAATGTAGAATATAGTACGCCATTTGCATGGAACTACTACTTCTTGAAAATAACGTCCTTCAAATGCCCTCCACCAACGTGCATACATTCTTGTAATCGCTCTTTGAAGTTTCTCATTACACTTCGCAACATTTCGACTGTGTTGTTTGTAATTTCTTCACGAATTGTTGTCTTCATTTATTCAGTGTTTTGCGGTTTGTTTGTGTATATCTTACTTTTAGATACCCTCCCATAAAAATAAATCACATGCACTCAAATCTGGGGATCGTGTAGGCCAGGGAATGTCTCAATTTCTCGATCTGACATGATTCCCAAACAAATCTGGGATTTACATCATAGAGATGGCTGCAGTATATGCTATTGCACCGTCTTGCTGAAACCAAGTTGATACGAAAATGTCTTCTTCTCAATTGACCACATAAATTTTTTTTCTGCGCATTGACCATTTAGATAATAAGATTTTACAGAAAATCCTCGTTGCTTACCAGTCCAATACTCCATATTTAATAAATTGCAATAATCAGGCTAAACAATGAAAATGAATCTAAGCCTACTAAAATAATCAGTATACTACCAACAACAAAATTACTCGTATAATTTCCCGTTTTTTTTACCCACCTTGTATATACTGTATCTTCAAAAATTAAAGGACTTAATACAAACATTCCATTGTTTCCGAAAAATTTATTAGGTTCACGTAATCATAAGAAACTATGCCTAAAATTTATATTTTAATAGCACCTAAAATGCCTATTGTGACGATAAAGCCTATTTTTACCTATTGAGTATGTTTTGTCTCTAATAGATCGAAACACCCATTCCTATTTCAAAATTTATATTTTAAATTCCAAAAATGTATTTTTCAGTGTGCGTTAATCGTGTCACAGAGCATATCAGGTTACAATATCCAAATGTAAATAAATTGATTTCTGCTGTAAAAAGAGTTTTCGTTAAGGCGCCAACAAGGGTTCAGGTTTTCCTTGATAAATTGCCCAATGTCTCTCTGCCACCAGAACCTGTTCTAATCTACTGGGGAACACAGTTGAAAGTTGCAGAATACTACAACGATCACATTAGTGAAGTGAAAGATGTTGTTTCAAATCTAGAAAACGAGTCTGCAAGCATTGTTTCTGCAAAGGAATTGATGGAAGATTCTGGTATTCAGAGGGATCTAGCATTTACACTTCACTTTCATAGTGCACGTTATTGCAGCACTGGAAGCAGCAGGAAAACCAGTGTATGAACAAATGGAAATATTTTATGATATGCAAGAAAGGATCAAAAGTGTTCCTGGTTCTGCTGGAAATAAAGTACCGGGATAAACTGGAGCAAGTTCTGCAGAGAAATGTGGGACTGAAGAACCTGCGTACTGCTTCAGATATCCTAGCAGGGAAGAACACGGATTTACAATGTAACATTCCTGTCCAACTAGTGTCAAAATTGAAATACGCTCCTGTTACTTCAGTGGATGTAAAGCATACAAATTTGTGTTGAGTGACAGACGGCATTGTTTTCTAACTGATAATTTAGAAAAAGTATTGGTAATTTATTGTGAAACTAATTATGGACATTAATGGACAAGGTTGGTAAAAAGTAATTCATTTGACTTGTCTGTGTACTGAATTTATTGTCTAAAACATATTTTTCACATTTAATTGTTTAGTTTATGTATAACTAGTTATATATTTGTTATTCTTCTAGTTCTAGTAATAGTGGTGGTAACGGTGTAAAAACACTTAAATTTATTAAATTCTAAAAGTGAATTCCTGATGATTTGGAACTGTTTTTAAAGAAAACATTATTTTTTGTTAGAAGCTATTTCCAATTCTTTAGAGACTATTTCCTACACTTTTAAGTCTATTTTAGGCACCAAAAATTACATTTTAACGGCCTTAAAAATCCGGTACTCTAGTGATAGCTATATGACCGAAGGTCAGTGCTGTCATTGAACATTGTATAACGCACTGCAGCCAAATGAATGAATGAATGAATGAATGAATACGCGTACTGCAGTGTGAAGAGAACTGGAACATGACAATATCTAAACCCGTGAAGAAACACTGCTTCCAAAAGAAATGGGAATATAATTGTTGAAGAAGACGAAAGAATTGCTTGTTTACTGTGTCTCATCCAACTTATTTCTACTTGTCATTTCAATATTAAACGACATTTCAACAAAGCCCATATTAAGAAATTATGGAATGCACAAACTTTCGGGTAAGTTCATTATTACGAACTGTATATTGAATATTTATTTATATACTGTTAAATTAAGGACATCACACGTGTTCATTTTGTATTGAAATGAATAGTGACATTATATTAATTTCAAGGTTCATTACTTAAATGTTACAAATTTATGTTTCCGTAGGTGATGATAGAAGGAAAGTTTTGGAAAATCTAAAGCAGGTTAGACGCAAAGAAATCTCAAAGAAACTGCCGACATGAAATCTAGCATAATCGTAAACCCTGAAACGACATAACGCAGCATAAATACACTGCCGAGGAGAAAAAAAAAAAAAAAAAACGCAACACTTGAATAAATGTGAAATATCAAAACATAATACAAATTATGACATTACTGTGCGCTTCTATGGACCTGTTTGTGTTATACTCTATTTTTTTTCATGGAGTGCAGTTTCATAGAAAGGACTTTGCCGACAGACCTTACACTGCCCCCTACTAATTGTTATGAATAAATAAATGTCTTCCTTACTGTGACGGAAATCTTGTCTTCTCTTGTTAGTAACCAATCACAACCCTCGTTCAGAAGAATTGACAGGTGCCCGTCAAATCCAATGGAGGCAGAGTTGCCGCATCTTTTCCGAATTCAAAAGAATCCCGTCAGTTTCACTGCATAATTTCGAAGGTCACCAGGATTGTGGCAACTGTGCAATGTTGGGACGAGGGGACAGGATGGAATTATCAGAGTTGTTTGTGTAGGAAGTCATAAATCTGTAAGTGAGTGTTCAAAGGAACCACCGAACTGCACTCCTTGAAATAAAATAAGGTATACCAAGTGTTAATTTATGTTTTGGGAAGCTAAGTATACCCATTGAGTGATTTGTGACACCCTCTTTGTCATTTCTTGTCCCTCACTCAATATTTACTGCTATGCCATTAAAATTTACAACCCTAAACACAAGCAGCTAAAACGAAGTTACAACACTATTGTTTTCTTTTTTATGTATAATGGAATGCTGTGATATTGAATTCAATTTTAAATAACATGTGAAAGAGTTAAGATGCCGTTAAGCCCCATTAACGCCGCTAGAGCAGTAGCGTTGGTAGAGGATGATTGCAGCTTACGTTATGTGGCTCATGTGTTGCATAGCTCTTGAAGAGTATCTGAAGCATGGTGAAGGACATCCCTTCCTAAAATGTCCCACAGATGATCAATAGGGTTAAGATCCGGACTGCGTGATGGTCATTGAATGAGTTGAATCCATACTTCATTGAGGTACTGGAGGACATATCGCGCCACACGAGAACGTGTATTGTCCTGCAAGGGCATGGAATTGTCACCAATAAATGATGCAAAAGAAAGAACATGTTGCCAAAGGATTTCTTCAATGTAGGGATGGACAGTACGAGACCCACTCTCCACAAAGACAAGGTTCGTTTGTGCAATCAAACTGATGCTGCCCACACCATCACTGAAACGCCATGAAATGCCGTCCTTGATGAAAGTTGCATGGAGAATACCTTTCTCCCAGTGGCGGCTCCTGCATATTTCTTAAGAGGAGGAAAGAAATTAACAGCACTAAATGATACCTTCTTGAATGAAACATGCTACAAATTAGCCTACATGCATACATGTAAGACCAGGTAGTGTTGGGGTTGGCCTTCACTTCTGTATAGCAATAATCTGTTTTTGTAAACTGAGTTTCCTAAATTGTCCAAAATATATTATGATTTCACTTCCATTCATTGTTGAATAATTGCACAAATTAACAATTACAAGGAAATTCACAACCTCGCAGCATTTTTCGAGCATACTACAGCATCACACGTGTTGGAAGAGACTAGCTGCTAACTCGTAACCGGAACCGTTTTACGGAAATGGAAATGGGAATGGGAAATAATCTGAGGAAAGCGAGAACACTGCACCCACCCACGTGGTCTGTGTTGCCACATGTACATTTTACAAGTTCAGTAGGCCCATCACATACTTTTGAAGAATGTCAGTTCTTGTAAAGTCATACTATCATTATTGTTCAAAGCTGCCGGTGGCCGATTAATTTGTTATGTTAAAAAATGATGTAGTTTGGAGTACGTACTTTCAGTTTCAAATATATTTGTACAAAACTGACAACTTGGCTGTTGCCCTGTCTAGTGAACAATGAATAGAAGTGAATTTCAGGGGCCAACTACGTAAAACTACTTCCTCTTTGTTTTGCACAAACCCGACTTTAACTTCCAAATATCCACGAAAGTTTCAAACCGTGAATAGTAGCCTATATAAAGTGCAATGAATAATATTTTTGATTTATAACTTTAAAAAAAGTTTACATGGTGTCTTTCATAGCTTTGCGTTAAAACTGTTTTTGTTGTGTCTCCTCCTAGATGTGTTATAGTCCGGCTGAATGCAAGATCGTTAGATGGCAGCGGTAGCGAGCTTGCTGCACGACCAGTCGGTTTCTATTTCCCGCCCATGACTGATTCAGAGGAGAATCTCCTCCCTCTCCGTTCATTTACTTGCTTTAAAACTCTGCTTCTTTCTCTGGCCGCTAGTGCGCTGTTGTCTATGTGTGTTAACTGCCTTTCCTCCACACAGACAATCTCGCATCTTTCTCACAGTTTTCTACAGCACATGAGCGCGCGTCGTTTAAAACTCGATCAACCGAGTTTTTCTTATAGCTGTGAACTTAAAAATTATCGAATCTTCCTCGAATTTCAAGGCACATATTTTATTTGGTATTTACTTTCAAAAGAAGAAAATGTGAGGAGGACGTTCCTCCCTTCCCTCCCCCGAGGAACCGCCACTGCTTTCTCCAGTCCTCCACACTTTCTCTCTTCCATTTGGGGATCTGAGGAAGAATCGGGACTCATCTGAGAACAAAACTGTTCCCCACTGTTCGTTAGTCCATTCCTGATGTTTCTTTACAAACTGTAAGCGAGTTTGACGATGTTGTCTTGTAAGTTCTGGACCAATAACAGGTCTTCTGGAGATCAGGGCAACATCATGTAACCTCCTCCTCACAGTCCACTCACTGACATTCACACCTCACACTTATTCTAGTCGATTTCTGGTTTCCTACCATATTCCGGTCTTCGAGAATACGAGAATATGAACGAAGTTCCCTGTACCTTAGCACTGTACGTGAAACCGTCGACGGAGTTGTATGCAACATAACGTAAGCTGCGGTCATACTCTACCAAGGCGACTGATCTAGCGGCGTTAATGAGGCTTAACGGCATCTTAACTCTCTTAAATTTTGTTTAAAACTGAGTTCAATATCACAGAATTCCATTATAAGCAAAAAATAAAACAATAGTGTTGTAACTTTGTTTTAACTGCGTGTGTTTAGGGTTGTAAATTTTAATGGCGCAGCAATAAATATAGAGTAAGGAACAGGAAGTGGCAAAGCGGGTGTCACAAGTGACCCAATGGGTATACTTTCCTTTCCAAAACATGAATTAACACTTGCCTAACACAAACAGATCCATAGAAGCACACAATAATGTTATAATTTGTATTATGGTTTGATATTTCAAATTTATTCAAGTGTTAATTACGTTTTTTTTTTCTCGGCAGTGTACAATGACTTTATTACAATCCTTTTTGAAAATTACAGTACCGCCACTGATGGATCTTCTACACGTAAAGAATGTCAACAACTTTATAAACAGAAGTCGATCATCCCCAATAGAAGTGGAGTGAGGCTGACGTCATATTTCCCCTACTTACGGGTTCAACAGGCCTGACTCAGGGGATCGCGACCCCCACCTTGGGAACCACTGTTCTAACCACACAGCCATCGCACAAGTGGATTGACACATTAGACAACACAATAAAAATCTACGAGTTTAAGTGACATCAGTAGCCTTGGTCGTTGTATGTTGACCTTCAAGTTTCTTTGAAATTGCAAATCATCTGCGATATGCCAGCTCATACCTTCCTTTATCTGAGTGTCTAGCGGGTTTTTATCTCAATGGAACAGCTCTGTGAATTTGCACAATCAGCAATGAAGAGTGTCGACTTAGCTTGTCGTAGAAATGACTATGGTTCGATTACTGGAAATTTGTATGCGATTCGTAGTGAACAGAGCTACTATGATACAGAATGGTTATGGGGCTTTCTTTATTTTCATTCCACCATTGCTCCGTTAGCGTCATCGTCATTTGCTATTAATACTCTGTTACAAAATAAACAAATTTCTCTCTCATCAAAAGTATACAGTATATCTGATCAAATGAAATAGTCTAAATTAATAAATTATAGAATTCATTCTAATGTATGAAACACATAGGTCTAAAATGTTTTTAGATTACAAAAAGGCTTTTGATAAAGTAAATATAATTCTTTGTTTAAAATTTTCATGGATATAAAATTCCTAATCAGCTACTTTGTGCATTAATGGATATATAAGATGAAAACATAATAGCAATAAAGACTGGATAAAGATGGTAGTTAGAGTGATAAATGTTACTTGTAGATTCCACATCATTTCACTGCATGCTCATGAGTCCAGGCTTCGAGACTTCGGACTCAATAGAGCAGTTCAGTGGGAAATCCGTATAACGGCATACTGAGTATAGTGGTAAAGCGTACTGTGGTAGGGGTACTGTAGAATGAATGCCAACAAATACGCAAAGAGGGTTGCGAAATTCAAGAAACTAGCACACACTCTTCCTCTACCTCCAGAGCCCATTATTACTAGATGAGGTACATGGCTTAATGCAGCTATTTATTATGCCCGTACAATTGTGCAGATAATCAACACATTGAATGACGACTGTTCTCCAATCAGAATAATTAAAGCTCTGGATTTGAAGGTTCTGATGAATAATTTGGTTTTCATACAAACCCATTTTCAAACTGTGTCTGAAACTATCACACGGTTAGAAAAGTCAGAGCAAGAGATGCCGGAAGTCCTCAAATTAATTTAGGAAATGACACAGAGAATTAATGAGACATCAAGCACACCGGTTACTGAACGTGTAAAACAGAAGTGGAAATCAATTTTATGCAAAAATAACGGATATGGAACATTATGTAACATAAGCAGCAAATTAGTGGACATAGAGTCACCCGAGAATAAAGGACAGTCTCTTAGAGACTGCAATGATGTTAGGTTTTTTCGTTTTGCTCCTATCAAGTCATGCGACGTACAAACTTTGTTTAGCATATAACCGAAAAAGATTTACGTTTGAGACACTGAGAATGTATCTTGTAGTACATTGCAATTCGGTACTGTAACTGCACTTCCTAAAGACGACCAATAGGATAAATGAAGAAATTAAAATTCCTACATGTTTATTTCCACCATTAACACTATGTATAATTAAACACAAATGCTTATAAAAGACAGGAGAATAAATGCTTTTCACATTCTTTTGACATTGTCATTGTGTAATGTATATTTATTTTCAGAATGTACCTAAGTGTGTGTTTCCCCATACTACCGTACTCTACTCTAAACAGCAACGTTGTTACCTGAACACATCTCTACCTTTCGCTACCTGCAGCGAGTCAACAACCTATAGTACATGCACAGTAAACTTATTGTATCTGGTTCCAAGTCTCGAAACCTACTCATGACTATCTGCCCTTAATGCCGATTGTCTGTAAAGATGGGAACCTTAAGCTCCCGTCACGCTCTGGGCCGATTTGGCCTGTATGGTTTATTTTACCTTTCAATGCTTTAGAACTTGATAATATTTCGTAACATGTTACGTTTATCCCACAAACATTGGTTAGTCCGTAGTACAGGAAACAAGTAAGTAGTTTTTATGCCACCACAACTTGGAACAACTGTGCTGAGGACAATGCGACCTCTCTTTCGATTCGTTCATACTGTACGTTGCACTTCTGTATAGCAGCATATGTAAGCGACATTGTTTGTCCAACGTCTTTCATACAGCTTTACGAGTAAATACTGTAATAAAACACAGTGATATAGGTAACAGCTGATTTCATCCGGGCTATGTGGCAACATCGCTCGCTGTCGTAATACTCCAGTTAACTTAATGACACTGTATACTTCTATTGCTGCAGAACTTGATGTCCATACAACCAGTTAAAACAATGAGGATCGCTTATTATATCGGCTGTAAAGTTACCCAGTCTTCCTCTGTTATTTACGGACATATTTAGGTCTAGTGTTCGAACAAGAGCGAGAATCAATGTAATTTTTCAAGAACAAATACTGTGTAGGTAAACTTTTACTAGGGTGGAAGTAAAAAAGTAGATTTAGAGATTTTTGCAGTTATTTTATTTTCGTCTGTCTTCTAAACTATTGCACGAATTTTGTTGAATAGCATACCGAAAAATTCTGCCCTCCCCCCCACAGTCAAAATAGAGACTCACTGACAGCCTTCTCTTTTTGCATCATACTACTGGGTGTTCAGTTCAAAATGTGTCTTGGCTCGCTGTATGCCGTCATGTGGCTAGCTGATGAGCCTAGAGAATTCAATCTTCCTACACTTCCGCAGCTCAGGTGTATAATCTAAGAGGCAGAGAAGTTGGCTAGCAAGTACGGCGTTCATTCTGAAGAGTACGTGCCGATACGTGTAACGCTTAGTGGCAGGAATGTGAACTGTTTGGAAATACGTACTGTCGGGATAAGGGGAGAGGGTTAAGACTATTACTTAATGACATTAACTTCGACGGTCAACATGGACACGGAGCATTTGATTTGTGTTGTGGAATGTTACCGTACGCAACCGATGATAACAAATACCCTGCGTACGACTTGCCGGCGCAAAACACAGTTCGAAAGAGGTTATGGTAGCACACAGACCGTACAGACCGCCATCTGTTGCTACGACGTTCAAGTTATACCGTACACGTTCTCAAGTTCAGATTGAAGAACGCCTTAAATAATAGGCAACTTCTCTAACATATAAGCTGAAACTCGCTTCAAATCGGTGACCCAACAACAGTGACGTTATGACACACTTTGAAATGAACACCCAGTATAACCCAATAGCAGTTTTATAATACAAGAAATTGTGACTAGCTGGCTTTTCGAGGATCGAACTCGGAATGGATCCATGCACTTAGGTTCACACTGGTTCATTGCACACCCAAAGGTATGTATGCGATGATTTTTTCCCAGTCCAACAGGTAAATTCGTGAATCCGATGTTGACAGGCGAGCTATCCTGCCTCAGCCCTGATACAGCCAAGTCTCGAGTCTAGTATTATCGCCGCGCTCTCATGGTTAACATGTCGGCATCCTACAATAAAGTGCGGTGTGCTTTTAAAAACATAATTTTGCCGACCGATTGTTGCTCTATAGGTTTCACTCTAAGCGTCACGTTGTCACGTCTACTTCCTCGATAAGAATAAGCACTAGTTTGTTATATTGTTAAATGGCTATTATTATTATTATTATTATTATTATTATTATTATTATTATTATTATTATTATTATTTCATATACGAGTACGTTGACATTCTTAACTCTTAATAATAATAACGCTTCAATAATAATTTTAATCACATACCTTAATGTTCGTCCTCAGTACAAGACATTGCAACCTCGGTTTTAGTCCACGTGGATTAGACAAGTAGGTGCCATTTTTTTATTATCCAATTTAATAAACCCTATTTCACCCTGAGGTATATTAGGGTTATAGTTGGTATCAAAATACATATTTTATAAGCAATAAACAATAATGAAATTATAATACAAAATTGTGGTCAAGGTTACAATTCACATGAATTATGTACAAGAATGCACCTTAATGAAAGAATGGATCGTTTCATAAAGCCTCAAGGCATGTCTCTATATTTATATCTAATGGTTATAGGAAGAAATATATATATATATATATATATATATATATATATATATATATATATATATAAAATAGCTATTAAACATGTTATTTTAGAAGCAATAAATAGCTATACTAAGAGATGGCTTAAAATTTACGAATTAAATACATTATTTAGTAACAACAATTGGCAATAATCAGGTATTACAAGAAATGACTCAAAATTTAGAAATCAAATGCCTAATTAAAATATAAATTAAAACTAATAGTACAATATTATAGTATGCGAAATTGAAGACTTACAGTTTCATTATAGTTGATTAGAACTAATACGATTTTTTTCCCGGAATAATTTAATATTTTACAGTTTCACGAATATTCTATTCAAGAAGGATATAAAATACTTATATGATTTGGAGTTGGTAAGTATATTGGTTAACGGTTTGGTAAATGTATAATTTAAAGTGTTCAGTAACAACTCAAGCTCGCATCTTTCACGGCAAAAGACTGGACAATCATATAATACATGTTTGACATCTTGAGATTCCTCCCCACAAATGCAAGTTGCATCGTCTTTAATATGGAATATATTTAAGTATTCCCCGAATTTTCCATGCCCAGTCAAAAACTGTGTCAGTACGAAATTTGGCGTTATTACTTTACATTTATTACGATCATAGACCGTTGGAAAATACAGCTCTTTTGTAAGAATTCCCTTATCACTATTGACCCATCTTTCGTTCCATTCTTGCATATAATGTTCTTTGGCTACTTTTTTTATATATTATATCGGACATAAATTGTACGATAGTGGCATATCAGCACATCATCATGAGGTGCCATTTAATAATGGAAGCAGCTTATTGGTTGCATTATTGAAATTGAGGCGAGTGATTGGAGCGGCGACATAAGAAATTTGAAAACAATAATGCAATTAAATTTCAAAGACCTGCCGAATATTATGCACGAGGCCTCTCAAAGACCTCCAGAATGTTAACCATAAGAGCGCGGCGATAATACCTGATAAACCTCAAGGTCAGGTCCGATCATTCCATGAGGAGGGACATTTCATCAAAATTTGAAAATTCTAAGACAAGGTGGGATTTTTATTTTAACTATTGCCTATACAAGAATATTTTGATGGGAAACTGTTTTTTTTATGGAACTGAGCAACAGACCTGGCTTCTATTCTCCGGCAAGAAGCATGAATTTACAATATTTCTCTTACATAGCAGCTGTGTTTGTACTGTGTTGTTGCAAGCATGACCTTGCACTATGAAGAACACATGCTTAGGGAGTTCTGCAGCTTAGTAATGTATCTTGGTATGAAATCGTCACTGGAGTGAAGTCAAGATGGCCTAAAACTTCCAAATCTTAAGACTAGATTATGGGTAAATAGCAGTAGCGGCCGGTGATCGAAATCCTCGGTGAGGCCAGATGCAACTAGTTTAAGTGCCTCCGATAGGAAATGTTTATTCATGATATTTTTATTTATTTTATTTGGTTATTTAACGACGCTGTATCAACTACTAGGTTATTTAGCGTCGATGAGATTGATGATAGCGAGATGATGCCGAGGATTCGCCATAGATTATCTTGCATTCACATTACTGTTGGGGAAAAAAAACCGGGGATCGAAAAAACTTCAGACCGGCCAGCCCTGAGCCACGCCGGTGGCTTTCATGGGATCGAAAACCCAGGCATCCGCCCAGAACATATAAGAATAGTAATGATTACAGTAAGATAGATGAGCCAAATTTAAAGACCGGCTTAAGTTTAAGAAATAATAAATTTGTACATATATTTGTAACAATCACACACTAACGAATAGAAAAGGGGGTATTATGATATTCGTATAAATGATTTTTCAGAATTGCCACAGACCCTTTAATGGTTGAAGTAATTATTTTTGGAATGATTAATGGATTCCAAATTTTTGATATTACAGTTGATTGGGATGTTCGCTCCGATCATTACCATGTACTTATTCTGATATCTCGAAAATACGGAATTCATAAATTTGTTGTTTTTCTTTGTTGACCTCGGATGGTTGGGTCTGGCTCATCTCAAATTAATTTTATTACTATTATTATTATTATTATTATTATTATTACTATTATTATTATTATTATTATTACTATTGTTATTAGCCTATTATTGATGAAAAATAATAATTTCACTCACCAAATAAGCTGTAATACTGTGAGTTTCAGTGATTGTTTCAGTGTGATGAAGCAACCCACATTATATGTTGAAAATCCCCTTTCTTTCTTTTCTTTTTATTTTTTACCCTTGACAGCAACGAACAAGGCCAACAGAGAAGTTTATTTTACACCACATTACCACTTAACCATTTATGTTGCCCATACCAGGATGCAATAGAAACTCGCGTTTTAAGATTTCCTGTCAGAAAAATTGTCAGCGATGTCGTAGGTATCTCGGTAGGCTCTCTCTTTATTTAAAACTTCCTTTCTTTCAATATTATTTCTTCTCGAAAAAGGACATTCTAACAATGAATTAACTACACCAGCATTATTTCTCGCATTTGTTTCTGTTTATATTTTCCCGAAATACATAACAACATTGGCCCAGATTCACTACTGTACTACGAAGTACAATAGTATAACACCCTAGCTTAAGTCATAAACTAAGACATAAGGGGAGGGAACAGTGTGGTCTCTGCCTGCCAAAGAGCTGGAATTTGTGTTATTTATGGCCTATTTAGGAAGACCATTGCTATTCCCACCCCACTCTACCCTTGAGGCCTGCCCATGGATGTGAGGAGTGAAACCTGACCAGGCCACTAGGTCAGACGAATTGTGTCTCAGCTACAACGTTTTAAGCGCAAGCTCAAAGCCCGCGAAAACACACGACGTGCATAAGCCAGACCCGGCACGAGCGATTCTGGCCTCAGGAACAAATTTTACTGCAAAACAGGTCTATATAATCAGAAGCCAGACCCGGCACGAGCGATCCTCCTGGCCTGCAAAACAGGTCTATATACATCAGCAAATTTTAAAGAACTGCAAAACTGAGGTCTGAAATATACATCACAAAGAATTTTCCATTTTTTCAAATGCTTCTACAAAGCGATATATGCTTCATTCAAATAACTAATACATTATATAAAAACACAAAATTTGATTTCAGTTAAGCCAAGTGACTGAGGCCCGGCCTCACTTGCCTCAGTCAATCAGCCGCCACTGGTAAATAGTGACCATATATTGAATTTTACCTGTAACTGTTTAAAGAATTTGGAATGTTGCTCTATAAACTCACTTGCTCTTGCGGCTTCTGCTACTCTTCTACTACCATTTCACTCAGTGGTGCTTGCTTCTGATAAGTGTTTGAAACGAGCGCTCCTTTCGACTGGGGAGGGATCTGCCGGGCGATGTACAGCGAGCGGAGGCCAGTCTCGAGCTCGAGCGATTACACACGAAGAGGATTCGGACAAACCGATCTCAGATATCGTTAAGCATCGATTTCTTGCAGGACACTGCTACCACAATCTAGTATATACAGTCACGAAGCTCAATACGTAGGGAATATGCATCCATAGATAGTTGCTAACCACTAGGATCGCTACTATCGCCTCATCACAGACAATGCTAAATAGTACTGGCACAGTCTATTGTTCCTAGTACCCTCAACAACTCAAGCTTCGTGACTGTATATACTAGAAACTAGACTGCTGCTACTATGTAACTTTTCGTTCTGAAAATGAATTTTAAAACGCTACATTTGTTCCGATCAAATTTCTGCACATTTAAGGGATAAAACTAAAATTATTTCAATCATTTATTGTCATAATACACTGGTCTCTTAAATTGACTGACCATATTGGGAATTATATCAATAACTTTTCCAAAACACACTGTAAAATGTTCATATAAAAAAATTCTTTCGAAAAGGAAGTAAAAACCAGCAAAATTGTATTACACTTTTTTTGTTTGAAATATCTCAAAGAATAATCCCATTAAATTAATGACCGTACTTAGGATTCATTCTGTATACAGTTTATTGAAATTTTGAATTTTACTTTAAAATTTTCATTTGTTAACCGCACAATAGTAGAATGCAACAGCTTACCTGCGGCAATCTTTCAGGGTGGTCAAAATCAATACATTTAAGGAAATATTGAGAAGATTAGACTGGAAATATAATTGTAGATGCATTGTAATTATCTAAGTTGTGTCATGTAATTAATTAAGGTAATATGTAAGTACTTAAGTTGGCAATAGTTGGGTTTAATTGAAATACTCAAGTTAGGCTTACTTTTGCTTATAATAGGCGTTATTATAGCATAGTTTTTATTTGTAGTCCTAGGTTTATTGTATCTATTTATTTAGTTAGAATTAAATTTATGTTTATTTTATTTTTATTGATGTAATTATTGTAAATTTTATTAATATAATTATTGTAATGTTGTTATTGTATATTATATATCACTGCCACCGGGTGTCTACCCAATTGTAGTGTTAATAAATACATACACACATACACATTATGCCCCAGTGTACCGTTAACATAACGGTTAAACAATCATTTTCCACGCCGACGATTCAGTTTCAAGTTCTGGTAAGTCGTAAGTGGAATTTTTGGAAGACTTTTGTAGGGTACTTCCGTTTTCTCTGTCATAATTTTGACAATCTCTTTGATCATTGGCACAATGTAGACGTACTTACATCTGGTGCACCACATTTACTAAGACGACAAAATTGTGTTTAGATTTGGGTAAACTGAAGTTACAGAACATCATAATTACATCAGATCTAAACCAGGAATAAAAGCAGTGGTCCGTCAAGCAATCAGCTGTTTGTAACGGCGCCAGTGGGTAGGAATTAACCCAATTTTTGTTCCCCTGAAGAGCCAGTCTTCGAAACGTTGTGATTTTTTTCCATTACCAGAAATCCAATCTATGACTCTTCTAAATCATATTTGAAACTTACGGATTTTTGTACACCTCTCAGTGTATAATACTTGTGTTACCTCAACTTAGCTGTTTGTACACTTCTCAACACCTAACACAGTTATTTCATGTCCAGGTTATGCTGAACGGTGAATGAAGGTCACGTAGTCTCACGTACAGGATTGTTGAGAAGGCAGGAAAGATTATTTTGTTTTCACAGAAACTTTTAAATTATTTCGCTACTGTTGCTGTGACAAAAGAAATAATGAACAGCAATTCAAGCTAGACTAAAGTGAGATGTCTTTTTTTTCTTCTTCTTCTTAACGTGGGATGCTCCCACTTAGCGAAATCGAACCAAATCGAAATCTCTGTCGCCGCTCACATCTAGTGGAATAGAATCGAACCGAAACGTGTTGCAGTTTAAAATAAATCGCATAACAACTTCATCACAGCTACGTGAAAAGACGGAAAGAGAGAAATTGATATCCAAAACGAGAACATCAAATACTGGATTCATGATATTTTAACTATAGAGGATTCCACGTTAAGAAAAAAGCATTGAACATATGGGGCTATTCCATCAAATGACCAGTTGCCATAGAAACGCATATCTACTACATAGCTTCTACAATGTACTAGCGAAGGCCCATAAAACCAACGTGGAATGCTCTATAGATAGGTTACAGATAGAGAATTTTCCACCTTATGTGACTATATTGCGAGAGATGAAATAAAATTTCGTTTTATAGCGCTCCTTTGGATTTTAATTTTTACGGGATGTTTCCGTTAATTTATACTTATTTCTCTTTAAATATTATCACGAGAATAATTTTATTATTGCGATAGTACTTTTGTATTTTGGCATAAAATAGCGGATTATTATGAACAAAATTCATTATTTTTTCTTAGCTCATATTATTAAATTGTAATTTTCTCTGTACATACTATTTCAGAAATAACTTTCAATAAACAAAATTACGCTACCAAAAATGGATATAGCTCATTTGTTTTTATTTGTTCCCCCCCCCCACGAAGGCTTCACGAAAACATACGATCATATCCGAAACAAGAAATTTTGTTCCAGCAGTAGAATAAATATTCTAGATCATGAATTCTATTCGATGCGCCGATTTCTGAAGAGACATTCTCTTAGATTCTATTTTACTAACAGTGAGTGTGAGCGGACCTTAAATAGGCACCTAAGTATTCGGGAAAAAGTCAGTTATTTCTGTAATTATAAATGAAGTTTGAATATCATAGCAAAAGTATTACCACAGTCTAGTATATAGTCACGAAGCTTGAGATTATGAGGGTACTTGGAACAATAGACTGTGCAGATACTATTTCACATTGTCTGTAATGAGGCGATAGTAGCGATCCTAGTGGTTAGCAACTGTATATACTAGACTGTCATATTTCATTCAAGATTTTTTTAATGTCTCGAGCAGCAAATGTTGCATTAATATTCTTGCACTGCTTACGATATTCATTAGATATTAAAGTTCCTTGTTTTATGACTATGGCATGAAGATTCTCATCAAATGGTGACACGATTATTTGAAACCACACAATCAACCACTTAAACTTTCAATGCATTTGCAGTAATTCCGCGAAACCTCAAAGTCTTTTTGTTGGAAATTTATACCAAAAATGCTGGTTTTCCCTTTATAGATGAGATTTGGCCTTAATCAGTATTTACTACGAATGTAGTAAGACATTTGTTCTCATGCAATGAGAAAATTCGTAATTCTTAAGTGGACTGGAATCTGACGTCTTTGTAAAAGTTTGTGAAAATATTTAAGGATATTCACAAGATTTTCTTCTGAATGCTGTTCACTCCCTACAATGGAAACTACTTATGATAAAGAAAATGGCGGCTATATCTAAATGTTTCGAAATAGAGCGTTTATTCAGATGTAAATCATTCTTTATGTTATATTATTGGCTAAGACCACAATGTACACGAGTCTGCTTTTAAGACAGTGGCTAGAAACATTTTTGTTTTATAAATTTAATTTTTACTCACTTTGCTAGCTAAATAAATAAAACTGTATTATTACTTTGTAACTGAGTTAGAGAACTTACAAATCTTTCATGATCCCTTATACAGAACGGTTATCACAGCTCTACACCATAAACAAGTTTCTGAATTTTCGCTTATAGTAGGATCTACAAATTTACTGAAGAATGGGTCATTTATACTATAGATCCTCACACTTTTGGAGAATTTCTTGAACATTCTTCACGGTTTGGAAATTTGGATGTCATATCATGTACTCCTTCCTAGAGATCGACTGAACACGAGAAATCAGGTTACCAACCAATGGATGGAAAGAAAAATATGTTACACCCAATTCTAAGTTCAAATCGACAAATTATTTATCCTGGTGTTCACTTTAATTGCAATTTAAGACCACAGCTACAAGTATTTAGCAACTGGAAATCTTTCAAATATTTTACTGATCTTCAGCAGATATCTGCGTCAAAAGGAGTGACAAGGTATGTGCCAAGAACCCAGAAATAGGTGTACATCTTTTCATTACATTTCATCAGTCAAAAGAAAAAAAAAAAATAGACTCCTGAAATTATTACACCCTCTTCTAGGTTCAAGATGGCAGCAAACAATCTTTATTTTCCCATTTTTATTTGCATCGAAATCTCACTCATACATCAAGAACAGACACATGCTATGCATACACCAGGTAGACATTTTTCATTAAGGATAGTTCTTCGTTTTTTTAAGTTCATTATGTGCTCTAAACTATTTACTCACACAGATGTTTCTTGCTTCGAACCACTACAGTGGATAGCAGAAGGTTTAGGGAGTTGTTTAACATTGAAATAATCCATGGCATAGTAACAGGTTGGCAGTACTGCCATGACCTGTCAAGCATTTTTTTTTTTTTGGTTATGATCTCGATTAAAAAAATTCCCCCCTTTAGGTAAATAATGGAAGATCAAAAAAACCCAACATCAAGAATATATTTACTCTTCATTTTTTTTAATGTTTGAAACACTGTATTTGAGAGATCTCTTTTATGTGCCAAAGCTAAAAACGAGCATTTTCGCTCACTAACATACAGGAGTTTACATAACTTTATGGGAAATACACAACTTGTCTTTATACATAACATCTACCCAAAATAATTGTAACAGATAAATTTTATTCTTAAATCTTGTTTATAATTAGTAATGCTGACCAACTATATATATTCTACAGCCAAACCAAATGGTCAACATAGTTTTTATTTATTGACTTCATGTAAATACTGAACATTGTTTTCATTTTGTTAGCCAGCAAGCAAGAGAAATCCTGTTTGCCAGTTAATTAGCTGAATAAAATCAACACGAACAGTTCATAGGCCAGATATATACAACACACGTAACAACCAGGACTTATTTAAATAACCTCTTGCAACTCGTCAGTTGGTCGATCCAAGTTCTTCTCAACAGTTTTCACTTACGCCTACAGCCGATGTCCAAGCACAAGGAAAACCATTTGATCTAAACGTTACGGCTAAATCTCCATGTTACAGACATCAGCAGTGGCAGCAAATGGAATGTACACGATAAATCCCCCCCCCCCAGTATACCCCCTCCCTATTTTAACAATCTCACAGTGGAAACAAATGTACTACCTAATTTGTTTTTTACTATCTTGCATTTCTTTTAACTACAGCCAAGTTTTGTTATTAAGTGTCTTTATTTTTCTTTTTTTTTAATTATTTATTTTAATATTTATCGACCTACAATTATTTTTTTTTCACAGGATACGATGCCACAATCACACTCAAAAAGCTATACACCACAGCAGACACTACACAATGTCACCTCCCCCTTCTGTGTGGTGCACGAGTGGTGATTCTGTAGCAATCTCATCATTCCAGACAACACAAGACATGTGATACAATATACACAAATTCATTCAAGCTATGTTCATACTGTTGTTCTTTGAAAGAGATGTGTTGTTCGAAAGTTAAAAAAAAAAAAAAACAAAGATGACAGAAAGAGAAAAAGATTTAATATTACAATCGTTATGCACTATAAATACAACTTCAAATATACAATGTATGTCTACGGCTGACGTGCATGTTAACAGCATTCAAAATTACGTGATCTGATGAAGGATGGAAGTCAAAAATTATACATCACCTTATCCACACATGATATGTTAACACACACAATATACGTATTACAAAAAAAAAAAAAAAATAACTACAACAGCCTTTTAACTTTCAACCAACACATGCCTTTGAATGGGGAACATATGCTTGTATGTAACATCCAGTTTTCGTTTTTTAAAAAAAATGTGCTACTTTTCCATTCAAGTGCCAATTGAACTAGGCTATGATAATTATATTACAAATGAGGATGCTGGCCTTGGAAGTCAACTCTGGGTGAGATCTAAGAGACGAAAACCCCCTTCTCCCCTTAAGTCTCTGCACATCCAACACGTTAAGATGACTTCCGACCGCCGCCAACAAATTATTTTTTTTTTTTTACACATGAATGATGGGAGCATGTTTTCTTTTAACGGGGAACTCAACAGTTTATTTGGTGTATAGGTAAATGGCGACGATGAGCCCGTAGAGACCCAACACCTCGGCGAAAATGAGGATCAGAATCATTCCTACGAATAGACGCGGTTGTTGAGCTGTGCCTCGCACACCGGCATCACCAACGATGCCTATGGCGAATCCAGCAGCCAGACCACTGAAACCTACAGCCAAGCCTGCGCCCAGATGAACGAATCCCCTGCAAAATAAAAGGAACAACGTGGTAAGCAGTCAATCCAACATTACAATAACGTTTCACAGAACAAAACCAGAAATCACGTGAAAAAAAAGAAACTAAGAAAAAAAAATTGGTTGAATATTTTGAATACGAAAGCAATTGGCATCACGAGATATGTTAAAGTAATCGATGTATCGAATCTGAAACCTAGAAATGTGACGCTATATCCATTTAAAGTAAGCGAGTCACTACTTTTATGGTTCAATTTAAAAATTATACTAAATAAAATTCACCGAAAAATTTTGTACATAGAAAAACGCAGTATTAAAGAAGTTCACCAGATAAAAATCTTGCGATTGTTATGTACGAGTAACTTCCCGACATAGGATCGACTGTAACAGAAAAAAAATATATATCGACGGTAGGCCTATACAGACATGATTGCCAAATTCATTAATGTCTGGTATTTATTTACAATATAATGGCTCAAATTATAGACTATGATTAGGCATAATTGCGATAAGGAAAATTATTTAAATGTAACACTGCAGTAAAGAATATAGACATACGAAAACTAACAGGAGTAAATCTTGGCACAAGCCCACATTCAAAACCAGTTTTACAGGCACTGATAGTGAAAGCATGATTTCCTTAACCCGATATAGCTTTGTCAAGCCATGAACTAAGCGTTTTTCCTTTTCAATGATCAAGAATTACAAGGACAATAGTTACACCTTTAATAAACTTTTGTACGAAAATATAGCCTATGTAGGGTAAGATAGGTTATGGTTTTAAAATGTCGGCATGGTTACTGCATTCGGATTGGCATTCGGTAGAAAATTACACTACACAACACCGATATAAAGTAAAAATCAGCTGCTTTTAGGTAACGTTGAAAGATTCTTTGCTTAAACAGGTAAATCTCTCTTCACTTAATGCCTTAGTTCAGAAAGAAAATTCGTGGAAAACAAGTGCATATTCTTCTTGGACTTTCCTAACGCTAGCCTTAGGATTTATCCTGTACGAGTCACTCCCATCATTTCTTTGATCATTAAATCGAAGTCACCTGGTCTTCACCATCACTATTCACATATTTCTTTCTAAGATTTCACTGAAATACGACCATCGACACTTCAAAGCACCTGTTTTTTTTCTCTAATAAATCACTCACTGAACTGACACACGGAACTTAAACTAAAGCAGAAAATAACTCAGCTTTTAGTGGTATGCCACCATATGAGATGGGTGGGGCACTTACTTGAAAAGTGTGTACTTTTCTGGTTCTTCTAGTGAACCTGCTATCAGTACAGCCACCACAAGACCGTAAATGGCAAGAATACCCGCCATGACAACAGGAATGATTGATTTCATTATAAGTTCCGGCCGCATCACCGACATGGCAGCAATACCGGTACCAGACTTTGCTGTACCATATGCTGCACCGAGGGCTGTAAAGGGTTAAAAAGTATTTATTAGAAAATTTATTCTCAAGTTGTCACACATTTCTTAAAGTATGTATTAATTAGTTCATAAAAGCTAAAAACGTGCAATTATCTGCAACATTACAGTTAAAACCAATATAATACAACGATTCACTTTAAGATGCATTTAGGTAACAAGAACTTGAGTAAGGCATTTTCCAATGTTTCAAACAATCGTATATTCCATTTTACATATCTTAGGCCTACATCTACATTATCTAGGCTCCAGATTTAAACAATTTGCTCATAATTTGCTACTGTGTAATAACGGAAATTCCACCCGCCTTAGGGTAGTATGACATGACATTACATTAGTCATGGAGCCAATAGTCAATAACCGAAGTAAAAAAGAAGGTGCCTTGGCAGACATACTGAATTATTAGATCATCATCTTTAATTATTGAATTAAGAAAAGATAAAGTCACTAAAATTTGACACTAACCACAATTACACACATTCTGAGAAAAAAAAAACGGAAGCACGTTCCGGGAACAGTTAGTTTTCCATCTTATACGTCAACGATGACCAGGTGATTCATTATCACTTGGTTTCACACAAGAATAACTTAGTTTTTTTCCACTTTTCAATAACTACGGAGGTTTATATCTGTTGATATTATTAACTTCATAAAAAACGAATGATAACTCAAGACGATGCATTTTAGTTACCACTTCGGAAAGAATGGTTCCGTCGTGGAGCTCCATGTTCCAATCAATAGATACTTTGTACTTTACTCACCACTGAAAACTATCGCCGACGCGGCACCCATTACACCAAAGAAGGGCCCGTATACGGGATGTTCTGCGTCAAGCACCATTTTTAACTATGGAGTATTTACAGGTTCCTTAGAATGTTTCCCGATGGAACAATCTTCATACAATCACTCCCCTAAACTAGGCGGCCCACTGTCAAATATGGCCTACACAGTGGTATGGGTCATGTGATAAGTAGAAATTTTCAGGTGTAGCTGTATTGTATGTCGAGTTCCTATTGGCTACCACCGACTACTGTGTGATTAGAAGACGAATAGAAATATCACTCTCAAACGTTCCATGTGACGTCATAGAGAGGTCGGGCTTCGCCGATCAGCTGTATGCTCTGTGCTATTGAAAATAGATAAGAGTTAATAATTTGAAATAAACGATTAAATTAAAATTATAAATATTGCATATAAAATAATGAGTTTCACTTATAGAATTAATTATAAAACACTTTGACATTTATTTCAAGTTTCAAATATTGTGTTTCTCTTGAAATGTGTAGGTACAGTTGCTTAAAAACATATTTGTGTTACATAGGAACGTATTGCTTTTGGACCTATATTTCTAAAATTTATCTTATTTATACTTAATAATTAATGATTATACAATCAAATATTGACGATTGTACTTATTTTCTTGTGGCGAGTCTATAATTTGTGGTCACGTAGATCGAGATATTAAGTGTTCAAAGTTATACAAATGAGCATGTGTATCGCGGATCCAATATTCAATGAGACAGGATAGCCAACTCTAGACGAGGTTGGGTATGAATATGTTTCACATGTGCCATGTGCATCCGTTTAATGTGGAGATGGGTGTTTGTGGTTAGGTTAAGTTAAAAGTTTTTAATGTAGTGTTCGTCATAATTGCTGCGTTTGTCTGCAGTACTTCTCGAAATAAAAAAATAAACTGGTACAATGAAGTTTGCTTATAAGGCAAGTATAATGCCACTTCCGATTTACACGTAATTTCTGCGTTTAATAAAATTATTCAAATTCTTTCGGTTTATGATATTGGAACTTCACCGTGATAAGTAAAGCTAGAGATATAACCCACGTCAATCGCTATTTATGTTTTTCAGTTTGACTTATTGTAGGTATTTATTTTCGAAACATGAATTTAAATTATTTCATTATGGTAATAGTAATTTAATGTCTCTTTTCGCAGTTTTCCAACCTTTTGGGCACTGTATACCGAAAAGGAGATCTGCTGTTCACTCCAGATGGAAATTCGGTTATCAGTCCTGTGGGGAACAGAATTACAATATATGACTTAAAAAAGTAAGACAAATTAATCATTAGGTATTGTAGGAAGATTTCAATTAACAAATAAGCCAAATGGTGTTGCGTTTCATTGCTGCGAAATTATCTAGTTTACGTACACCATTTGTAATTAAAAAATGTATTGTATAGATACATTATATTTTGTGACGATCGTTCTCCAATTTTTCCGGTGCGCGGAAACCTGTATTTTTCTGGGTAAGTTTCTCACGGTCAGTAATGGTTGCCATTCAGCTCCATGGTCATACCACAAGCAATGTCGTAATACGACCTTCGTCCCGAAACAATATTGCGGGAAGGAAATTGGTGTACGTAAACTAGATCCTATTTACCCTTCATTCAGTGTTCTGCCCAAGGACAGGTCTTTCACTGCAAACCCAGCTTTTTCCAATCTTTTCTATTTTCTGCCTTCCTCTTTGTCTTCTCATAATATGGTCCATATATCTTAATGTCGTCTATCATCTAATATCTTCTTCTGTCCCGAACTCTTCTCCCGTTCATCATTCCTTCCATTGCATCCTTCAGAAGTGGCGTTCCTGTAATTCACAATTACCTCATATCCACATTTCAGATGCTTATTTTCACTTCTACATTTAGAACTAATATAAAGAATGGAAATTATAAAACCGGAGTTATTTTAAATGCAACATCATTTGTCATTAAAATGCTTTCCCATCCTATTCTGTCATTGCAGTGTGATATTTATGTGACTTTTAGTCCCTAGGTTGAATAGTTTATATTGCAATTCATGTTACCTGTTTATGTAATCTGCTTAGAATTGTCAAATATCTTCGACCAGATTAAGGAACAGAAACTTCTAACTACGTTTCTGCATGTAAATAATCTTAGATAATCGATAAGTTATATTGGCCTGTTTATAATCTGTAGGCCTATATTAGCATAAAATGCAGGATAATAGTAATATGCGTTACAAGAGCGGTATGTTGAAGTTCTCATGTTCAAGGAAAAGTTTGAAAAAGCGAAACGTAGTTGAGCTTTTTTAATTTCCGAGAATTGAAAGAAAACATACCGCTCGTGTATCGTACATTATTTTGTGCGAAGATCGTTTATTACAGACCTGAAAGAGGAATTTCTAATTAGTTGCAATGAAATCTCCATCTTGGTTTCTGTTCAATGACGGCTATTTTGGAAAACAAAAATATCTATCTTCAACATTGTTGCTTTAAAATGTTTTCTGTGTTTACTATACTCCAGCAGGCCGTGATATACGTCTTTTTTTTCCCCCAGTCTATAAATGCGAACTTAAAACAAACGGCTTCCTTAATGTTACATGCATCACGAAATGCAGTAACTTTAGTGGAGTTGTAGAGTTTACTTAATTTTTGCAAATATTTAAAAACAATAATTAACAGTGGAATTTAGGTGAAATTGCAGTGGTAAGTTTCCAATTTATAATTATTACTATATTGAACGTCTCTAAAAATAATATGTTAAAAGCCTAAAGCAATAAAATGAATATGTCACTTAAGCGGTAAGAAGAGGGAAATTGTTATGTGTGTTCGGTTGGGAATACTGAATGTGGAATTTTAGACTTACCGCGGGTTGGTTTTGCGCAGAAACCAAGCAAATACGCACGATCTCGCACAAAATTTATTATTTATATTTGTAACTTTCAGATGCCTCTTCAATAGCATTTGGGTGAAAGTTAAGCTAGGATACACCATTACGTAGCACTTACGAAATCACTGCGATAATCTCGAGGCTATGTGTCTCCGACCTCGGCCTGCCACTTAGCTAAACCCTCATTGTACTCTTTCTTACCTTGTCATAAACCGTGGTGCATCACTATCACAGCATTGGTGATTGTGATGTGATGGATAGTGGTGTATTCGAACTTTAACTGCAGTCATTTTTTAAATAGGCTACTCTTTTTAAGACACAGAAAGAAAGTTGATTGAAAACAACTCTGGCTTAATTGAATGTCCTTTTTCAAACTTCTATGAGAAAACGTCTTTTCTAAGAATTTATTTGAATCTGATATGCTATTTTAGGTAATTATTTACTTTATCGATACTGCAGTGTTGCATCATTTACATAGTGCATTATGTTTGTGTCGTATAAGTAACTAACATAACATGGCTACTTCTAATCTATCCAATCCTAACCTAACACAACCCAACCTAACCTAAGCGAACCTAACTTCTGGAGAGTGAGGGATAGTTTAAAGTATAGGCTAGTAGGATGGATGTCACATAGGAAGAAGTGGAGAAATAGTGAATACGAACAGAATCGACAAAGTAAATAAATACACTATTTGCGGATTTGGTAGAACTAGACAATTTATTGTTCATATTCTTGAAAATTACCATTCATTTTCTACTAGTATTCAATTTATGATCATTGCTTGCAAATTGCAATGCATATTTGACAATTTATTTTGATCTTTCTATTCTGTCACAGTATTTTGAGAATGTATAACTGTTTACATGTAAGCCTAGAAGAGTAGCGAGATTATGTTTCTTTAAATTATTTTCCCCCACGAATCGAACTTTTCTGAAAACTATGTAATAGCTATATCTTGTGTTTGTGTTGTCATCTGATCTCTCCCATTAGTTTAATACTCTAGATCTCTTGGGTGACTTGCAATATCTAGTAGAAAGGCCAGATCTTGTACCCATAACTGATCTTTTAGAAGTGATAGGCTACATAATAACTTTTCATTTTTTGGAACAGTATTGTTTCTTCCAAAAGTAAATAAAACTTCTGTGTAGAACAACAGGCTTTCAGATTTAATTTTCAAGTTCTGGAGAAGAATAAGAAGAACAAGCTGTGATTTTAAAGTGCTCCGTACTGGATTAAGTTCACAGTTTTGGACTGCCTTGAGCACACAGTCCATTTTCTGTATTTTCGAACACAGAACCTGTTGATTTTTTTTAATAGATTATTTTACAATGCTGTATGAACATCTTAGGTTATTTAGCATCTGAATGAGATGAAGGTGATAATGCCAGTGAAATGAGTCCAGGGTCCAGCACCGATATTTGCTCATATTGGGTTCATGGAAAACCCCAGAAAAAACCTCAACCAGGTAACTTGCCCCAACCGGGATTCGAACCCAGACTACCTGGTTTTGCGGCCAGACATGCTAACCATTACTCCACATGTGTGGACAGAGAACCTGTTGGTGAATAATGTAGTGGAAAGATTGCACTTATTGTTTGTCTGGATACTCCTCATTCAGTTTTACTTCTAGCATACTGGTAAAATTAATACAACTAATTAAAGCAACGTGATTAACACCATAGCACAAGTAAAAATACAATCAGAGTTGACAGACCAGCTGCAAATAAAGAATTGATTATAGCAAGGAGATGAGCTGGCCCCAATCTTTCTTAATCTGATATATCATGAAGAAATTATAGGTGTCAGTGGATTCAACCATTATTATCTGCCTGTCATAACAGATGACCATATAGGTCCGGAAAACAATTAAAAAAATGCATATATGGAATAGAGAAAAAAATCAATACAATAGGTAGCAATCATAGTACAATATGCAATTTAGTAAGTTTAAAAATTAAACATTATGTAAATGGTTTATGTAAAATATCTATGGATTTCTGTAAGATATTTAAACAAATATTTTTAATATCTTGGGATGTCATATCATATTGTGTTAAAATGTCAGTAGTAGGGGAGACTGTTGTACCTTTAAACACTTTTCACATTTTATTTTTTTTTTAGTTTTGGGAAATGATATTTTTTAAATTAAAAAATACTTTAAATAATTATTGAAGATTCCTTTACAACTTCGTGTATATATTTTCCTGTTCTACACATCTATTAAGGATGGAAAAAATAAAATGTAATATGTTCAAAGGTACAACAGGTTCATGTACCTTAGAACATACCCTCTTGTAAGTTGGAACACTTGTATTATAGGTGGGAATATAGTTGTAAGAACTGACAATCATATTTAAAATGTATTTGCAATCATAAACCATAGCAGTCTTCTCTGATTTAGATTTTATTTCCTGGAGGTACAAGAATTGCTTCAACAGCTTTCTTCAAGGCGTCCGGATCAATTAGGGACCTCATAATTCCGGACCTACTTTGTGACATGATCTTAAAATAAAGACAAAAAGCAATAGTATTATGTACCTTGGAACATGTTCCATGGTACAAGATGTTCTGTGTTCAAATGTACAAGAGGGTGCACGTTTAAGCAAATATGGCTCCCAAAACTAGAGAATCGAATAAATCATGAAAATTAAAATATGTTATTACCAGGGAACGGATTTATATGGACTAAAAATATATGAAATATGTAAATATATATGTAGTTATTTTTACCAAAATATGGAATTAAATATGGATTTTTACCAAAATATGGAATTAAATATGGACTTAAAATTATCAAAAAAAAAAATGACTATGTACGTTAAATATTGGTACATTTTAATCAAACTAAACAAAAAATATAATGGACGTACCTTATCTTCCAATGTAGTTTCAACAAAACACAATTTTTATTGTCTGTTACCATAACAATAGGTTACAAACATTTCTTTCAAGTGCTGAAAAGTGAATCTTCTTCTATTGTCTCTGAGGATAGATTTATACTGACTAAAAAAGCGTTCGCGTCACAAGAAGTAACTGGTACATAATTCAATTTCACAATGTCTGCTGGGGATAAGTCCAAGTTAATCTTCACTGTTGATTCACCACTCATCACAGCAACAACCTTTTGTAGTTCTTCATATCCAGGGTTTTTGAAAGTACAGTGTCCACCTTAGCTCTTACTGCATCTGCAACTTTACCTCTACCACGATTCAGTTGTTCCACAGTACTATTTATAATTTCAAAACTTTCAGATAGTGAAAGGTGCCTATTTTGAGACTTTTGAGCGTTTTTATGATGCATGAAAATGTATGCTGAATGTGAGCTAAGTCATTCTTCACACTTATGTCACAGGTAACTGTTTTCGCAGTATCAATTGAGACTGCATCTTCAGAGTCCAATGCAAGGAGAACATTGTTAATAGAGTCTATATGTTCGGCATAATATTCAACTGCTTCTAGCCATGTACCCCATCTAGTTAAAATTGGCTTTGGTGGCAATGGAATTTCAGGGTACATTTCTTTCAACACGTTAACTCTACTGGGAGCTTTGAGAAATACTTTTTCACTGATGAAATCAACAAATCTACTTTAGGGAAATTGTCTCTGACCACTTCTGCCACACGATGAAATGCATGCGCCACACAAGTAAAATGAGTCAATTTAGGATATACAACAGATAATGCTTGTCCAGCTTTGACCATATAAGGGGCAGCATCGCTAATAAAGAATAACACATTATCGTACATAATACCCTTTGGCCACAGGATACCCCATAGCTTCGTTGAACAGTTTAACTATAGTTTTGTTATTGCACTTTTCTAGAACATCACAATGTAAAAGAATTCGTTCAGAATATTGTTCACTTAACAAACCGATAACTACATTACCAACAAGTCTACCTTCTTTGTCGGGAGTCTCATCAATGGAAACCCAAATTGAACTATCTTTAATTTCATCTCTTATCTTCTGTATTGTCTCATCGTAGATGGATGGAGCATACGTCTTCCTAAGTGTTGACTCATCCCGGGATTGTATGTTGAGTATATTTTTCAAGGAATTCCCTGAAGACCTTATTCTTTAGTTTGTAGAGAGGAATATCAGCAGAGATGAGAGAACGGCACAGGTCGATGTTAAACTCAGATCTTACATTCGATGTTGTTGGTTGTGTTAAAAACAATTGTCTCTGCTTGGAATTTAGTTGTTTGTTGGCCTGATGTTTACTAGTTGTAATGTGTTGTTGCACCAGGAACTTTTGTGTAGATGATACTGCACACTGACACAAATTACAAAATAATATTTTATTGTCAGTTGATAAACCATCTTCTTTAAATTCTGAAATGTAACTTGTTAGTTTTGATTTTAAATTGACTGAATGACGTACTTTTGGCATATTTACCGTCTTTATAGTATGATTTACAAAACTGAACCTATGTGTACTCTGACTGGCATTTAACTGTTGAGCTGCACAACTGAAGTCTGTTAAAAATTTTAAATTAAATTAATACAGTTTTGTAACTTACTTTCCCATTGTTGATAGGACTGCTAATTTTCAAATAACTCTGATGTTAAAGGGATTACTGAACATGTGTTTAAATCTCTATTGTTGAAATGTATTTTTAAAAGTTAATGGAATTTTGTTTTGTTTTATTGTTAAACCTAATATAATATGGACTGTTTTATATGAAATATGGAAAATATATGGAAATTAACGAAAATATGTACTAAACTCTAAAATATGGAAAAATATGGAAAATAAAAGTAGGATTTTTCAACCCTACACATTGTGAAACATAAAGATAATGCAAAATATAAATTATATTAGCTTTATAAGTAAATATGTATTTACATATAAATCCTTTCCTGGTTATTACTCACCAGATGATACGGAACACATTGTACTTAATGAATGGTAACATATACAATCGGGTTTTATGTTACATAACATATATCAATGAACGAAATGTTTACTTTTGGTACTAAAAAAGATTCTTTCGTTCACAGAACTCACATTTTGCAATAAATCAAACCAAAACTACGACCAGATCTACTTAGTGGCTTTCCCTACAATCTACTTCAGTTTGAGTCCTCTAGGTATTAGCAAAAAATAAAAAACCAAAAAATGTTCAAAGGTACACTATGCTAAAGGTACAACAGTCTCCCCTATTTTTATATGCCGATCCGTGGGCACCTCACCTCCCATGTGTAATCAATTGCATTATACCTCTCACTCAAGTGAGGAACACATGGGCGGTAAATGACTTGTTTTTTTTTATCAATCGCTAAGGCTTGAGATACATCCTTTTCGAACTGTACAGTTGGACCTTTTTCATCTGTCTATTAAGAGAAACTATATCCGCTTGTCTGTTACTGCCATCCTCAGATATACAATGTACTTCTACATGTACTTCAAGATTTTTATTTTTCCTTAAATGTGAGGCAATATAAGAGCGAACACTATGATGACGTACATTGCACAATAAATCTCCTTTAGGACATAATCCTAGCACATGACCAAGAGTCTCAGTCGCCTCACATCCTGGAGTTCTACACTCATGAAGTCGTTCGCCCAGGTACTGATCTTACTGCTGCAGTATTGCATGACATTTTAATGGCAGTGGTCCATTCTGATGACGATAATCCTTTTCTGTCACTCATCCAAGAATTTACTTTTGGTTCATCTTGAAAAACTGATACTCTTTTTCCTTTATGCTGAAGACTAGCCCAAGCTTTAAAGGCTAGTTAGTAAGGTATGCTGATGACATCAGTATTGTATGTTGGAAAGATTCAAAAAGACAGTGGAAACAGTATACACAGATCTAGAGGAGATAGCTAAGGAGGTGTAAACACGAATAAAACTAAAATAGTAGTACAAACCAAGAATCAGAATACATGATAAAGTACTTAAATTAAATAATACAGATATAGAAAGACCAGAAAACTTTAAATATTTGGGCTTGATCGTAAACAAAAGAAAATGATGAATCAGTTGAAATCCAAGAAAGGATATAAATGGCCAACATCATCTGTTTGGTCAAGAAAAATTCATAGGAATAACAAGTTAAGGATCCATAAAACAGTCAGATCAGTATTGTGCTATGGATGTGAAACTTGTACTATGTCCTGTAAAATGGTGGAAATGTTGGGACAGCTTCGAGAGGAAGATTTTAAGACGGAGTTATGGCCTGGCTCAGGATGAGAGGGGATGGAGGGTAAGGTATAATACAGAGATACATAATTTATATGAAGATGTTAAAGTTTCCAAATTTATTAAATTAAGACGACTGTGGAGTAACGGTCAGCATGTCTGGCTGCGAAACCAGGTGGCACGGGTTCGAATCCCGGTCGGGGCAAGTTACCTGGTTGAGGTTTTTTTCCAGGGTTTTTCCTCAACCCAATACGAGCAAATGCTGGGTAACTTTCGGTGCTGGACCCCGGACTTATTTCACCGGCATTATCACTTTCATATAATTCAGACACTAAATAACCTAGATGTTGATACAGCGTCATAAAATAACCCAATAAAGACGACTGCAGTGGGCAGGACATATTATAAGAATGAAAGAAGAGAGGATCCCGAGGAAAGTCCTATCTCAACAAATTTATAGTAAAAGAAACTTTGAAAAACCTAAGAAGAGATGGAAGGATGAAGTCAGACAGAATGCCTACAGACTTGTGGGGATACGAGCATGGAAAACAAAAGCTAGAGATAGAGAGTATTGGAGGCGACATATATAGGATATGACTCAATTTTAGCACATAACAGAAGTAGTAGTAGTTACATGGATGTGAATGAATTCTAAAAAGTCCTCGGGGATACTTACAAATTGTCAGGGGCGGCTCGTCCATAAGAGTTGCGGAGCTGCAGCACTCCCTGCTTGGACAGGAAAATAAAAATAATATTTATTTTAATTTGTAGAAGAATTGTTACAGCTTTTATTGGTAAATTGCTTTATATTTCATCTGACCGGGAATATGTACTATTATCTTATGCATAATCTTTTTGCGTGTCGACTGTATTGGGATTGACACTGCATTCAAAGTCGTCCTGGGATCTGCAGGGTGGTCAGCTCATAGAGAGTGTGTCTTGCATGGTCAGGAGTTAGAGAGGTGAAGGGAAGCAGAGGGAAACTGCCACTGTTTAAAACCCATATCTCGCTGCAGTGGCTTGCAGAGCTAGACTACAAGGGATCTTTCCTCTCCTCCCACACCGCTATTGTAATGCTGCGTCAAATGGATTCTCTATTCCCTTTAAACTTAATGACAAAATTTTTCTTTTCTTTTCACATACTTATTGTTGTAGAATCTTATCAAGTTAATATAACGAAATTAATGTTCTCTTTTGCCTTATTATTACGTATATATCCAACCTCCAGCAGAACCTAATATTTGCCTTAACTCAAAATGATTGCACGAGTAGAATCCTTTTGATATAACACGTAAAATACGAAAGAGACTTCTTTTCCAGTTTTAGAAAATTGTTGACCATCAGTATATCTGAGTATTGCTTTGGTGTGACGTCTTAATACCATAACTTAACCAGTGCAAATTTGCAAGCATGAGTGTGTGTGTGAATTACAGAATATTAATTTTATTTTTCTCAACTTTCCCTTCCGGAGAATATTGATGTAATGAAGTGAAATTAAAGGGTCGTCCATTACCCGACTTAAATCTTACTTAAGCTTCATCCAGCCGAAATAGTGCATATATGTAAGGAAGTATAAGAATGAAATTTACGCTAAGCATTTGTGGTTACGTGGATGTGAACAAAAAAAAATCTATATTTTGTTTTCCTTGCCTCCTCTTTGATGGTAATGCTGCATGGACTAGGAGTGGTGTGACAGATTTAGAACATTTGCCCCTAAAAAGCAAAATGCACGAATCTTCGCAGTCTCACCTGAAAAATGTTGTTTCATTGGCTATGTTACGCAACTCATACTGCTGTGCAATTAAGTGAAATGAACAGAACAAACATTCTCAAACATAATCAAGAAGTGAGAAAAAATCGTGAAATTATTTAAAAAAAAATATTGATTGTATCAAATTTTGTGGCCAATATGAACTTCCCCTTAGGGGACATGATGAAAAAACGATTCGAAGAACCTTGATGTGATTCGTGGGTTGCTACAGTTCGTGAGTAATCTAAACGAGCCCCTCAAAAATCATTTGGAACATGCCACTGTTTAAGGTTATTCTAAGACAATTCAGAATGAACTGGTAGATTGTAAGTTGAGTATCTGCCGATCTGAAATTCAGACTGAAATCGATGGTATTAGTTTTTCTTAGGGATTAGCAAATGGTCCCACAGACATCTCCCAACTAAGTCAGAAAGTTTTGGTTTTTCGACATGTAGTGCATTTATTTTTGTCCTATAGGCCTACTTATTAGTAATGGTATCAAGAAGTGAAATTTGTAGTACCGAAATCTACTGAAGTTCTCCCAATCCACATGTTCACGAGCCGCCACTGCAAATTGTTATCGCAGACTGGAAGAAATATTGCAATTTGCACCACAAGTTGAATGCTACTACTTTTATTGAATGCAATTGTAAAGCATTGAAATACAGTAAAACCCCGATAAGACTCTTTTCAAGGGACCGGGTGTAAAACGCGTATTAACCGGGACCACATATTAGGCGGGTATACTAATTTTGACTTATATACACTATCTATTAGCATTTTTCTTTATTGAAATACATGATTCATGAAAGGTAATACAGTATTACTCCATTATGTAATTATTGTACTCTACGTCAAAGACATTTACATTATGTACTGTACTTAATTCTTTCGAAAAAAAAAAGTCATTTATAATTGTTTGCCATTGCGTGTTCTCCAAGTCCTCATGTTTACCACACTTCAGTTTCTGCGATTACATCCTCTGGGACATCGCAGCAAAAGTGATTGAGTCGCGATTTTTATTATCGTTCTTAATGTCGAGATGGGATTCCTAATGAATCAGGGAGTTGTTTCTGAGTAAGAGTACTGTACTCATCATACTTTCGTAAGATTTCCAGTTTTCCTGACACGGAAATGCTTTTTGTTTTAACACTCATTATAATCACATTCACAGACACTTCAATACACAAAAGGACAACAAACTGCGCAGCAAAAATTTCCAGAATTTTATTACAGCCGAGTGAGGAATGTTGTTTGAGAGAGGTTAGCAAGAGGGTGAGGTATTGTAACTGTATGTAGGCTTTAACCACGCAGGTAAGGAGTCGAATAAGGGAGCGTAGCAAGATGCTGGGGTATACTAAGGTTTGAAGTATGAAGGTTTAAATGTGCAGGTAACGGGTCGAATACCAATACTTTTCAGGTTAATGGCACCAGTAAGTTCATTGGTCAAAATGTTTCATTGCTGTTACAGCACATTGCTGAAAATTACATCGAAAATATTCCAGAAAAATAGCGTATTACGCGGGACTTGAGCGCAACAAATGGGGTATTTTATAAAGGCGTTATATATGAAATGTGCATGGACCGGACAAAAAAAGCATATTACATGGGATAGCGTAATAAGCAGGCGTGTCTTATCGAGGTTTTACTGTATTAAGGATGCTTTCTGTAGTTTTTGCAAGTCGTCTGCTATCTTTGTTATCCCTTCAACAACTATATTTCGTGACAAAGAATTTCTTTGAATGCTTTCACATTTTCAGAACAGACATTTTCAACTGTTTTTATCATGCATTCCTTAACTGAAAAGCTTTCACTGGAAATTTTGATATGTTTCACCAGTAAACAGACAGATGAATTCATTACTAGTTTTCTCTGCTGTGGTTAATTTTTGTAAATTCACTGCCTTTGAAGTTGTTC
Organism: Periplaneta americana; assembly: GCA_025594305.2. Classification (NCBI taxonomy): domain Eukaryota; kingdom Metazoa; phylum Arthropoda; class Insecta; order Blattodea; family Blattidae; genus Periplaneta; species Periplaneta americana. The sequence goes on along the minus strand of JAJSOF020000001.1, from coordinate 163,203,962 downwards.
TTGATTTCCTTCAGCTTTTCTTTTAATTTACCCTCGAATTGTGAATTGTATCATAAATTCATTGCAAATAATACACACAATATTACCTCTAACCTCTGTACAAAAGTGGGTACGTTCCCATCTTTCCTGGAACTGTTTCTTTTCACTACGAACCTTTCTTTTTTGGAATGGCTTGCAAAGACACATCCGTGTAGATGGAATGGGCTGCAAAAGAAAAAATCATGGGCCACCACTTTGACATCCCTGTCCTAATGTATGGTAATAAATAATGGATTGATGGCAGTGCAAACAAGAGCATTATGATAAAACTTGTTGAACACTGTTTTGCCGAGTATAAATTCCACTTGGACTTGCTGGAATTTGTTGATCTTCAACATGGAAAGTATATACTTTACCAGTTAGGCTAATGGTGCACTTAAAAGGAGCGTAATCATAACTAATTTTGTCTTGTTATTTTTGCAGTAACAAATCTTCAACCCTGCCGGTTGAATCGAGATTCAATTATACAACTCTTGACTTGTCACCAAATGGATGCACACTTTTAGCAGTTAACGAAGGTAAGACTTCAATTAAACAGATTTAATTCTTACAATGGAAGCTTGTGAAATAGAAATACAATCTGATTTTTTTTACCAGTAGCGGTACTTGACTATACGTCATTCACCCCCATCTGTGAGTGATGTGCAAATCTGTAGGCATTGTGAGGTGAGGTATTTAGCACTTCATGATGATAATTCATGAAAAAATGATGTAATGTCGATAGACGAAATGGGAGTACCTTGCGAAAGCCTATCACCAAGGACCTACTTTGTCCACTACAAATTCCACTTCGATCCACCAGGATTCGAACCTGGGTTACCAGTGTGAAAAAAGCTAACGTTCTAGCTGTTCAACTAATTGTGTCTTAAGTTAGGTTGAAAGGTTTAAGTCAATTCCACATAACCTAATAAAAGCAGCAATTGAGTAACTTTGTTTTACAGTGAAACCTGTTCAAGACGGAAGTGACATGGTCCTAATTTTTTTTCCATTGTGGACAGGTCTCCGTATTATTCAGGTGTGACATTAAAATGGAATATTTTGTCATTCATATACATGAAAAACAAAATGGCATACCACAAACTGCAAGAAGTACAAAATATTCCATTTAACACTCATCACATTAAATCAGCTTTGTGTCGCTTTTTACGTTGAGAATCTTCTTGATTAAAATCTCATTTTCTGTATAAATATTATCGTAACTCATTCATTAGTCATTAAGCATTACTAAAGTTTACTAATCTCATTCTATTTAATATCTAACACTATACTCTAATACTGTACTGCATATCACTGCACATTATTAATTAATTGGACTAGGAGCCATCTATTAGAAGCCTTGAATTCTGGTTTATGTAATTTCTTTCCCAGTTCAATAGCTTGCTTTGCAGGATAGATCCAGAAATTGGCTTGTTCTTTGAAAGGTCATGAAGAACCCACTCCCACAGCAGTTCATTTATTTTCACATAAACAGTTGCTTTCTGGTTCCTTTTGTGTCATCAATATTGGCTGAATGCCACTCACTCATTATGATCTTTATTTTTTTAAGTGTCACACCTGCGTTTTCCACAACTCTACTTCAATATTATTTCACACAGACTTTGTTTCTAATTTTACTTTATCTTGATAACTTTTACTTCATCACTTAATGTTAATGCCACATTTTATGCAACTTCTTTTTTTTTTACCTGGAAATCACTACACTTGCGTTCTGTTTAGCTACGACAGTATACGGGTATGAAGCATTGAAAATCTTTGAAGGGACTCGTCTGCCTAGTCAACAGGGTAATAAAATTTATGACTGACAGGCCAACACACCCTCGTATCCTCTAGAATTTTGCAAAGAAAACTTGTTTTTATCATAGTGACCTACATATTTCGTATATTCCTTGGAATTACACGGTGTTTCAAAATATAGTTACAAAATATATTGTGTCCAAAATATTGTTTCCGTTTTGAACAGTAGCAGAGAGTTTCCGTTTCCACGTTGGACAGTTTCCGTTTTATTCGGGAAAAATTACACATAATACTTACAAATTTCGCCGGGACCAATAAATTGTTCCGAAATAGACAGGATTCCGGATTATTCAGGTTCCGATTTGAACAGGTTTCACTGTATTAGTATTTTTCTACAGTACAGTAGTTATCCTTCACCCAAAGAAATTTTGCTCCTCCACAAATCTCTATCCTCAGCATCTTCTTCAGTAAGATCTCTTCTAGTCATACTCCTTCTGATGCCATCCATCCATTTTTCTCTTGATTTTCCTCTTTTTCTTCTTTCCTCCATAGTCCACTCCAGCATCATCTTCTGTAGTCTCAGTTTTGCATCCTCTTCACATGTCCAAACCATTTTAATCTTATTTCTTCAATTACTTCAGTAACATTCTTTTCTACCTCCATAATTTCTCTAAAGGCCTGCTCCCTCTTGACGGAATCGAATCGAACAGAATTTCTCTTCACAGTGTATTTAAATGGAAGATAGCAGAAAGCTTTGCGTCAAATCGAATCAGGAGCAGAATTCAGGAGCTAGAATATTTATTCCACTTCCGGAACAGAATTTTTTGTTTTGGGTATGATCGTAAGTTCTTGTGAAGCCTTTGTAAAAAAACAAATGAACAACATCCATTCTTGGCAGCTTAATTTGTTTACTATTGAAAGTTATTGCTGAAATAGTATGTATACAAAAAATCACAGTTTAATATGGACGAAGAAAAATTAATAAATTTTGCGCAGAATTATCCTCTTTTACTGTTCCGTTCGATTCCACTAGATGTGAGCAGCAGCGGACTTTTCGTTTCGATTCGATTCTGCTAAGTGGGAGCGGGCCTTAATTCTTTGATTTTTTAATTTTTCTCTTCTTGATTTTCTTGCTGCTTTGTGCCAGAAGTCCATTTCAGTAGACAGTAATTTGTTTTCGTGTATCCTGTCTAATGTCCAAGACCACGGATGTCCAAGAGTGACCTGTTGTGCCACTGAGCGGTTACGAAATGTCTCTCACTACAGTCACCAATGAAGTTAGTATGAGTATAGTGAGGAACAGGCCAAGAGGGGGATGCTCTACTTTCTACTACTGATTATGGCACGCTTGCACAACTCACTTGAGTGAGGGGAAATTAGAAGATGCTTCATCACGTCACAATGGTAGATGAGGGGACTTAGGCTGTTCCCCTCACTCAAGTGCAAGCATGTCCAAAACTCTGCCCCATATAACAGAACACTTTGTATCAATTACTTATAAATGAGGATTTTTGTGTTTTGAAATATTCCTACTACAAAGAACTGAGTTCAACATACCAAATATATTCCTTTCTTCACTTATTTTCTAAATTTCAGCTACACTCTTCCTATCAGCTTTTGAAATTGATTCCAAATATTTAAATTTATCGACAAGTTTAATTTCTTATTTTTAAGTTTCTAGTTCTTAGCCTTCTATCTACGAAATTAGACAGGTATCCTGTTTTCTTGTAATTTATATTCAGTCCCCATTGAATAGAATTGTTATTATTTTTATTCTATAAACACTATTTATTCAATATTCTATTCACGAAATAGTCTTAGCAAATGTTGCTTGTCACTCCCCTCCCAACAGGAGGGGTGGCCTACACTTCAGATCATTGGCCTGACGGGAGGGATGGCGTACACTCCAGACTGTTTGAGAGGGGAGTGGTACATGGACTTAGAAGAATGGTGGGACTGGTCATTAGGGTGTTGGGGGTTAGGTCAATTCGGTGTGGGTGCAGTCAATGGGCTCGCAACTCATCCCAGGGGTGTACAATAGACCTCACGTCGCGGTGCACAGGGATGTTCCCCCTCCCAGTCTCATAGTAAAAAAAAAAAAAAAAAAAAGTCGCTTGTGAATTCATCTTTTCAGATAATTTCACTCGTGGTATTACTCGTGATAATATTACAGTTTCCTTTTCATTAAGATTTTGTCTCTCCCGTGTTTTTGATTCTGCCTTATTGTCCAGTTATCATATTGCTGACTCTGAATGTCTTCTAGAAGGGATATTAAAAAATTAATTGATTTCTGTATTGTGCGTCGTCTCTTCAATGTTCCAGAGGGCGAGGCCCACATGATCAGCATGGTGAGCCGTAGAGTTATTCACAAATACCGTTTTAGGAGGCCTGTGGCCTGTATAAGGTTCAGCCCAGATGGAAAACATTTTGCTGCATGTAAGGATAGCAATGGTAAGTAAATGTAGAATATGATTTCATTTTATTCCATATTATAAATTTGAAAATCTGTAATCTTAGTATGGCAGTTACAAAACATGTAGTTCAATAATTACATTTTAAATATTAGCTATTAAGCTTTTTTAAATACATATCAGCGGTGAAAACGAAAATGTCTCCGAAAACATTCATTAGATTATGGTGTGTGGATAAGCTTCAGGGCTTCTACCGCGTTGTCTTGGTGTTGGTGGCTGACGTGTCGACCTCTGTGTTGTGGTCATCTTCAGAGCAGTTGTTGGATAAGGAAATAGTCTGCGAGCTGGTATATATATATATATATATATATTAGGTCGTAGGTTCTCCTTCTGGCATCTGATTGGTCCTACGTTGTCCAATCCGGTTGAGGTTTGTATGAAGGGACCTTATGTGGGCCAGTATTTAATATGAATACTCCCCTTCATACAGACCTCAACCAGATTGGACAACGTAGGACCAATCAGATGCCAGAAGGAGAACCTACGACCTATCACCGCAAGTACTCCCCCCATTGAGACTACTATATATATATATATATACCAGCTCGCAGACTATTTCATTATCCAACAACTGCTCTGAAGATGACCACAACACAGTGGTCGAAATGTTAGCCACCAACAACAAGACAACATGGTAAAAGCCCTGAAGCTTATCCACACACCAGGTACACCAGCCGCGGAAGCCTACGCGAACATTCATTAGATTATGTTTGACAAACATCCACTTAAATTTTCTAACTCTTGTTAAAATAAAAACTGTTTTATCAGCATATTGCGTACTGCATATTGAAGATTTGTCCTCTCTATATTTCACAAAAAGGGAGAATATACAAGGTGATTCAAAAGTCCGACGAAATAGAAAAACTCCGTTATTAGTGCAGATAGTGAAAAATGGAAAAAGGGGAAAGTTATCAGAAATATGTGGTTTTGAATCTAATGTGCTTAAATTTTCAATGTAGAATGCTCAGTTGAGATTGTATACTGGTACAAGTCTCAATGAGAACGGAAAATGTCCTGTTGCTATATGCTTCGTCCTTGAAGGGAGCACTGCTCGTATTTGCTCCAGTTGCCCAGCTCTGATCTCAAGTGTTACATCATTCAAGTGATATGTGAAACATTTTTTTTTTCCAGTGTTTGTCTTCAAGGCTCCTGGTCCTTATACTGGCCAGTTCAATCCATTTGTCATGGAGAGGGTTTTTCATGGATCTTTTGATGAAACAACTTGCTTGGATTGGTCTTCTGATTCAAGGTAACAGTAGTTTCATGTCCCTGGTATCTATATTTTGTGTTTGATATTTGAAGGACTCAAAATTAAAAACATAAACACCATCTTGCAAATTTTGAGTTCACATTCTAGACTCTGTTCCAACCAAGAAGAGAGGTGATGTAAAGCAACCATCTTCATGAAAGCACACTACAGTCAGGACATTTTTGAAACCGTATCTTAATTACATTTACTAAAGCTTCAACACTTTCAGTGCCACTATTCTATTAAAATATATCAAACAAATATACTGTAACGGTTTATATGTTATTTTTTCATGAGAACTCTGGAAAAACAGGTGTTGCCCACACTTATGCAGTGAAATGTATTAGAACTTGCTCATAGTTTACAAAGATAGGCAGTGCTATTCTGCAGTCCCTCCTCAAGACCACAAAAATAATAAACATTATAATATATATATATATATACATATATATATACATACATATATACACATACACATACATATACATATACATACAGTCAACTCAGGATATAGTGAACCTCTGCAGACTTGCATAAACGTTCACTATATCCAAAGGTTCACTAAATCTGAAGTGTGTCATCCCTAACCTTAAATACAAAAATTAATGAAATTGTGAACAAGAAAATAAAATATTTCATTTTTGTGGAATGGATTACACTGTATAATGTTACTCACAGTTGGTTTACTTAAACTATGAAAGTCGACCCATGTACAGTACATTCACTGTTGGAACGCTAGAAATAGACTGATCAGGTAGAAATGACAAATGCTGTTATGGTGTGACTGTACTCAGCCTTGGAATTTTCCAGGACACTTAATGGACACTGGGAGGGGGTTGATGGAGTTTGAAAGCCATCAAAATCTTGACTTCATTTATGCTCTGGACATAATGTCCGTCCCCTTTTAATAAAGGAAGGCAATTTCATTTTCCGTTGTTTCGATGCTATTAGGTCATAATAGAAATGTTTCTGAGAACAAAAGACAACCCTTTGACGATGGAGGCTTAGTAATAATAGGAGAGTAGTGTGCCTGAGAACAGAATGGCAACCCTTTGACGGTGGAGTGAGGCAAGGTCGTCACAGATTGCCTGGATTTATAGTACAGCTCATTGTCTAGGAATCACTAATCCTGCCTTTGTCCTTTGACTAAAGGAGTAAGAAACTTAGAATGTTGTTCTCAACACATTCTTTCAATTTTATACAAGAAGGTCTGACTTCAAATAAGAATTTGTCAGGATACAAGATTCACTATAACCTGAAGGTCGAGGGTTCACTATAAACGAAAATATTAATGTATGTTTTAATGTATGAACATTAGTTAAGGTTCATTGGGAGCAACGATTTAGGTTCACTATAGCCGAATGTTCACTATAACTGAGTTCAATATATCCAGAGTTGACTGTATATTATATTTTATTACATACATTGAAAAACTATTGTATACATAAAACATAAATATAAATTAAAGAAATGATCCCCGCATGAGCAATCGCTCGTTGTGGAAGTTCAAAACCGCACTGTAGATAGGCAGAAAGAAGAAGACAAACAAATCAATATAAGCAATAAAATAGCACAGATTACAAAAACAAGAGCCTATATGATAAAGAATTTTGTATGCTATGAGTCCATCATTAACTTATTAGTTTATTATATATTTGCTATATCAATTACATAGGACGAATATTTTCGCTTTTAAAGGATCTTTAGGTTGGATTTGTACTTAAACACTTTCTTACGTAGTATTTACAAATTTTTTAAGTATAAAATATAAAATATTGACAAGGTAAAACATGTACAAGCAATGTTTGGTTATTTATGATAGAAGTTCGTAAAGGTTCTCTTTTTGGCACTGTGTAAAGTGTGTTCACAAACATACGAGGGCCAAAAAGATAACTCTGTGAATGTGTGTCATACAATGTCTTTTGTACATTAGCACAGATTTACATTAAATAAATATTTCAAGTTGGAGAGGTTATAAGATCATGATGTCAGAGCCACTAAACTCAGAACCATTAAGAAATAAGTATCTGTAGAATGACAGCTTGTTTTATTCATGATCACGATTTCATGGCCGTCTAAATTGCTGGTAAAGATAGCCATCAGAAATATAATAATATGACATCAATTATTACAATTTATTTAACAATGATTGCTTCATATTATATAATTTTGAAACATGAACTGAAATTACCGAATTCCACATGCTTACAGTATACTATGAATGAGTTAATTGAAGGTATAATTAAAGCAAGTTATAGCATACTCGAAAGATAAATGCAATAAATAATCTTAATGAATGACAACATTTAGAAACTCTAATATAAAACCACATGAAAAGAGTGTGTTTATAAGGTTAGATGTTGTTATATTTTTTATGTATTGAAAAATATAAAACATAATTGCTCTTGTTGAGATCAGAAAAGCTGATCCTCTACTCTCGAGACATATGCCTTAAACCACTTATGTTTGTATATTTATATTTATTTTAAATACTGAAATCAGAAGTAAACACTGAAATAATGAAACAATTATCTTTAGAGACAATTAATATTAGGTACCCTGCACAAAACTGGCTTCATTTATACACCACGGATCCTTGATCTCCAGGGAACAAGGTGAAGGTGTTACACTGCTGTCTCTTCTCACTTTATAGATCTGTTGGATATGAAACAACAAATTTTGATGGAGAAATCATTGCAATAAGTGAAAGTCTCAGGAATCTTCTATGCCACATCAATAAATTTAAAATGCAGTTATATTGTCAGACTCCAAAGCAGCTATTCTATCAGTAGTGTCTAGACATACACCTTCATCTCAAACAGCAGAAATAACTAAAATGCTCTCTCAATTAATATCACTCAATAAAAGAATTGTATTCCAATGGATACCATCCTATTGTGGAATCCTGGGAAACGAGAATGCGGATGCTTTAGCAAAGAAGGGCAGCACTGCTACTTACAGACCTGTTACTAAATCTACATATTACTCTGTGAAAAGATTTATTAAATCTACATACTTAGACTTCAACAAACAAAATTCGATGACACAATCTCAAGGGAAAAAATGGAACTCTCTGCATTATAATCCACAGTTAATTCCGAATTTACCATTTAAATCGTCTGTAGCTGCATTTAGATTGGCAACAGGCCATGACTGTTTGGCCAAGCATTTGCATAGAATTGGAATATATCAGTCCCCTTACTGCCATTGCGCAACTCTAATCAAGAATTGCATTGAACACCTCAGAATCTGTGCTTCAGTGGCTGACCATGACAATATCTTTGAAAAATATTGGAGTGCAAGAGGTCAGATGACTTTATTGTCAAATGCCTGGCATTAGAAAACAACAACAACAACATTTATTTTAAATAGTAACCTTCCTCCTCAGCATAGATATGTAATATTTAAACAGAAAAGTGAAGTGATTATCTTATTGTATGAACCAAAGCCTTTAGCTCAGAGCATGAGGAGTGTGGCATTCTTTGACTTAGAAAATATTCGAGTCTCTTAACTATTATGTTACCCTAGAACATAAATATTGGGGTACATGTTTGTACTTATAGTATATCCTGTTGTATGCTGTACCAAGGAACAATATAACATGGTTTTACTGTACTAGAGTTGAAACTTGATTATGATTTTGATTTGTGACAGGATTCTGGCTGTTGGTTCAAAGGACATGTCAACACGGCTGTACACTCTCGAGAATCTCGCCAACTTCAAGACATACTCTCTGGGCAGTCACACTGACTCTATAGTGGCCTGTTTCTTCGAGAAGGATTCCCTAGATATCACAACTATCAGTCGCAATGGCCAGGTTTGTGTGTGGGAATGCAGCATCGATATGGACTTGCTTAAGCCTTGGGAACCTCCTCCCAAGAAGACTCGACAAGATACACACAGTGACAGTGAGGATGATGTTGATACCTCGAAAGCTGAGGAAAATCCTGCAGTAACAGTAGTAACAGCAGGTAAGCCTATTTTTATACTGTATTCTACAAAACAAGCCCTCTAAAGTCATATTATTGTGAGTACCGAAGTATGTATGATATTTCCGTGCAGGAATTCTGCATTACCATATGATGAAGGATGGGTGGAGCGGAGAAAAATTCTCTCTGGCACCGGGAATCGAACCTGGGTTTTCAGCTCTACGTGCTGATGCTTTATCCACTAAGCCACACCGGATTCCAGTTCCGATGCCAGATTGAATCTTCTCAGTTTAAGTTCCACCTCTTAGTTTCCCTTTAGTGGCCAACCCTCATGCACTGTGTCACAGATGTGTGACAGTGGCACAATGTCCAACACACTATGTGCAGAGGTGCACTCATTACGAGCAACTAAATGGCCGGGATCCGACAGAATGAGCGCTGTCTTAAATCACTAAGGCCTGGTTTTATAAATATGGTTAATCTAAAGATTATATTAAACCTAAGATAAACCTAACCATGAGTTTAACTCAATGTGCCATATTACAGAGTCTCGGTTAAGTTAAACCGTAGTGGAATACGATTGGTATTACTGCTAGGAAAGAAAAGAAGACAATTACAACTGTTTAATTGTATTATTGATTTAAAATAACCGATGCTCGTGGAGAATCTTCATTAAGAAACATCTTTGTTCTTTGATATCAGAGAGAAGTATCATAAAAATCTAAAGAGGACCAATACCGTGTACTTCAGTGTGCTTGTCAGACTTAACCTCAAATAGTTTCTTAACGCTGGCTACCAACGTTATACTCCCAAACACAATGCAACCAAACTAAACCTTGCATGACCACCCGCGACGTAACTCCATACGGAATCGACTGAGTAATGAAGTAATAATATTAGTGTGCGTATTTTATGTGTTGTCTAGAATATTTATGAAACAGAATTCATTCAGACAATAAAATTATTTTTACGAGTCTAGTAAAATTAGGTAACATTACTTGTGTGTTTATAAATCAGGCCCCATAGTAAATTTTACCAGGAGACTATCTGCCACATGCAGTACAATGTGCATTAGGTTTATAGTAGGTTTATGGACACCTCCGAAATCTTCTATCGTTTTCAGTATGGCTACTACCAGAGGAAAAATAGCGCAGCGTAACTAGTAACTGATGAGAGATTCAGCAATGTTTTCAAAAATAAAAAAGAAATCATATATCTTTTCATATAATCTTTAAATTCAAACCGTAAAACAAATTTTTACACTTTCTCGTTTTTCTGTTGCATGTTATATCTGACTTTCAATTTTTTTTCTCAAGGTTAGGACTGTCTGCTTCGAAAGCCTCAATCTGTTTTAAAACTTACGTTCATTTATGTATATTTCAAAATGGTGCACTCTATTCCGAAAAATTCTTGGCTGCCTTGTAATATTAATCACTAACATAATTATAGTCACTCATAAGTTCTTGGAAAACATCTGCAATATCGTTGTGTATTGCTGGAACCACCATCTTGCACTGTTGAGCCTTGAACTGCAGTTTAAATGGCAGAAAACTGCTGATCAAGTTAAACTCAAGTTAACTCAAGACTAACTGGTAGTTAAGGTTTATAATACGAAGCAGAACGAAAAACTTCAGTTTAAACTGAACATAAGGTTTAAACGGCACTTATAATACCGGCCCTAAGTGATTATTTACGCATATCATATTATTGTGATGTACTGAAGTACGTATGATATTTCCGTGCAGGAATTCTGCATTACGTATGATGAAGGATGGGTGGAGCAGAGAAGAATTCTCTCCAGCACCAGGACTCGAACCTGGGTTTTCAGCTCTATGCGCTGACACTTTATCCCCTAAGCCACACCGGATTCCAGTTCCGATGCCGGATTGAATCCTTTCAGTTTAAGTTCCACCTCTTATTTTTCCTTTAGTGGCCAACCTTCATGCATTGTGTCACAATGTCCAACAGACTATGTGCAGAGGTGCTGAAAACCCGGGTTCGAATCCCGGTGCTGGAGAGAATTTTTCTCTGCTCCACCCATCTTTCATCTCTAAAGTCAGCTGATTGTGATTGCAGTTTTTGTTAATATGGTCATTCTCAGTTGTGAAATGCTTGTTATGGAAAACTAACCATTCATCCCCATCTCCACCTTAACCTAAATGAATGAGAGAGTGGATTTAGTTTTTTTTCTGTACAGTGATGCTATGATAGACTAGTTTCTACTGTATTGTTCTTTGCAGACTCCACAAATGACGACAGACTCTTTTACAAACGTCTGGCTCGACATTACTTGTGCGATTTGGTGAGAAAAGAACAAAGAAATGTGAAGTTAACCTGTGCTGCCTATCACAAGATGACACACATCCTTATTACTGGTTTTTCAAATGGATCCTTCTTCCTACATGAACTTCCAGAAGTCAACCACATCCACTCTCTCAGGTAAAAAGCTTAAAAATTTTAAATTTTCTAGTGTCAGAATTGGTGATAGTGAGATGAGTTCTAGGATTCACCATGGGATTACCTTATATTTGCTTTACAGTTTGAGGAAAACACCCAAGCAACTACAGTGAAACCCCTATTTTACATTTTTACCAAAATGAATTATTATTCAACATATAATTATTAATGAAATAAACATAATTTCATTCTTCTGTTTGGGACCAGCCTCATGGTCTAGTGGTCAGAGCTTCTGGCTATAGTTCATGAGGTCCCGGGTTCGATTCCCGGTTAGAGCACAGGAATTTTTCCTTAAAGGGGTTTATTCCTGTGTTCGTCCATGGTCTGGAATTTAGGTTAAGTTCAGATTTAAGACCTCTCCTGGCACCACATAATCATAATCATCCTATCACATCATCGGGGTAATGTAACTCCGCCTTCCAGGCGCCCCAACCTCAGAAGTGGGTTACAATTAAGCCACGGCCAGGAAAGAAGACCAGAAATGTCGAAAAGACAACCTGGTGGCATTGGATAAAAAAAAAAAAAAAATTCTTCTGTTTGGACCACTGAAAAAAAATTGTAAAATTGAGGAAAGTGTAAAACGAAAAAAAAGTTACAGGATAGTATACAGATAGAATTGGAAAAAATACAACAACAATATCTGTTATATCACTATAATTACTAGAGCTAGGAATTTTAGGTGTAAAATTTTGGTCAAAAAGGTGCAAAAAAGATGCCTTAATTTAGTTGCAAAAGGTGTGGTAAAAGATGCAAATTTCAAATGTTTGTTATAGTAGTTATTTATGAATAAAACAGGAATTTACACAAATCCAAATTGCCCTCTGTGCAACAAAGAAGAAAAAATGACTGAAGATCATCTCATAACCTGTGAAGTTCTACCTGATGGATCCACCACAGAGAAATATTGGAGAGCAAGAACGCTAATGGCTTCATTGCCAAAGCCCGGCATTAGATAACAGCAACAACAACAACATGATTAGAGCTCGGAATTTTAGGTGCTGAAAGTTAACATTGTTCCTCGGTATAGTTTATAAAATAGAAACCATGCCCCCACTTCTTTGACACGTCATTCTTGTCATTCAGTATTTTCCTTTCGGTACCGTTAAAGGTTCTAATCCTCTTAACTACCACTTATAAATTAGCACACGGTTTACAAGATTTATTACCCAATCCTTGTGACTCTGTTGTTTATTATTACTTATCAGACTCCTCACAGGCACCACATTCATTCCTCTACACTCAGTGTCATTCTTAACTTTTAGCACTTAAAATTCCAGGCTCTATTTATGATACAGATTCGTAAAGGTTCTCTTTTTGACATGAGTATAAAGCACACGAGGGCCAAAAAGATAACTTTATGAATGTGTATCATTACAAACGTTGCTTGTACATGTTTTATCTTGTCAACATTTTATATTTTATACTTAGAAAAACCATTTCATCAAAGAGGATGATAAGGATGATACTTATGCTCGTTCAAGGAATTTTTTTTCTCCTTGTATGTAATGTAATTGGTTTGGTATCATTTGAGATGTTAGTGATAATGCCAGCAAAATGAGTCCAAGGTTCGGTGTCAAAAGTTACCCAGCATTTGCTCTTAATGGATTGAGGGAAAACTCTGGAAGAAACCTCAACCAGATAACTTGTTCCAACCAGGATTTAAACCCAGGCCCACTTATTTCACAATGACATACTACTCCACAGTGGTGGACCCATCTGCGTTATAAATATCTGTAAGATTCATAACTAATGTCGGGAACAATCAAATGATTATTCAATTACTAAAATATATATAATTCAACACATAGAATTCTGTAAAAATTGTGGCACAGGTTAAGAGGTGTTCATTCGGTATTCTGTATTCTCAAAATTGGACATAAATTACTTACAAGAATTGTACCCAAAAAACTAGAAGTTCATTATAAAAATTTACTTGGTGAAGAACAAAATGGTTTCCAGAAGGGCAGATCTTGTGCTGATGTCTAATTCACCTTAAAGCTTTTAATCGAAAAATACGAAGAATTTAATATACTCTCTTTCCAGCTAAAGATTGAAGTAAATGTAAATAAATGCACGTGGCTTAATGGTTCCTGATTGGCTATTGGACGCACAACGCCTCCAAACTCATGCCTGTTATCATCTTCCTCACATTAAAATAGTTCCTTCTAAAATAATAAAATGTATAATATACATGTAATACGAGTGAATTATATATGCTTATAAGAACACTTTCTTACGATTTAAACAATATGTTTATATTAGTAGTTTCAGACATTGCATGTTAAATCATTGCAACGTGTCTTATGGCAACGCGCATACGTAATAGGCATTAAATCCCTCACAAGGTGACTTGCAGCTTCACAGAGCACATCAGCACAGCTGGTATAACACAGTGCGAGATTCAGTGTTGCCAACCTCAAATAAATTTCTGTAGAATTAAAGAAATTCTCCACTCTTCAAAGAATAACATTTAATCACGAATCTACAGAAAAAGAAAATCCACTATTCCTAGTAAGGAAATAATAAATATTAACCCTCTGTAAGCATTTTACGGGTTAGTTGAATGAATGTGTTGAAATGTCTTCAATATATCAGATGGTGGCTGCCCTGCGTGCTCACTTGCTGAAAATAATGCGCCCTGGTGGCTACTTTGGTAGCTAGCTTGCATTTCCAGAGTAATACATTTCGGTTTTCTTTACGTCTACTTCAATCTTTAGTTGGAAATAGTATAGATACTCATATGACATTGTTGATTATAAAAAAGCATTTGATCGTGTTAATAGGAAGAAGTTACTAGAAGTTTTAGCAGATGATGAAACTCCAAATCAAATAATACATACAATTTTCCAATTATACAAATCTAACCTAATAGCAGTAAAAATAGGAGCAGAATTTTTTGATTGGAATTGTGAAGTACAACAGGACTGCCCTTTATCACTGCTCTTGTTTAACAACAATGCCATCATTAGATACAAGAGGCAGTTCATGGAAACATTCATCTCCATAGTAATAATATAGTAAAATCCCTCGTATTCGGCACCCAAATAACCGGCAATACCAAAACAATGGCACTTTTGGCTAGACCAAAAAAAAAAATAGTCGTTCATGTGAAAGGAAAGAATCAGATGAAGATGTGAGTGGTGGGTTTCATTGATCGCACATGCCGCATATTGTGTTTACTCTTCACGTTGTTCACGAGTGAAAACATAGACTGAAAACCCCATTATGTCCCTGTAATAGATCGGATAGCATCAGTGAGCTGTCACTTGGGTCTTGGAAGCAATGTGTAGAGACGTTATCTTTAAATTTACTGCTTGAACTCGCCTATTTCGAAGGGATGTCTAAATAGGAAAGTGTGAAATTCTTTGTTTGTACAGCAGGTAAATGTTTCGTTCGAGTGATAGTATATATAAACAAGCATACATTAGAGATATATTTAAAAAGTTCAAATCATTGAGCACTACATCATCGTCTTCATTGTTGTGATTTTGGCTACACTGTTATTCATGTCACAAGGCCATCATTTAAAATTATCATAAGGTTACGAAAACTTTTAGTATTTTTTATGCTGTTATATATTGCTGTATTACAATATTATGAACTGATGAATGTACATTACCATATTCAGTACTAAAAATAAACATTGTACGTATTTCAAAACTTTAGTTTTAAATATCTATATGAAAATTATTAAATTTCAACATGGAAAAAAATGTTTGTGCAGTGCAGTATGTCTTTACATAACCTACAAACATATTTTCCAATTATCCAGTAAAATAAGTTACCCGGCACTGACTTTGTCCCACAGTTGCCAGATCCCAAGAATTCTGCTGTACAATAGATACCCTCTTGTATGCAGATGACCAAGTTGTTCTCGCTAACACAGACATAAATTACAGTACTTGATTCATAATCCTAATATTACTGCTCAAGATTTTATCATGGAAATCTCAAAAACAAAAGTTATGGTCTTTCAAGAAAAATTACCCATTCAAAGCAAAATTTGTATTAACATTTCAATATTGGAACAAGTAAACTCGTTTAAATATTAGGTTGTGCCTTAACATATCTTGAAGAATGCAATTTAATACTCAAAATTCAAAATTATAACATCTCCATTAGAATTATCAACCAAGTTTTAAAACAACAAAGGTCCAAAAACACACGATTGAAGGCTTATAAAGCTTTGGCAAGACCCACTCTCTGTTATGGTAATGAAGCGTAGACCGTATGAATCCAAGATGAAAGATTCATAATGTCTGCTGAGATTAGTTTTTTGAGAACTGCTGAATACAGCCTTTCAGGTCACATAAGAAATATGGCAAATCTATTTTCTTTTTCCTTCAAAGGATATTTTCACTTAATATAGAACTAAACAAGAAAGGGCTAAGAATATCAATTAAAACACCTTTACACCATATACAATGAAATGCTGCTATTAAGAATACCGCAATTACGAATTTTTCAGAATAATGAAATACTTTTTTAGTCCTAGTCATTTTACTATTACCAATTTACATGTTATAAATTAAAGAATGCATAAGTAACGAATTATTCAGTTTAATGTAATAATAATTCATCCCACTACAAAGAAAAAATGTTACTTTAACAAAATTAGGCCTAATAAGGAGTTAAACATTACTTAAAATAAATTCGAAAAAAAATAAAATAAAGGAGTTATTGCTAGGCATTGGTCACCCTTGGTTTCAGCACAGTATAGTAGGATACAGTCACGAAGCTCATTACATAGGGAATATGCATCCATAGATAGTTGCTAACCACTAGGATCGCTACTATTGCCTCATCACAGACAATGCGAAATGTTACCAGCACAGGCTATTGTTCCTAGTACTCTCATCACCTCAAGCTTCGTGACTGTATATTCTAGACTGGTTTCAGTGAGTTTTCTGAATGCACTTCTGTAGACCGATTGTTGTGATTTGAATTTATATTTAAATGCAACTATTTAATAAAATCGAAGAAGTAGAGAGAGGAGAGAAGAAAAGTGAAGTTGCAAGAAAATATGGCATAAGTGCATCGACACTTTCAACATTTCTCAAAGACAGAGTAAAAATTGAGAAAAGTATTGAATCTGACATCATTGGACCTCAAAGAAAGAAGAAGTCAAACTGTTAAAATAATATGTGTTACCACAGTTTAGTGGCAGCTGGGTAGCTCAGTTGGTAGAGCAGCTGGCTACAGACTGGAAGGTCCGGGGTTCTATCCCGAGTGGTGACGGGATTTTTCTCGTTGTCAAACTTTCAGAACAGCCCCGAGGTTCACTCAGCCTCCTATAAAATTGAGTACTAGGTCTTTCCCTGGGCTAAAAGGCGGTCAGAGCGTGGTGCCGACCACACCACCTCATTCTAATGCCGAGGTCATGGAAAGCATTACCTCCATGCCCCCCAAGTGCCTTCATGGCATATGACGGGGATACCTTTACCTTTTACCACAGTTTAGTATATACAGTCACGAAGCTTGAGGTGATGAGGATACTAAGGTGGTACTAGGAACAATAGACTGTGCCGGCACTATTTCACATTGTCTGTGATGAGGCGATAGTGGTGTTACCACAGTCTAGTATATACAGTCACAAAGCTAAATACATAGGGAATATGCATCCATAGATAGTTGCTAACCACTAGGATCGCTACTATCATCTCATTACAGACAATGCGAAATAGTACCTGCACAGTCTATGATTAGGGAAAATACGGGAATTTTACTTGAAGCAAGTAAAGAAATAGGTTTGGAAGTAAATCCCGAAAAGACGAAGTATATGATTATGTCTCGTGACGAGAATATTGTACGAAATGGAAATATATAAATTGGAAGTTTATCCTTTGAAGAGGTGGAAAAATTCAAATACCTGGGAGCAACAGTAACAAATATAAATGATACTAGGGAGGAACTTAAACACAAAATAAATATGGGAAATGTCTGTTATTATGCGGTTGAGAAGCTTTTATCATCAGTCTGCTGTCAAAAAATCTGAAAATTAGAACTTATAAAACAGTTATATTACTGGTTGTTCTATATGGTTGTGAATCTTGGACTCTCACTTTGAGAGAGGAACATAGGTTAAGGATGTTTGAGAATAAGGTGCTTAGGAAAATATTTGGGGCTAAGAGGTATGAAGTTACAGGAGAATGGAGAAAGTTACACAACACAGAACTGCACACATTGTATTCTTCACCTGACATAATTAGGAACATTAAATCCAGACGTTTGAGATGAGCAGGGCATGTAGCACGTATGGGCGAATTCAGAAATGCATATAGATTGTTAGTTGTGAGGCCGGAGGGAAAAAGACCTTTGGGGAGGCCGAGACGTAGATGGGAGGATAATATTAAAGTGGATTTGAGGGAGGTGGAATACGATGATAGAGACTGGATTAATCTTGCTCAGGATAGGGACCAGTGGCGGGCTTATGTGAGGGCGGCAATGAACCTCTGGGTTCCTTAAAAGGCAGTGAGTAAGTACAGTCTATTTTTCCTAGTACCCTCATAAACGTAAGCTTCGTGACTATATACTAGATTGTGGTGTTACTGTATCAATGCCAAAGGTAATATTTCGAGTGATCGATTCAGAACCCAATCTCGTAGACCATAATATTTCAAGAACTCAATTTGATAAGATGGCTGTAAATGTAACAACACCTAACCTACATAACCCTGTTCAACGTACTTTTTGCTCTGTAGAACTTAATTTTTGGTCCTAACAAGGTCACGATGAATGAAAGATATTGTAAAATATGCAAGAATAATAATATTCAGTTGTCGAATATGCATAATTATCATTATGGTACCGATTCTTACTGAAGTTGCAGTATAATATGGATATACAGTATAACCTAACCCAAATACGTATCTGATATTTCATAAAATGGGACACAATTTGTAGGCAAATTTAATCAATTTTTCGCTTGTTAACTTGTTATTTATTTATTTATTTATTTATTTATTTATTCTGGTGTAGTTAAGGCCATCAGGTCTTCTCTTCCACAACACCAGGAATACAAATACAATAATAGAAATAAACAGAAAAAAATACACTATAATATACAAAGTAAAGCTACACAAGAAATAAAGAGAGAGAGAAAAAAACACTATAAACAAAGTAAAGCCACACAAAAATATACAGGTTGCAGTCACACAAACTTTAAATGAGTGATTAAGTATCATAATTAATTCCATCCTAACTAATTAACTAACATAAACAAGAAACTTACAATTTTAATCTAGGTTAAAAAGAAAAAGAAAAAAAAACTCAAATCAATACTTCTAGCAATACCTAAAAACATTAACAAGACAAAATTTTCCAATTTAATTTTGAATTGTGATAAAAGGCAGTCCCTGACATCATTAGAAGTAACGAATTCCAGAGGCGAGGTATTTCTACAGTATAGGAAGATGAGTATAAAGACGTTCTATGATGAGGGATAGAAAGAAGTGCTTGATGTCGGTAGGAGAAGAGTTGTAAAAATTGAAAGCGCGATAACAGATATTTCGGAGTAGAAGTATGCATGATTCTAAACAGAAGAGACAGTGAATGTATTGTTCTTCGTTCCTTCAGACGCACCCATGAAAGTAACTGGAGGGAAGGTGTTATATGGTCAAATTTACGAGTATTGCAGATGAATTGTATGCACACACATTATGAACACGTTGTAGTCTCTCAGCTAAGAGTGAACTTACATTAGTTAGCAAGGAATCGCAGTAATCAAAATGGGGCATTACAAGCATCTGAATAAGATTTTTAGTGGTAGAAATTCTTTCATATGAAACAAGGAGTGAAGTTGAGAAAATATTTTTTTGCAAATGTTTTTAGTTTGAGTATTCCAATTTAGATCGCTATCCATAAAAATGCCAAGATTTTTAACGGTTTCACTGTATTTAACAATAATCCCATTCAATATTATATTTTCGGTTTAACGAAATTTCACTCTAACGAAAATAATTACAGTATCCCCTCATGTTCGTTATACTGATATTTCACTGTAACCACATATTGTTAATATAATTAATTTTACTATTAGATACAGATACTTCAAACTTATTCTGTTGTCTCATTGCAGCATCTCAGACCAAAAAATTTCGTCAATAGCACTGAACAGCACAGGTGACTGGGTGGCTCTCGGGTGTGTGGGACTAGGCCAGCTGCTGGTGTGGGAATGGCAGAGTGAAACGTATGTCATGAAGCAGCAGGGTCACTTCAACAACATGACATGCCTTGCATACTCCCCGGATGGACAGTATATAGTCACTGGTGGCGAGGATGGCAAGGTGAGAAATTTTGTTCTTTTTAATAAAATTGTAGGCACTTAGTCATCCTTCTTGCTTCCCTTTATACAGAGTGTCTATAGCGAAATGTCTTTTCTTATCTGTTCCCAATACAGCAGAATTCCTCGTATCCAGCAACTGTGGGATAAAGCCAGTGCTGGAAAACTGATTTTGCTGGATAATTGGAAAATATATTTATAGGTTATGTAAAGCCACACAGTACTGTACAAACATTTTTTCCATGTTCAAATTTAGTAATTTATATAGATATTTAAAAATGAGTCCCGCGGCATGGCGTTGTGGTCTAAGGCATCCCGCCTAGGACTCGCGTTAAGGAATGCACACTGGTTCGAGTACTCATGGGGAAGAAATTTCTCATGAAATTTCGGCCAGTGTATGGGACCAGTGCCCACTCAGCATCGTGATGCACTTGGGGAGCTACGATAGGTAGTGAAATCGGTTGCAAATACCAGCTATAAAGGCTGGGGGATCATCGTGCTAACCACACGATACCTCCATTCTGGTTGGATGATTGTCCACCTCTGCTTTGGCATGTGGGCGTGAGGCCAGCAGCCGTCTAGTTGGTCTAGGCCCTTCACGGGCTGTAGCACCACGGATTATTATTATTATTATTATTATTATTATTATTATTATTATTATTATTATTATTATTATATTTAAAAATGAAGTTTTGAAATACAGTGTTTATTTTTAGTACTGAATATGGTAATGTACATTCATCAGTTCAAAATTATTGTTGTTGTTTTCTAATGCCAGGCGTTAGACAGTAAAGTCATTTGACCTCTTGCACTCCAATATTTTTCAAAGATATTATCATGGCCAGCCAATGAAGCACAGATTTTGAGGTGTTCCGAATCCATTTCTTGGTTTGAGTTGCACAATGGGCAGTTAGGCAACTGATATATTCCAATTCTATGCAGGTGTTTGGCCAAACAATCATGGCCTGTTGCTAATCTAAATGCAGCTACAGACGATTTTCGTGGTAAATCGGGAATTAACTGTGGATTTTGATGCAGAGAGTTCCATTTTTCCCTTGAGATTGTGTTATCAAATTTTGTTTGTTGAAGTCTAAGTATGTAGATTTAATAAATCTTTTCACAGAGTAATACGTAGATTTAGTAACAGATCTGTAACTAGCAGTGCTGCCCTTCTTTGCTAAAGCATCCGCATTCTCGTTTCCCAGGATTCCATAATGGGATGGTATCCATTGGAATACAATTCTTTTATTGAGTGATATTAATTGAGAGAGTATTTTAGTTATTTCTGCTGTTTGAGATGAAGGTGTGTGTTTAGAGATGATTGATAGAATAGCTGCTTTGGAGTCTGACAATATAACTGCATTCCTAAATTTATTGATGTGGCATAGAAGATTCCTGAGACATTCACTTATTGCAATGTTTTCACCATCAAAACTTGTTGTTCCATATCCAAGAGATCTATAAAGTGAGAAGAGACAGCACGCAACACCTGCACCGGCACCTTGTTCTCTGGAGATCAAGGATCCGTCGGTGTATAAATGAAGCCAGTTTTGTGGAGGGTACCTAATATTAATTGTCTCTAAAGACAATTGTTTCAGTATTTCAGTGTTTACTTCTGATTTCAGTATTTTTCTGTTAAATTTAGATTATATTCTATATTTAATAGAGTTAAAGGGTTTGGTTTAATTTGTAAGTTTTCTTTTAAATTCGGGATATTGATTTTCTGTTTTAATTCTTGAACAATGGATATGAAACTTTTTGAGTTTTCAATCTACAGAGAGGACTGTATGAATGCCAATTGTTTCCTGGTAATCTGATAAGTTCAAAATTATTGTAATACAATACATAATAGCGTAAAAATACTAAAAGTTTTCATAACCTTATGACAATTTTAAATGGTGGTCATGTGAGCCATGTGACGTGAAGAGTAGTGTAGCCAACGTTGCAACTATAAAGACGATGAAGTAGTGCTTGATGATTTGAGCATAAGAACATTTCGCTTGTGTTTAGTGGAATCCATTGTGCAACTTAGCGGCAATAGCCGTGATACCACAGTCTAGTACATACAGTCACGAAGCTCAATATGTAGAGAATAGGATTGCTACTATCGCCTCATCACAGACAATGTGAAATAGTACCGGCACAGTCTGTTGTTCCTATTACTCTCAGTTGCTAACTGCTTGGAGTGCTGTATCGCGAGAAATGAAAAATATCACTTCAAGCTTTGTGATTGTATGATATTAGACTGTAATGATACTATCACTCTAAATTTTTACATGCTGTAGGAATAGAGAATTTCACACTCTCCTATTTAGACTCATCCAAGACCCCTTTGAAACAGGCGAGTTCAAGTGGTAACTTTAAAGATATCGTCTCTACGCATTGTTTGCAAAGTCCAAGAGACAGCTTACCGATACTAGCTACCCAATATACTCCAGAGACATAACATTTTGTCTTTTGTTTATGTTTTCACACGTGAACAATATGCCACATGTGTGATCCACGAAAACCACTAACATCTTTGTCCGACTCTTCCCTTTCACATGAATGACTTTTTTTACCTAGCCGAAAGTGCCGTTGTTTTGGTATTGCGGTTATTTGGGTGCGGATATGGGGGATTTTACTGTACCAAAGTAATAAAGATAAGGACATTTTATTCATTTACGAAGTCATATGAGTCTATTAAGTTTGTTAAAAAAATGTGTGTGACTGTTCTGACACAGCCGTGGGTTTTACTTGAATACGTCTGTTTTAAATATACAGATATAGACGAGATCTTTCGTTCGGCACCAAAATCAGTGCGCTAGCACATTGGAGTTGTGAGCCATAGATTACTGCCTGGAAATTTTCGTGCACATCCAAAATAGCCACTAGTCGCTGCAGTCCTCTTCCAAGTTCATGCTCACATTGCAGTACTATACCTGATCAAACGAGACCACATTTATTTCAATCGTGTTATTAGTTACGAAGTTGTGGTATCAGAATGGATTACCCTGCAAACGTTACATCATTTCTGTCCTCGTTCCCCATATATCGGTCTGATTTTAAAGATGTTTTTGTTTAGTCAACTGTCTGAAGACAGGTCTGTACCTCATAAGTGACACCAATAAGACATCACTCATGAGCCAACTAAACCAGGAGATAATGGGGGTAGGATGGCCAGTTCCTTTTCCCCTCCATTGCATACATTGCTGACTAGTTACATATTACTTAGACTTCAGATGCATACAAACAATTGTTGTCCCTCTGACACATACCGTCAAGTAAGATATACTGCCTGATAATAGATATTCACGTCAAAAATCAAAACCGTTCCATGTGAGCCCCTGTGTTGTGGCATATCATGTTGCACATCAAGCCACACCAAACATTTACTTTTGGACTTGCTCGTACATGTTTCAGGATGCAGTATGGGTTCTCTGACCCCAAAATTCGAACGTTACAGTAATTTACAGTTCCTGAGAAATGAAATGTGACCTCATTGGAAAACACTGTTCATTAGGAAAGCAGGGTTTTCGTCGATTCGGTTATGTATGTCATAAGCAAAATTGGTATTTGGTCTTTATCTACCTTCTATGCTAATGGAGGTGATAATTAGCACTGAAATGTTTGATATTTCTTTATGTACATTACACATTACATAATTCCAAAAAATTTCGAATGAAAATAAATTGCTATTGGTTTTGATTTTGTTCTTTGAAGGTGAAGCTTTGGAACACGAGCACTGGCTTTTGCTTTGTCACATTTCACGAGCATACAGCCAACATCTCTGCTGTACAGTTCAGCCATAACAGGAAGTTCATCATCTCAGCGTCACAAGATGGCACTGTCAGAGCTTATGACATGACAAGGTGTGTAAGAAATCAGTTAACATTTTTGTATAGTCAAAATGATATAACGTAAGGTACAGTCGCATGTCGCTACTTTTGCAGAACTCTCGTACTGTGATGTATAAACAACAGTGCAACCCGAAAAGTAGCGGCTGCCAAACCATCTGCTCGCTACTTTTTCATGCTGCACACAACCTAAAATTAGCGACGTGTGAACAGGATTCTCAGGGTTGCAGTTGGAGCATTTTTTATATTGGTTTTGTTGAAACTTTTGCAGTAGCTGAGAACAGTGTTGCCACCCAAATGTGGCATTGATACTTTATATTGTTTGAATATGTTTTAATGTTTGACTTGATGAAAATAAATTATTTGTAAGAGTTACTAAATGACGATTCTTACAGACCAGTTCAGTATATTTGTGATGGTATAATCCACTTCGGTACATTATAATAATATAAATTGATGAAAATTTTTTTCTGTACAGACCAGTTAGAGTATATTTGCTGATGCAGTATCAAATAAGAGGATTTGCATCATTGCTTTCGAGAATATGCAATTGGTTATCATTGAAGCATATGGGTTATTTTTATAATAACTTTATAATAAAAATAATGTCAGTTTCTGAATATTAGTTAGTACAGAAAAATAAATAATAGACCTATTTGAACCAAGAGAGTGCTTATGGAATTAGCATACTTCGATTCCCACAAGTAAAATGCAGGAATTGCTAGTGTAACGAAAATTTCAGAAGACGATGTTAAAAATAATGTGCTGTCTTCGGGACAATACAATAAAAAAGGATTAAAAAATAGTAATCTTATTAATACTCGCAAAAAGTTCGTATACCATAACATTAGGGCCTATCCAACCCTTCATTGTAGTTCTCGGAAATTGTACTGAAACTTCAAATTGTTCTGTGTTTCTATTCTTTCTTCATCTGGGCATCGTCTGCTTTTTGTAGTTCTTCATTTTGTACTCAATTTTATATAATTAAAAGATGTGATAAGTAAACTACCACATGAATTTCATAATTTGAAACTTTAATGCGAACATAACCACAAAAGTATTGAAGAATCAACACGGAGATGCAAAACTGCAGCGAACTGCGGTTGCAAAAGTAGTGCCTTGTGTGTGTGAACAGACTCGCAACTTTCAGTCGCAAATTTTGCAGCACGAAAAAAATAATGCCCTGTCTTTCGGGACTTTACAATAAAGTAGGATTGACATAGCAATCTTGCAGTTAGTTGCAGTAGAAGAGTTGCGCAATAAAAGTAGCGACGTATGATCATACCTTTATTATTTTTAACGTTCCTCTACTTTGAGAATGATGCTAAGTTAAAGATTGTTTGTTTTTGAGTGAAAGAAATTACAGCTTTACTTTAGATGCATTGCAAGGCTAACTTGTTGACGAAGAAGACTTCTTTTTGTCACAATATATTTTGGAGATTATTCTGGAGTTATGTATCAGTAATTGAATACATGTTTCCATTATTCTTTTGATGGAGATTCTTCAAAATAGTTTCTATTGTGCAATTGATAATATTATTTACCAAATTGTAGGCATTGTAAAAAAGGGTCTGTAATGGATAGAGATTCTTATTGATCTGTGAATATCTTCCCAAGGATAAGCATTGTTTAGCTGAAAGACCTACCCTCTGGCAGAAAACTATGAATGAATGAGATTTTAATTTTCTGCACTTTGTTTATAAAACAGTTTTATTGGTGATAAAATGATTAAAAATATTGTATTTATTGCATATACATAATTAAAAAGCTTAGATACAATAACGTAAAAAGTAGCGACATGTGACTATATCTATTAATTGCTTTTTCAAAATACCTCGATTAACTATTTGAATTTAATCGATTAATCGAGTTTTGATCGATTTGAAAAAAGTTTTAATATACTGTAATACACAATTGTTGTTAAATTTAACTTGTGTTCGGTGATCAGCATAAGTATTAAATGTTGTATGTTTTTTTTCTGTCAAGCACTTCTCCACAATCGTTCAATTGAAATCCAGATGTTTCACTGGGTTTACCTTTCAAATTCTCATATGACATAATAGAGTTTACATTTTTCACAGACGACAGAAAACTGATTTTTTTTCTTTATCAAACTAAAAAATTTATATACAAACTCAGTACAGAAACTGCAACTGCAAAAATATCTGGGTGTAAATGTTCTAGGGTTAAAAATTATTGATTTTAGAAAGAGAAGAAGATTACAGCTTCACTTGCACACAGTTAGATGCTATTTTATAAGGAATGGGGAGGAAGACTCAGAAATTTTGTATTTCATATATTTAGGAAGATATTCTGACAACAAGATCAGTTTGATTGAAAACCATTAATTCTTTTAATAAGGATTTCGAAATTGTTTCAACTTTCAATTGATAATATTCTCTATCTCCAAATTTTCTGACAGTGTTTGTGCAAAGAGCTACCTGCTTTAATGGATAGACCGTTTTTGCAAAACTTGCTAACTCCCAAAGTAAAAATAAATTTTATAGCTGAAACACAGAAAAAACTGAAATAACTGCAAGTTTTAATAATTTCACATAGAAGAAAAAGTTTTAAAAAAACGATCACAACCCAGAACCTTTGGTTAAATTTACCAATGCTTTAGCATCATGTAGAGGCCTGTTTTACTGTTAACTAATACCAAAATCTCAATTTTGAAAACTTTACAGGCAATTTTGCAAAAAGTCCTCAGTTTGAAAATTTGCTTTGTGCATTTTGTTTATAAACATTTTTATTGAGTTTGATAAAATAATAAAAATATAATATTTATTGCATATAAATAATTAAAAAGCATAGATTATTCAATAACATAAAAATTTTTGTGATTAATGTATTAATACTATCTATTAATGCAAATATAACCTAAGAAATGAAAAAAAATTAAGTTTGTTAAATAAAATCTAACATGGGAGTTATAGTGTGACAAGAATAGGCACGAGTGATCCTGCATTGCGTTGGAGTAGCAGTAGGTGAATCTCAGCTAACCTTGGGAGGGATGACGTCATCACATCAATTGATGTAGCAGTTGCTGATGCATACCGAGAGAACGGTGCACCCTAGAAACATGCTGTTTTCACTGTTATTATTTTCTAAACAAAATCTTTATTATGAGTACCCCTTTCATTTTAAGTTAACAGGGCCTTTAAGTTAAGATGAATTATTAGATTGGCAGCAATCAGAAATCCGTTGAGCTTCTGACAAGAATATAATTGATGGCAAAGAACATAATTCCGATTTTTACATTATTTCATAATTTTCGGGAGGTTTGGGAAGTACATTTTTCTAAGTTGTTAATGCATATGTTTTAAATCTCATAATTACAGGAGTCTGGATTTTTATGTAATTACATATTTTTTCTTTGGTATGTATCTGTCTGAAAATTAAAAATGTTGTTGAATTAGGCTGGTAAGACCATTATATTTAATTTTAATACTACATATTTTTGCATATTTCGCACAATAATACATATTTTAAGTTAATTATATATTTTTATATAAAATTAACATCCATGTCAAATGTCTTTTAATTAAATCCCTTGTAAAGAAAATTAATATTTCAGTATGAATTAAAACGAAATTATGAAAACATTTATGCAATTTTAAACTCAATGTTCTCAGAACATAATAGGATACATGTTGCAAGCGTTCAGGACAAGACAACCACTTAGGTAGTCATGAAAAAATTTGTTTCAGTTCTTGAAAGTAATTGGGGTTATGCCAGGTTGTTTACTGTTATCCAGATTTTCATTAGAAAAATGCGGAACCCTCCAGAAGACATTGGTGTCATTCACGTCCATTCATTTAAATATGCACCAGTAACCTCATGTGATGTCCAGAGATCATTTTTGGTGTATAAGAACATACTATTCAATCACTGACGAAACTTCAAATTCTGAAAATGTGGAGGAATAGCTAGTGGTACATTGGGCTTCATGCCTTGACTAACTTTAAAATCTCATCAAAAACTATATTGTGACATAAATAAATATTAATCTTATTTTGTTAAAATAAAGCTGTTTTTAAAATGAAAACAATTCATTTTTAACTCCCAGTCCAATTTTGGTATTACATATTTTAGTATTTATTTACATGTTTTTATGTACATATTTTTAGGGTAGAATTGGAATATTTAGTTGCTAACTGCCCATTGTGCAACTCAAACTAAGAAAGATCAGAAGACCTCAAAATCTGGCTTCAGTGGCTGACCATGACAATATCTTTGAAAAATATTGAGGCAATGTCAAATGACTTTATTGCCAAATGCCTGGCATTAGTTTTTAAAAAATAACAAAACATATTTTAGGGCTGCTAATGGCTTCATTGCCAGTAAAAATGCAAGGCACTAGACAACATATTTTTATTGGTCAATATTATATAAAAACTGGATTCTAATAATTACATGTACATATTTTTGCACCTTTTAATGCATAACTGTATTTTCATCTTTTAATGCATAAACGCTAATAATACAAAGTATGTCATTTAATGGCCTCGTTTGTTTGTGTTTCAGATACCGAAATTTTCGTACATTCACATCCCCTCGTCCAGTGCAGTTTGCTTGTGTGGCATTGGATTCAACTGGGGAATTTGTGGCTGCTGGAGGACAGGATGTGTTTGAAATCTATCTCTGGTCGATGAAGATAGGCAGAACTGGAGGTACTAGAGTTTGTATACAACTCTAATTTTCATTCATTTTATAAGATACTTGTGTGCTCACATATTAAAAATAACTTGTTCGTTTTGAAATTTGTTTTGGCCTTACACAATATTTTGAGATTTTAAAGTGATTGAAATAATGTGTATAATAATTTGCTTTTTCTAAATTAAATATTTAATAATTGTAACATTTAATTTAGGCCTCTGTGTTTTTAAGTTCCAAGCATTGATTACAAATCATATCGAACATTATATCTACACCTTTTCCAGTTGTATTTCAGAAAATATCAATTGTATTTCAGATTTGTCATTTGTATTACAGATTAGTCAATTCAATTTCAGATAGTATCAATTGTATTTCAGATTTGTGACATTTTTTAGGTAGTATCATTTGTATTTCAGATTAGTCAACTCAATTTCAGATAGTATCAATTGTATTTTGAAAACATCAATTTTATTTCAGATTTGTCAACCCTATTTCAGAAATTATCATTTAATATTTCAGAAGTTTGGTTGGCACCTTATTTCAATGTTAAACCAATTGAGATCATTTTGTAAATTACCTAAAACCCATCTTGAAATTCCTGTCATCATGGTTCCTGGTGTTGGAGGCTAATTTACCTACTGTAGAGAGTAAAATTGATGAAGCTGCACAGGACATTGTTGGTGGATGTGTTTGCAGTAATCACATCAATCCATCAAGCTGCAGATTTAGCTAGAATATGCCTGTTGGGCGCTAAAATCCAATAAAGTTGAGGATTTTTAAACCCATTTTTCATTTTTTTAAATATATTTAAAATTTCAAGTGCCTACATTTGTTATTTTTGTAAAAGTAAGTATGTAATCTTAAATGCATTGCTTATTTTCTGAAATACATTTGATACCATCTGAAATTTTGATAAGTACAATTGAAAAATCTGAAATACATACAATTGATACTATCTGAAATTGAATTGACAAATTGAAATACAATTGATCATTTCTGAAATTAAATACTAATCTGAAATACATTTGATAATTTCTGAAATACAATTGATATTTTCAAAATACAACTGGAATAGGTCTAGAGATGATAAAGTTTTGCAATCACGATAAATGTGAAAAGATTTTTGCAATCATGATAAATGCGAAATGTGTCCAAATGCTGAAAAAATAAATTTTATGTTTTATGCTAGTTATATTACTGTAGTTTTTAATCCATGGTAATATGCAAAATTGAGTAAAAATGCGAAATGTATGTGTTTCTGCTAAGTAAGTGCAAAATTAAATTTTATGAGTCCTTTTTGTGTTTTTATAAAAACATCAAAATCTGTCTAAAGGCCCTATTACATACAGGTTCTTATTTTTTTAAAGTTAGCCAATGTTGCCATTGTTCGCTGCGTGCCGGGAAGGTACTTGGACTCTAACCTCTTTAGGCATTACCACAGGGAGGAAGAAACACTTGCCCATGTCTTAGGGTCCTGTCCACACATTGAACTTCTCAGAAATTCGTGCCACCATCGTATTTGCTCCTTCATAGCTGAAGAACTTAAGAAAATTTATTTTTCTGTTTATGGTTAAGTCCATGGCCTTGCTGTTAATAGTATTGTCATAGAATCGACATAATCACTTTTAAAGAAAATAGTTCTAAAGGATACATTCTCGGCTCTGCTGTTGGATTTGTACATCACGAAGTTCAGCCTGATGACGTGAACAATGGGAAGAGGAGCATTTATGAGCTTATGTTGGATTGCTATAAAGCCAAATACAAGTTAACCGAGATAGATATTCTGATTGATGGTGGGAGCATGTAGCACTATACCATGCTATTCTGTGGAAATTTGGAAAAGTCTCAAACTACCCATCAACACAATTAAAAGCATTGTTATCATTGTAATTAAGCGGTTCTTGCATGAATTAAAAAATCATTTCTATAATAATTTTTAGAGGTAGCACTTAAATGTTATTTTGATCTCTAATTTCATATTAATTTAGTATTTCTTTTAACATTTATTGTCTATATACTTAAATCCTATGTTATTATTCCCTTTTTTTTTTGTCTCATTTTACAAACCTATGGATCAACAATTGGCTCTCTTCTGACAAAGGAAAAATTTTACAATCTGTACAAAAGAAACCAAATGACCTGGAAATGTACAAAAACTTGTCCAGACATGTTCAAACATTTTTAATAAGAGCCAGAACAGGTCACATTGTCACACAATTGTACCTATACCGATTTCATATTTCTGATAATCCTACTTGTCTGTGGTGTAATAATCATGATGAAGATCTGGAACACATTCTTCTATACTGTCCATTCATAAACCACAAAAGAAGTAAATTAAAATCATCAGTACCAGTTGTAGAAGACACAGTCCTGCAATATATATTGACTACACCCCAACTCTAGCTACTAGCAACAGGCATCTATAATGAACACCGATCAAAATACCCCTCATTTCTCGTAAAAACAACAATTGAATAGATTACAATGGACTATAGTGGACTTTATGTTGTCAGCAAACAGCTGGATACATTAAGAAGATTGATTGATTCCCATTATTTTTGTATTTTTTTGTTTACCTAGTTTTTTTTTCCGAAAACCTGTAAATTGAGGAGGTTGTTTTATAATAAACTATATATAACACAGAAATGTAACTTACCTGATAACATCTCTATTGTTATCTGTACCATTACATCGAGTTTTCAACTAATCTGTCTGGTGTTGGTGGTAAAGCTGCCTGTGCGATCTCACTCACAAAGAAGTTGTATGTAGTAGTGGTTAATTGTGATTGAATACAAGATAAGTGTGCATATATAATTTATTTCAAGAAATAGTCTGCCCAGGCATCCTGGGTTGCCAAAACACAGAATAACACACATATAAGAATAGTAATGATTACAGTAAAATAGATGAGCCAAATTTAAATGTGAACTAGGAGCTTAAGTTTAAGAAATAATAAATTTGTACATATATTTGTAACAATCACACACTAACGAATAGAAAAGGGGGGGGGGGTATTATGATATTCCGTATAAATGATTTTCAGAATTGCCACAGACCCTTTAATGGTTGAAGTAATTATTTTTGGAATGATGTCATGGATTCCAAATGTTTTGATAGTGTTTACAGTTGATCGTAGGATGGTGCCCCTCGCTCCGATCATTAAACCATGTACTTCCCAGGTGCCTTCCATCTGATATTTTTCTCGAAAATACGGAATAGTAGGCTCATAAATTTGTTGTTTTTCTTTGTTGACCTCGGATGGTTGGGTCTGGCTCATCTCAAATCTAACAGTTGGGTCCAGTATAAAGCCATTACTATTAGTCTTGTCTAGAGCCACGATGTCCGCTCTTCTAATTCCGCCGCCTTCAGACGCAATGCAGTGCACCTCTTCATGGACCTCGAAGGATTTGTTTCTAAGGGCTTGTGCTATTAGTTTTCGGATGTTATGATGGCGTGAATTTCTCAGGAGTTCTCCATGCTGACAGGATCCTAGGACGTGTGCTAAGGTTTCAATCTCGTTGCAGTATCTGCAACGGAAACCGTCCAAGGATCTCCCATGAAGACTTCTCACTGGTGCTACGTTAGCATTCATCTTAATTGCGTCCCGCCATTCAGAGGAAGATCATTAACTTCGCTCATGTTTCTTAATGTTCACAGTTTCATTGTAATTTTACTTATTCCTTTACGTAATTATTATTTTTAAGATTTTTAACTGGAAATGCACTTGTTAACACATTGATGACCCTGAATTCCCACCACCAAACTGTCCACACCTGTGAGTAACGGTTAGCGCGACTGGCCGCGAAACCAGGTGGCTCGGGTTCGATTCCCCGGTCGGGGCAGGTTACCTGGTTGAGGTTTTTCCGGTTTCCCCTCAACCCAATATGAGCAAATACTGGTAACTTTCGGTGCTGGACCCGGACTCATTCCACCAGCATTATCACCTACATCTCATTCAGACGTTAAATAACCAAAGATGTTGATAAAGCGTCGTAAAATAACCTACTAAAAAAAAAAAAAAAAACCACCAAACTTTCCATTAAAAATATTTCTTCCAAAACATTATCAAATGCTAAATGTGATTTTTTAAAGTATTACATTTTTATTTTAATTTGCTAAAATCTACCACCTCTAATTATATCCTTGATGTTTTTGTTAAGTGTAAAGTATTTCCCATAATTTACATTTTCCCTCAATTTACACCATTTTTCAGAATCCCTTGAAAAGTGTAAAGAGGGGTTCGACTGTAATTGTAATTGCAATTATAGATACTGAGTGGCCATGAGGGTCCTGTGGTGAGTGTTGCCTTCAACCCAAGTCCTGCCAGCACGGCTCTGGCTTCTGTGAGCTGGGACAAGACTCTGAAGTTGTGGAATGCTGTGGAGTCAGGCAGCAGTCACGAGACCATCCAGTTGACAGCAGATGGTAAGAATGTACAGTGGAAGGTTTTCAGTTCATTTTCTGGTACTGTACATCTAACAAGTACATAGTAATATCAGCGTATCAGATATCATATTTTTATAGATTTTTGCTGGTAGTTAGAAACTGAATGAGTAATAATTAGAGCTTTTGATAGGCTGCTAATATTATATAATATGACTGACATGATTAACAAATTTGTCTGTTAGGTCTATACGTGACATACAAGCCAAATGGAGAAGAAGTGGCAGTGGCAACACTGGATGGGCAGATTACTTTCTTCCACTGTAAAACATCGGTTCAGATTGGCAGCATTGAAGGTCGGAATGATCTAGGCAGTGGACGTTCTGATACGGACCTTGTCACAGCCAAGAAGAGTCTTCAGGGAAAGTATGTTGACTTAGTTTACGTCTAGTGTTTGTGTGCACAATAGAGATTTTTTTTTCTATTTTGTCAGCTTCATAATGTGCTCATACATCATAACCTTATAGAATTTTTGTATATTAATATCGTGATTAAAGTACCTAGAATTTAATTAAAAAAATCAGTGTACATATTTCGAGCATGTACTGTAATTCAAGTGTTAACATTTTCCATCTACAGAACCAGTATATTAAATATAGTGTGTACGTAAAATCACGATGGAATTTAAAATGTCTGTGTAATTGTGTAACGAGGTGTACCTTTAGCCAGAGATAGTGTGTCTGCTTTTGATGCTGGAGATCTGGTTTCTAGTCTCGTTATATCCAAATGGAATTTGTGACTGACAAAAGACAATCCTCGTAGGTAGAAGATCTATTTTAGACAAGAAAATGGAAATGGTGACAATGGATGCTAACAGAAGAGAAGTTAGATGAAACTGGAAGTCTGTTCCTA
Organism: Periplaneta americana; assembly: GCA_025594305.2. Taxonomy (NCBI): domain Eukaryota; kingdom Metazoa; phylum Arthropoda; class Insecta; order Blattodea; family Blattidae; genus Periplaneta; species Periplaneta americana. Next base: position 163,170,009 of record JAJSOF020000001.1, on the reverse strand, counting down.
GACCTCATGCTGTGTAATTTTTTCATATGGAAAAATTTAAAAAAGAAAGTATAAGAGTACAATTCTCACACTTTAGAAAAACTGAAACACAGTGTTGTTGTGTTGTTTCCTATGGCTTGATGGGTTTTACTCCATTTTGCTTTGGGTGTCCCAAGCTAAGCAAAATTATCAGGTCGAAATTTCGAATAGGTTTGCCACTTTATAAAGTTCCGACGAAGTTGAGAAAGAATTAGATGTTAATAGCGTGTGGGAAAATATCAGAGATAGTATCAAAATTGCAGCTGAGCAGAGCATAGGTTATTATGAAACTAAGAAGAAGAAACCGTGGTTTGATGAAGATTGTTGCATGGTAGTAGAAAGAAGGAAACAGGCAAAATTGAAATTCTTACAGGATCCAGTTGAGGAGAAGAGAGATAATTATTTCAATGAAAGACGGGAAGCAAGTCGTACACTTAGGAACAAAAAGAGGTTACTTGAAGGAAAAACTGAATGAGGTAGAAACATATAGTAAGAATAAAAACATTCGAGATTTATATAAAGGAATTTAAGAACGGATATCAGCCAAGGGTAAACGTGATCAAGGATGAGAATGGTGACTTGCTTGCAGACTCTCCATCAATCCTAAACAGATGGAAAAACTATTTTGCGCAACTACTAAATGTACATAGGCCAAATAGAAATGATCGGGACGAAATTGAAATACAAACTGCTGAGCTATTCATACCTGAACCCACGCTTTCAAAAGTCGAAATTGCGATAGAAAATCTGAAAAAGTACAAGTCTCCAGGTATCGATCAAATTCCAGCAGAATTAATACAAGAGGGTGGAAGTGCATTATATAGCGAAATTTATAAACTTGTACTTGCTATTTGGGAAAAGGAAATTGTACCAGAACAATGGAAGGAGTCCATAATTGTACCTATTTTTAAAAAGGGGGACAAAACCAACTGTGGTAACTTTCGAGGAATATCATTTTGTTGACGTCGTACAAAATTTTGTCCAATATTCTTTTGAGAAGATTAACTCCGTACGTAGATGAAATTATTGGGGATCATCAGTGCGGTTTTCGGCGTAATAGATCGACTATTGATCAGATTTTTGTGTTCGACAGATAATGGAGAAAAAATGGGAGTATAAGGGTACAGTACATCAGTTATTCATAGATTTCAAAAAGGCATATGACTCGGTTAAGAGGAAGTATTATATGATATTCTTGTTGAATTTGGTATTCCCAAGAAACTAGTTCGATTAATTAAAATGTGTCTCAGTGAAACATACAGCAGAGTCCGTATAGGTCAGTTTGTATCTGATGCTTTTCCAATTCACTGCGGGCTAAAGCAGGGAGATGCACTATCACCTTTACTTTTTAACTTCACTCTAGAATATGCCATTAGGAAAGTTCAGGATAACAGGCAGGGTTTGGAATTGAACGGGTTACATCAGCTTCTTGTCTATGCGGATGACGTGAATATGTTAGGAGAAAATCCACAAACGATTAGGAAAACACGGAAATTTTACTTGAAGCAAGTAAAGCGATCGGTTTGAAGTAAATCCCGAAAAAGACAAAGTATATGATTATGTCTCGTGATGGGAATGTTGTACAAAATGGAAATATAAAAATTGGAAATTTATCCTTCAAGTGGTGGAAAAATTCAAATATCTTGGAGCAACAGTAACAAATATAAATGACACTCAGGAGGAAATTAAACGCAAAATAAATATGGGAAATACGTGTTATTATTCGGTTGAGAAGCTCTTATCATCCAGTCTGCTGTCCAAAAATCTGAAAGTTAGAATTTATAAAACAGTTATACTGTATTACGGTTGTTCTGTATGGTTGTGAAACTTGGATTCTCACTCTGAGAGAGGAACATAGGTTAAGGGTGTTTGAGAATAAGGTGCTTAGGAAAATATTTGGGGCTAAGCGGGATGAAGTTAAGGAGAATGGAGAAAGTTACACAACACAGAACTGCACGCATTGTATTGTTCACCTGACATAATTAGGAACATTAAATCCAGACGTTTGAGATGGGCAGGGCATGTAGCACGTATGGGCGAATCCAGAAATGCATATAGAGTGTTAGTTGGGAGACCGGAGGAAAAAGACCTTTAGGGAGGCCGAGACGTAGATGGGAGGATAATATTAAAATGGATTTGAGGAGGTGGAGTATGATGATAGAGACTGGATTAATCTTGCACAGGATAGAGACCCTGGCGGGCTTATGTGAGGGCGGCAATGAACCTTTGGGTTCCTTAAAAGCCATTTGTAAGTAAGTCCCATATAGTCCTGAAGGACAATGTTAGGTGAGAAATTTCCCACGTAGTCCCAAAGAATTTCTTCCTATAAATTAGAACTTTTAAGGAGGTACCAGTTATACAGTAGAACCTCAATTATACATCATAATGGACTGGAAGGGGTTGATGGTTAAGGGGACACTATGGTGAATTAATGGTGAAAAATTAAGAAAATCCACTTAAAAATTTATTGTGACTCTCTACTTAGACTGAGTCAAAAGCTAATTAATTAATGTTCCCATGACTATTTTGAAGCTTTTGAGATAATATAAACTAAAAATTATGAAAATTGTGATACAAGGAGCGTTTTTAATGATGCCAATATAGAATACATTTAAAAATATAATTTCAAAACTATTAGCCCTAATGGCACCAAATTTTGTACAGATGATAGTATTGTACGCATGTTCATGTAGTTTAAAATTAATAAATTTTGGATGAAAATTGTAAAAGACTTAAAACTCACGTAAGTGTCCCTTAACCAAAAATTACTGATACTGGTAATCTGTTAATAATGGAATTCCTCAAGGATCAATATTAGGTCCCCTACTTTTTCTAATATTCATAAATGATCTTGCCCCTAATAAAAGATGTAGGTCATCCCATATTATTTGCAGATGACACAGGTATAGTAATTACAGCCAGTAAATCCAACACATTCCAATCTTCAACAGAGGAAATTATCTTCAAAATATGTGACTGGTTCTCAGTCAGTAAATTAATATTAAATTGTAACAAAACTAACATAATTAAATTTAAATCCTGTCCAAATTCAACCTCGCAGATTTCAAGCGCAATAATTAACAATAGGTCCCTATTAGAAACAACAACAACCAAATTTCTGGGCTTAAAAATCGATGTGTTAAATTGGAAAAATCATATTAAAGAAATTACCCCCAAACTAAATTCAGCATATTTTGCTATTAGATCTATGCAAAAGATAGTAAATATCAATACCTTAAAAACAATATACTTTGGATGCTTCCACTGTAATGAGTTTTGGAATAATATTCTGGGGAATTCCACAGATAGTAACAGTATAGTCCTACTACAAAAAGAGTAATTAGAATAATAGTGGTGCCAACAGACAGATAACCAGGAGAAAAATCGAGCTTCTACTATACCTAGACACAGGCAGAGAACATTTCTAACAACTGCTATGAAATGGCTAGGTAATGTTTTCATGTATTATGAAAAATTCAAGTATTTCGCTTTTCTGGCTAGAGCCATGTCACATTTTTTTTTTTTTTTCAATTATACTGTATGCTCCGTTACATAGTAACACTACATACAATTCTTTAACTATTTTAAACCCTTTGAATTACAATTTGGATTAGGATTACGAATTAACTATTTGGATTACAATTATCATTACAATTCCTCTAGTTATAATAAGAACCAATATTGTCATTTTGCCTTAAAGTTTGTCAAAGTCGATTCTGGTAACAAATGTAATAAATTCTTTCAAGTAGATCTTGACGAGATCACAGTTACTTATCGGCCACTGACCTCCTTTTAGTCTAGTGTTTAGTTTCAATGCATCCCTTTCACTTTTGAGTAAGGAACACTCATATATCAAATGATCCACTGTCTGTTCTTGTTGACCGCACTTGCACGTTGCACTTTCAGCAATTTTGAATCTGTAATAGTAATCCCTAGTCTTACCGTGACCGGATAGGATGGCTGTTATTTGGCCGTTAAGTGGGATCCTCTGTTTTAGTCGATCCTGCACTACCGGGAAAAACCCTTTGCTGGAATTCCTTTGGTTGTCTTCTCCCATTGGTCCTGCCACCTGATGGAGTCCTTTCTCCTCTGCTTCCCGAATGATGTGAGTTCTAGGGATTTTATTGTATATTACCTCCCCACTGTCTTCCTGTGCAGCTTCCTTCGCCAGCTGGTCTGCTATTTCGTTTCCGTAAAGTCCCACGTGTGCCTTCACCCAGTTTATGTGTATAGTCCAACCATTGTCCTGCAGACGTTTGATTTTAGCCTTTATTTGTTCTATTGTTGTGTTGCGGCATGTTTCTCTATTAGAGCGATGATCATTGCTGGATTTTGGAACACATTGCGTACTTTAAAAATGATACTACACAAATGCTCACACATGCACACTCACACTAAAATTAATCTTTGTCGTTTTATATATTGCATATTATTATTTTTCAGAGCCTTCACGAGTTTGTGCTATAGTGCAGATGGCAGTTGCATCTTGGCTGGTGGACAGTCGAAGAATGTCTGTATATACAATGTTCGAGAAGGCATGCTGCTCAAGAAATTTGAAATCACACAAAATCGTTCTTTTGATGCTGTTGATGTAAGTCATAGAAAGACTTTCTTCTAATTAATCAGCATTGCATTGTGGGTGACTAAAAGGAATATTCTCCATTCGCTTTTCTCGGTTTTCAAAATGATTGAATGGAACCTAAATTAACATCACTTATTGAGGCAAGTCTATTTACCACAGATGGCAGCACAAGGATTTTGTAAAGTGGCAAAACTATCTTGGATACCTTTTAATGAGTTTGCATTGTTGTTGTTGTTTTCTAATGCCAGGCGTTTGACAATAAAGTCATTTGACGTCTTGCACTCCAATATTTTCAAAGATATTATCATGGCCAGCCACTGAAGCACAGATTTTGAGGTGTTCTGAATCCATTTCTTGGTTTGAGTTGCACAATGGGCAGTGAAAATGGCAAGTTGTAGCCGATTTGAGTGAACACCATATTTTAACGTTTTGGTGGCTACTTCATTCACACACAACCCCAGAATGTCGCAAATGCTGGGTAACTTTCGGTGCTGGATCCCGGACTCATTTCACGGCATTATCACCTTCATTTCATTCAGATTCCAAATAACCTAGATGTAGATACAGCGTAGTAATATAACCCAGAATGTCTGGAGGTCAGCACTAGGAACAGAAAAGTAGAAAGAGGAGGAAGGAAAGTGAAATGAACCCCTAGGCCTCGAATGCTCTCATGCTGTCGGGTCGAAGAAAGTAAGAGTTCAGTCAGAGGATTGGATAGGAAAGGGTAAAGAGGTAATTAGGTATTGAATAGAGGAAAATTATACCAAATTCAGTCATTAACTCATCAAGCTGACCAGTGCTAATTGATGAGTAGCCCCTCCCTTTAGTTCAGCTTGTAAAATTATGCTTACTAACAGCTGCACCACAGGAAGGTAGGGATGGGACAGTGGGTATTTTTCCAGGTTGGTTCCTTAAAGCCTTCAATGGGAAGGATTAATGGCTCTCCCCCTGTATCTGACAGATACCGGTACCTGTCTCTTTTCTCGGTTTCCAAAATGATTGAATGGAACCTAAATTAACATCACTTATTGAGGCTAGTCTATTCACCACAGATGGCAGCACAAGGATTTTGTAAAGTGGCAAAACGATCTTGGACACCTTTTAATGAGTTTGCATTGTTGTTGTTTTCTAATGCCAGGCATTTGACAATAAAGTCATTTGACCTCTTGCACTCCAATATTTTTCAAAGATATTATCATGGTCAGCCACTGAAGCACAGATTTTGAGGTGTTCGAATCCATTTCTTGGTTTGAGTTGCACAATGGGCAGTGAAAATGGCAAGTTGTAGCCGATTTAAGTGAACACCATATTTTAACGTTTTGGTGGCTACTTCATTCACACACAACCCCCAGAATGTCTGGAGGACCACACCTGCTTTTGGTCGACGGGTCCATTGGACCTAGCTGGGAGATCTTGTTGATCACCAGCTTTCCCTCCTTAAGCCACTGGAGGACGATTTTAGTGCCATAGCAGGTCAGCACTAGGAACAGAAAAGTAGAAAGGGTAGGAAGGAAAGTGAAATGAACCCTAGGCCTCGAATGCTCTCATGCTGTCGGGGGTCGAAGAAAGTAAGAGTTCAGTCAGAGGACTGGATAGGAAAGGGTAAAAAGAGGTAATTAGGTATTGAATAGAGGAAAATTATACAAATTCAGTCATTAACTCATCAAGCTGATCAGTGCTAATTGATGAGTAGCCCCTCCCTTTAGTTCAGCTTGTAAAATTATGCTTACTAACAGCTGCACCACAGGAAGATAGGGATGGGACAGTTGGTATTTGTACAGGTTGGTTCCTTAAAGCCTTCAATGGGAAGGATTAATGGCTCTCCCCTGTATCTGACAGATACCGGTACCTGTCTCTTTTCTCGGTTTCCAAAATGATTGAATGGAACCTAAATTAACATCACTTATTGAGGCTAGTCTATTCACCACAGATGGCAGCACAAGGATTTTGTAAAGTGGCAAAACGATCTTGGACACCTTTTAATGAGTTTGCATTGTTGTTGTTGTTTTCTAATGCCAGGCGTTTGACAATAAAGTCATTTGACCTCTTGCACTCCAATATTTTTCAAAGATATTGTCATGGTCAGCCACTGAAGCACAGATTTTGAGGTGTTGAATTCATTTCTTGGTTTGAGTTGCACAATGGGCAGTGAAAATGGCAAGTTGTAGCCGATTTAAGTGAACACCATATTTTAACGTTTTGGTGGCTACTTCATTCACACACAACCCCAGAATGTCTGGACGTCAGCACTAGGAACAGAAAAGTAGAAAGGGTAGGAAGGAAAGTGAAATGAACCCTAGGCCTCAATGCTCTCATGCTGTCGGGTGAAGAAAGTAAGAGTTCAGTCAGAGGATTGGATAGGAAAGGGTAAAGAGAGGTAATTATGTATTGAATAGAGGAAAATTATACTAAATTCAGTCATTAACTCATCAAGCTGACCAGTGCTAATTGATGAGTAGCCTCTCCCTTTAGTTCAGCTTGTAAAATTATGCTTACTAACAGCTGCACCACAGGAAGGTAGGGATGGGACAGTGGGTATTTTCCAGGTTGGTTCCTTAAAGCCTTCAATGGGAAGGATTAATGGCTCTCCCCTGTATCTGACAGATACCCTTTTGCAGCCGAGTTTGCATGTACAAATCTTAGTATCTCTGTTTCTGACTATTGATCAGATTTTTTTTGTATTCAACAGATATTTGAAAAAAAAAAATGGGAGTATAAGGTTATAAAAAGTTATATACATCAGTTATTTATAGATTTCAAAAGGCATATGACTTGATTAAGAGAGAAGTTTTATATAATATTGTTATTGAATGTGCTATTCCAAGAAACTAGTTAGATTAATTAAAATGTGTCTCAGTGAAACATAGAGCAGAATCCATATAAGCCAGTTTCTGTCTGACACTTTTCCAATTCATTGTGGACTAAAGCAAGGAGATGTACTTTTATAGAAAAAACAACTTTTTAACTTTGCTCTGCAATATACCAAAGGAAAGTCTAGGGAAACACAGAGGGTTTGGAATTGAACGGGTTACAACAGCTGCTTGTTTATGCAGATGACGTGTATATGTTAGGAGAAAATCCATAAACTATTAGAGAAAATACGGTAATTTTACTTGAAGTAAGGAAAGAGATAGGTTTGGAAGTAAATCCCGAAAAGGACAAAATATATGATTATATCTCTTGATCAGAACATAGTATGAAATGGAAATATAAAAATTGGAAATTTGTCCTTTAAAAAAGGTGGAAAAATTCAAATATCTTGAGCAACAGTAACAAATATAAATAACACTCAGGAGGTAATTAAATACAGAATAGATATGGGAAATGTCTACTATTATTCGATTGAGAAGGTTTTGTTGTCCATTCTGCTTTTAAAAAATCTGAAAGTTAGAATTTATAAAACAGTTATATTACTGGTTATTCTGTATGGTTTTGAAACTTGGACTCTCACTTTGAGAGAGGAACAGAGGTTAAGGGTGTTCGAGAATAAGGTGCTTAGGAAAATATTTGGGGCTAGGAGGAATGGAGTTACAGGAGAATGAGAAAGTTACACATAAAAGTAGAACTGCAAACCCACATTGTATTTCTTCACCTACCATAATTAAGTAAACATTAAATCCAGACATTTGAGATGGACAGACCAAACATTTGAGATGGGCACATATGGGTGAATTCAAAATGAGTATAGAGTGTTACTTGGGAGATCAGAGGGGAAAAGAGCCTTGGGGAGGCCGAGAGTAGATGAAAGAATAATATTAAAATGGATTTGTGGGAGATGAAATATGATGGTAGGGACTGGATTAATCTTGCTCAGGATAGAGACCGATGGTGGGCTTATGTGGGGGTGGCAATGAACCTCTGGGTTCTCTAAAAGCCATAAGTAAGTAAGTATCTCAGTATCATGATCTTAACATCTTGCTAAGTCTGTGACATAAAATGTATGATAGTTTTATATTGTAAGCAGAATACTAAAAAATGGCTTTTGTTCAGTTGAATCTAGTACAATGAAAACTGATATAATGATAGGTCCTTTGTAATGGTATTTTTTATTGGTCACCATTACAATGGTGGACAAATTTTGGAGGAACCCCAATGAAAACATTGTAATATATTTTTTAATTCACTTGGTTTTCATGTTCAGTATTTCACTTTTTGCTTGATATTAGCCTCTTAAAAATGTATTACCGTTGTTTCCTGTACCCTCTTTCATACTTTTGTTGATAAATCTATTTTTAGTTATTTGAATACTTAATAAAAATTTAATGAATTTAAATCTTTGCTATGATCAAATCCAGATGTACAAGGAGTATTTTATTCTATTCCTTTACTGTGCTATGTGCAGGATTTCATAAACCGAAGAAAAATGACCGAGTTTGGTAACATGGCATTGGTAGAAGAGCGAGAGGAGAGGGAAGGTGGTAATGTTGCCATCAAGTTGCCAGGAGTGCGGTCTGGAGACATGGCAGCGAGAGTTTTCAAGCCAGAAGTGAGGGTGTATTGCCTGCAGTTTTCACCTACTGGTGAGTTCACATCTACCTTTATGTTAGGTTTACATAGGACATGAATCATAGGCGTCAATATTCTATCATGCTTACCCTCATTGCTTCCCACGATAGTGTGGAAGTGTGAATTGTATGGAGGGAAGAAATCAGTTCAGATGTGGCCATGGACGACTATGATTTGGCTGGACCTAAGATAGTTCCATTTAGGTTTGCTTTGGCTGCTATGCAACAGGAGCATACACAAGGAGGGGTTACCGGGTTTGAAGGGTTTGAACCCCCCCCTTGAACTTTTTTTTTTTAATTACATATTTCGATTTGAATGTTTTGTTACACATAATCGTTTTCTCCTTCCCTAATTTTTCACTGTCAGAGTAACAAAATCTACATCGACATAAGGCATATAGTCATCCTACCCCTCCTTCAATATAACCCCTGTGCCTGGTGCTGCGGCAGGTTCGAATTATAACAATGCTGCCTTTATCATACAGAGATCTACTGCCACGACGACCACTTAATAAAATTAATTCGACGTAATATGAAATTTAATTTGTTGTGAAACATATTGGAAAGGTTGTTTTGACAGTTCTGCAGTGCAGATGTTAAATATTGTGCATTGTCGATTTTAAATTCATTTTAATAGTGGTATTCACTTGTTCTTTAGTTTGAATTCTGACTTCATAGTGAAACGTTTATTTAACATTTTGTACATTTGACAGTTCATATTTTTAATAATAATAATAATAATAATAATAATAATAATAATAATGATACAAATACACAAAATTTAAAATACCGATAATGTAAATTGTAAACAGTATTTTAATAATGGACCCCCAATTGACAAAATTCTGCGTATGCCACTGGCGCCCTATTGTATGTGGTGATTGTACAAGTCTTAACAGGTGGCATTTGTGAATCCGACACAGGTTAATTTTAGTAACACAACGATGTCCTAGATCTGTCACACTGATTGTACTCCATGCGTTGCTGTTGCCAAAAACAGACACTGAAAAATAAAAGAGAGCGTCCCTAATTGAACCGATTATTTTTGAAAGGTCACATGTCCACTTTTGTCAATTTTATAGGAGAAACAGAAAACTGTTTATTTTGCTAACGGTTCTTTGTAGTGTAATCAGATATTTTTATTTGACGACAGAGGTGTAAATTTACATTTACATGCAATAGTCTCTAAACTCACACCTTCATCTCAAACAGCAGAAATAACTAAAATGCTCTCTCAATTAATATCACTCAATAAAAGAATGGATACCATCCCATTGTGGAATCCTGGGAAACTAGAATGCGGATGCTTTAGCAAAGAAGGGCAGCACTGCTACTTACAGACCTGTTACTAAATCTACGTATTACTCTGTGAAAAGATTTATTAAATTTACATACTTAGACTTCAACAAACAAAATTTGATAACTCAATCTCAAGGGAAAAAATGGAACTCTCTGCATCATAATCCACAGTTAATTCCCGATTTACCACGAAAATCGTCTGTAGCTGCATTTAGATTGGCTACAGGCCATGATTGTTTGGCCAAACACCAGCATAGAATTGGAATATATCAGTCCCCTAACTGCCTATTGTGCAACTCAAACCAAGAAATGGATTCGGAACACCTCAAAATCTGTGCTTCATTGGCTGGCCATGATAATATCTTTGAAAATATTGGAGTGCAAGTCAAATGACTTTATTGTCAAACACCTGGCATTAGAAAACAACAACATTTACATGCATAAATTAATGGTAACATCACTAAAACATAACTGTAAAAAAATAATATTTATGATGGACTTGTGCCCTTTCAATAATAAACAATAAGTAAAATGCAATAAAATGAATTTTTATGTTCTTAAATGTGTTTTAACTTTTATTGACTAACAAATATTTAAGAATATAACCATTAAGAACATTATTTTGCTACGGAAATATATCTCATTTCTGAAATAAAGCAATTTAAAAGCATAAGAGCTTTTAAGTTTCTTCATTAAACACTTCCTCTGAAGTTTTCAGTCATCTTCATTGGTTTTTTCTTCTGTTGGCTACTGGGGAATTTCTTCATAAAATTGAAGATATTCAGGAAGTACATACTGCATAACCTGGCTGACATCTTCAACTTTCTTCTTATTTATTGGAACTTTTCCATAATATGATTTACTTTAAACTAGTTTCAACTCATTAGAATACATCGCATTAGTTCTATGTAGTAACTTGAATGTATGTGTCATTACTCCATAAATATATTCATATGCAACCACTGCAGGCCTACCCAGGGACTCAGTACCAAAAACCATCACTAAATACTGTGAAATTTAAAAGTATATTTTCTGACCTTTAGGCATTTCTTTTCCTAATGATTCAACTACTCACCATTTTGTAACTGTTGTAAGCAAAGAATGGAGTCATGAGATTTTATATTTACATCATGCAAAGAATGATGGAAAAAGAAGAGAGTTTGTTATTGGTAGGTCGCATTTCCTGAACACGTGCCCTTTCAATACTAAACGGAAACTTCTTTACACTGTAACATTCGGTAGAGTGCACACACTTGTGCCTTTTCTTCAGCAAACGGTGCGCTACACTGAGAAGAATATGATGGTGGTCGTAACTCAATTTGTCAAAAAAGTGGATATGTGACCTTTCAATAATAATCGATTCAATTTCACAACCTTCTCAATCATGGTTATACATCTTTCTGTTGAACTGTTGTCTGTTTTGCAATGGCCACTTTTGGGATCATTTAATCCATTTTGCTTCTAGCCTCCCAGTAAAGAGCACTCAAATTTTCTGCACCGCTGTGCTTCTTTCTTCAGTTTAGTGCATTGAAGCAGGTTTTTTTTTTCATTGATGATTCTGGTATTGGACATTCTTCTGTGTTGTAAATTCCAGTCTTGCAAAGATGTGTTGCAAGGCAGAAAGACAATATGTTGTTGTTGTTTTCTAATGCCAGACGTTTGACAATAAAGTCATTTGACCTCTTGCAATCTAATATTTTTCAAAGGTATTGTCATGGTCAGCCACTGAAGCACACAGATTTTGAGGTGTTCAGAATCCATTTCTTGGTTTGAGTTGCACAATGGGCAGTTAGGGGACTGATATATTCCAATTCTATGCAGATGTTTGGCCAAACAGTCGTGGTCTGTTCTAATCTAAATGCTACAGACGATTTTCGTGAGTGAATCAATTAACTGTGGATTATGATGCAGAGAGTTCCATTTTTTCCCTTGAGATAGTGTTATCAGTTTTGTTTGTTGAAGTCTAAGGTATGTACTGTAGATTTAATAAATCTTTTCACAGAGTAATACCCTAGATTTAGTAACAGGTCTGTAAGTAGAACTGCCCTTCTTTACTAAGCATCCCATTCTCGTTTCCCAGGATTCCATAATGGGATGGTATCCATTGGAATACAATTCTTTTATTGAGTGTTATTAATTGAGAGAGCACTTTAGTTATTTCTGCTGTTTGAGATGAAGGTGTGTGTCTGAGACTATTGTTAGAATAGGGAAATTGCAGCAATTTGAGAAGAAGAATTAATGTGTGTTAATCCATGTTTTCTTAAAAGGTGTGAGAGATGTGTGGTGGCACAAGGACATCATTTTCAGTATCTTCTATGTCAAAAGTAGGCGGTTATTGTAATTTGCATGAACAATCTATATGCTGGACTTGAGGGGCTATGAATTCCGACTCTACCAGCAAACAGCATGCTTCCAGCTGCCATGCACAGCCGTACGTTCATGGATGAACGTCTGTTTGAAGGCTCTGTATTTACGGATTTTTTTTATTTACCTCTATAGGTCAGTCATGGTCAGCCGCTACTACAGAGGGCTTACTTATCTACTCATTGGAGACAGGCATGGTGTTCGATCCTTTTCAACTAGAGATGAGTATTACACCAGATGCTGTTAAGAAAACACTCAAAGATTGTGATTATGCTAAAGGTAAGTAATAGATCAATTCATAATACAGGGTGTAAGGGGTATTAGTGCAATTATTTTAACTGATGATTATTGATGTCATAAGGAAGAAAACATGTCCTCAGAATTTTGTTCTAATTGCAATATTTAACTAATTATTAAAGTTTACAATATTATAATCTTTTCGCTGTAAGAAAAATCCAAATATAAACAATAGCACGTGACTGAGGTGAGGCTTCATTGGCCGCTGTTTGGCGCCATAGATTCTCAGTACATGTTCCCGCCTACTGTTGTACATTCTGTTTCATGTTAAACATTCCCGTTACTCATCAAGTAGGCCTAACCTCACTACTATGCATTCATTTGCTTAGAAACATTTACTTTATAATATTACTGCAATTAAAACTCACATAAGTTATTATATACATTTAAGACTATTTGTTTTTCTCCACTTTTGAGAGGGTTTCTACTCTTATGTTTAATAACCACACACACCGAGGATGCAGAAGCTATACTTCAGTACCACGTGCTTACATGAACAACTATGAGCTCAAGTGATGCCAGCTTGTTACAAGAAAAGACTACCTCAGTATTACTGTTGGTATTCATCCGCGTTCTTAGTACATAACAAAATATAAAAGTAGCTTTTCTTTTACATATTGTTTTACATACGGGTGAAGTTATATGTTTCATTGTATTTAACAACTAGAATTCAATTTTTTATTTTCAAATAATACAAGATGATAGTTTCAAGTACGGACTATATTTTCCTGCGTCGTGTGAGTGTTTCTACTGGCAGCCAATCACGGGTATGACAGCAACGTGCTTATGTTTACAGTAGGATTTTTCTTACAGCGAAAACAGTATAGATGTTTTGCAATGTTGCTGGATTGGGAGGAGGAGGAGGTTTACAAGTACACAGTTAGAATTGAAATATATCAGTCCCCTAACTGCCCATTGTGCAATTCAAACCAAGAAATGGATTCGGAACACCTCAAAATCTGTGCTTCAGTGGCTGACCATGATAATATCTTTGAAAAATATTGAGTGCAAGAGGTCAAATGACTTTATTGTCAAACGCCTAGCATTAGAAAACAACAACAACAAGTACACAGTGCAGCTCAAGCGGATACAGACATACGGTACAAAACAGATGCTCTGTTCTAATGCAGGGGCGGACAGAGCAATGTTGTTTACATAAAACGAGTAGCAAATACAAACTTTCAATCTCATTAATAGAACATTATGTTAAATTTACATTTTATTTAACAATTTTACTCAATTTTTTATTGTATGTATAAAAAGTAAACAATAATGGTTTACTGCACAAAATCACACGAACTTTTTCTCTAAAGGAAATTTCAATCTGTCCCGCTTCCATAAAGCATATCATTTTTAAAGAAATTTCTCGTAGTGTGATTTTCGAAACTGGGTAGAGACTCTCAGTTTCTAATAATCGTTGAGAAACTGCTACAAAAGCTCGCCGATTAGGTAACCTTCTTTGTGGAAAATGTTGACGGTACATCCTTCTTGCTGCACTTGAATTATGAAGATTTTCTCCATAAATTAATAACATATCATGATATTCCAGGTGAATGACATTGTAAGTTGTTTATCGAATAGTCCTACCTGTACTGAATTGCTAGTTTTCTCAGCAGGAGATCTATGACCAGGAGCTTGAACTCAGCCGATCTGTATGTCTGTGCAGACTGCTGTCAGCAGCATAAATCCTGCTCAACATGTTGCCACGTCTCTCACGCCAGAATATTAACAAATTTAAGCATGCATTATTATTTAATTTCACGAAAATGTAATAGAACACACAAATATTTATTTAAACTAATATTAACTCTTTGCTAGATATACCTACTGATGTAATTGTTTTCGTAATTTTACTAACCATATAAGCAGTATAACGCAAATAAAATAAGGAAAGAAATATTTTTTCTGGAAAAATTATGAAGTTTTGACCCTATGTTGTATGGTCATTTTTGATCCTGTAGACCATGACATGGAAAAGAACGGCACTTAGGCCCTCGATTTGAAATAGTTTGTTTACTAGGGAGGAGATGCAGAGTTATGGATGGGAAATGTGAAACCTTCCTTGCTGTGTCCTCGTGACCTGTCATGTTCACTAATGCTTGGTCAGTAGCATTATTAGGAAACGCATGGTCTGACAGAAAGAAGAACTTTTATTCAATTTGGCAAATAAATTGCAGTTTAAATGTAAATCTTTACTAAAATTTCTGCATCATTGAAATTGATTTAAATCACAGGTAAAATTTCTGTAACATTAGACCAATAATATTCCATCACATTGTTAATTTATTTTCTTGAATATTCAGGACTTTATCAAGATTACTTAATAGATTTGCACATTCTCGACCTAAAATAATTTCAGAATTTCATATATGATTTTCTAAGCACATTTGATATATTTTCTTTTTATAAATTTCTTTAGGAAATAATATGTACAGACAACATTTAATTCCACAGTAGGCTACCTTTTAATGCCGTGTTTAGGTATAATGTCGTATTCAGTTTAGGCCTACTATGCAAATGTTAAGATCATAAATTTTCTTCGGAATAGTTTGAAAAATAACATTTAATTTGTCTTACCTTCTAATTCAGCATGTTCTTTATGACATGTTATGTCGTTGTATATTAAATTTATTAATGCATAACTAGGATTTTCGAGCATAACATACATCGTATTATCTCCCCTTCTAAACAGCAAAAACTCTTCCTCCCATTTCTCTCGAAATAATCGTTCTCTAACGCAGACATACACACTGCTTTGATAATGCCATTATGCCACCAATGATATTGCTTATAAAACTGATATAGAACCTGCCCACGCCTAGGAGCTGCTATTGAGGGAGGGACATAATGAAGGTGATGTCACTCAGATTATTAGCTCTGAAAAGTTCAGTGAATTATTTTCAAAGTGGCATGATGCCCATCCATAAAAAATTAGACTGTCCCGATGACTGTTAAAAGGATGGCACTTACATTTACATCCTGTATATTTTTATGTTGATTGGGTTGGGATGTTTTTGGTTATGTCTCCTGATATGTGACACCTTCCTGGTTGTACCTCGTGGCTTGTGTGTTCATCATGCTTGCATCATGGTCTGACAGAAAGAAGAGTCACTTTTGAAATTGAAATAGAATGCAAAGTAAATGAGTTTAAAATGTGAATTTATTATTAAAATTCACTGTATCAGAAAGCATTTCACTTACAGTAATCATTTCTTAAACATTAGACCAATGAGTTGGCATCTATTGTTAATGTATTCTTGCAGTCAGGACAGGAAACTCCTCAATGCTCGTTGCAGCATTTCAGGAGAGATTGCTGCCACTTCACATATGATGTTCTACTTTGCAGTTGAGCCGTAGGCCTAGTCCTCGGTCTGTTTTCGTACACCTCATGTGCTCTTAGATTATCCCCACAGAGTTGCCAGGTATCCTAATTTAGGTGGGATTCTTCCAATTTCTCTGGTGGAATCTTGATTAAAGATATTCGGGATTGGTGAAAACCCTAATTTTACAGATATTAGAGCATATTTAAACAAATTAGCATATATTTCCAATTCTCCAATATTTTTATTTGTACACTGACTCAAATGGCAACATTGTAAAAGAGGTGACTTAGCTGATTGTGCAAGACCAGAGTCCTATTGTAGTGTTGGTTAATCTGTTTTAATATCTAGTCACTACTCTCGGAATTAATAAAGAGTGTATATTTTAAATACTCTCGAGTCGTTAAAAAAAAGAAGTGTTTTTGATATCGTATTTTCTCTAATGACAGGCATAATAATATATTATTTGTGTTATATACTTATGGTCTTACTAATAAAGGAAGTCTATATACAGATGTTTAACTCTCTTATACAATCAGTAGCCTGTTTATAATTGTAAATTCCTTACTAATAATCATTATTACGTCCTGTATAAGAGTGCAACTGTTACACAGCTACGCCATAATTTTGTCATTACTTCAAATGAAAGGTAATAGAATATCTGAGGTTCTCTATTGCATTTGGTAGAGCGCTCTAGTGTGCCGTGTTAAGTATCGATACTACAACTGGCTCTGATCGATTAACGCACTATATTTTGGACAAAGAGTACAGGGTACAGCAATATTATTCTAATTATTCTGTGATCTTTGGTTTGTTCTTCTGTGGTTACAAGGGAACCATCATCATAAAATGACAGTCATATGAACAGCTGTTAGAGGAGCGACCATTTTTTCTCTATATATAACGCTTAAACAAGCTGTTTCGTGTATATAACTACTGCAAAGCAATTCCCATTGTATAGTTACAGACTGTTTATACATCCCTCGGTTATGCATTGTTTGTTAGTAACGTTTTCTGTCTCAACTCTGCATAAGTCTCGTAAAAAATTATACACGATTTATTAGTAAGACCATTAGATAGTTTAGTGAAATATTTTTAAACATGGATTCTTTATAGATAGTGAAACTATTGCTGTCCTATGTAGAAGTTGCTGCAGGTGTTGCATTTGAGTTTGAGTTTTTTTTTTTTTTATTTCGTTTGAAAAATTGATAAATTCTCTATGAGGACAAACAGTCATCATTAAATACCGAAATTGCACTAAAAAATTAGTCTTTCCTATTGTTAATAGTTAAAAACATTGACTAATAATTTAAGGCCAGGACAGTATTTTATAAGAATTGTAAGGTGTTCTTAAACTTTTTGGCAACACTGTACATGCATTTTTTATTACAGAAAATAAACAGAAATCTGTGGGTATAGTAAACTCTTGACTACATTATAGAGGTGTGTTGTGTAGGAAAAAAAGTCCATAAGTTTTTGTTGCAGAATAAAGAATGAGTATTTTGTGTTTGCAGCCCTCATGATGGCCATCAAGTTAAACGAGCAGAATCTGATTCAGGAGGTCATAGAGTCTACAAAACCTAATGATGGTAAGTGGGATTGTCATCCTGTACAGGCGCTATCAACTGCTAAAATAATCCTAGTTAAAGTAATGGTAGTTCAAATGGCACATATTTTATCATTATACATCGAGATGTCGCCCTGGGTAGCGAAGTTGATATAGTCCTGGCCTTCTGTGCTCGAGGTTGCGGGTTCGATCGCGGCCCAGGTCGATGGCATTTAAGTGTGCTTAAATGCAACGGACTCATGTCACTAGATTTAGTGGCATGTAAAAGAACTTCTGTGGAACAAAATTCCGGCACACCGGCAATGCTGATATAACCTCTGCAGTTGCTAGCGTCGTTAAATAAAACATAATTTAAATTTACATCAAGATTCGGTAAAGTACTGGAGAAGCTTTTGCTTTTGTTTAATTACCTGAGATATTAAGATTCCTTTTCAAAAAACAGAAAGCAGGATGGCAAGGGTTACTTTCAGAAGTTGTATTGGTTACTTTTCTACATTCAGTTTTATTAACTTATCCCGTTCATTAATAATGTCATGTAAAAATACTCTATTGTATAAAACGTTTGTTTTTAATGTGATGCATTTATTAAAACAGAATCTGTAAGAGATGCAGAGGTGGTTTACCAGTAGGCTAAGTAGATACAACTTCTTCCTTACCCCGACTTTCTATAAATGACCTCAGTAAGAAATTTAAATGAGCCTTCACCTTCCGACCAAATATTAATTTGTGGGTGCTTGTTTAAAGGGGCTTAAGGATTTAGGTACAGCTTACAGCAGTCAAATTTTGGAAATATTCAACATTTTTTTTTTCCTCCATTACTGTATCTTGTACAATAATGAAAATTAGTATTTGTAAAACACTGTCCTTCTGCTATGTGTTAAAAATATTTTTACGATTTAAAAAAATTATATATATGTATGTATATATTTATCCATTATATGTATATATTTTTTAAATTCAAAATTTTGGTGGCAGTTCACTGTGCAGTGATGAAATTTTTGTGTGTATTTATGCATGTCCAAGTATCTACAATATGACAGCAAAATCACTTCAGTCTAATAAAAAAATAAATTCATTTTAAAAATTCAAATATCAGCATTTTATTCTAACACAAAATAAAAAAAATAGTATTTATTAAGGAATGTAATTGAAAGAGCATGATATTGTAAACATAAATTTCAGCAATTTAATGAAAAGAGAGAACATGAAAAAGTTCACAGGTTTATGAGTTATTGAGGGAAAACTTCATCACTGCACAGTAAAACTGCCATCGTTTTTTTATATATATATATTTTGTAAAAATATCTTCTTCAAGTAGATGCAGAGGTGTTTACACATACCAATTTTATTATTGTACGATATACAAATGGAAGTAAAAATTTAAATATTTCCGACCAAAATTTTACTGCTGTAAGCTGTAGCTAATCCTTTAAGTCAAATTGCAAGATATGTAAATTTCTCTCCTTTGGTACTAAACATAATGCCTTTGTCACAAAATACGGGGCACTGTAACTGCATCATCGATGGAAGAATGACTTAACTCCTTTAACACAAGGAAGAAGTAATCATGGAGAATTCAAATCTGTACTTATCCCATTTTGGCCAGTTCATACTTAACTCCTCCACACGAGCACTCGAAAATTTAGGTGGTGTTTGACACTAGCACAATGCAATGAGAATAACAGATATTCATTTACTAAAGGGGAGATATCCTATTCCTGGGTTCAAATAACAGTTTCCTTTCTGAATGTATATGTTGTTTTCTTCAATAAATAATATGATTACAGTATATTATGTAAATATTGAAATGGGAAATAATGGTGGAATGATGAAAACTGGAATCTCGAGCTAAACTCTCATGAACTTTGGCTTTGTCTACCGCAAATACGACTCCCCATCACAATCTTCATAAGCTAGTGCTCTTCCAACTGAGCTATTCAAGGCAACCTAAGTCATTCTTAAATTGAACTTAGAAGTCACAAGCCTTGTTTATTCTGCCATTTATCGAGGATGAAAGTGGAGGGGATAAAATTAGAAAAAAAGGTAGCAAATTTTTGGCCTGTGGAGGCATACATGGGGGCATGTAGAATATACATTTTTGTTGATATGATTCCAGTGGAGCTAACAGTGAGGTCACTCCCAGAGGCGTACATGGAAAGAACACTAAAATTTGTGGCGTCCAGCCTGGAGTCTACATGTCACATCCAGTTCTACTTGATGTGGGTGCAGCACATCCTCACCGTGCATGGTCCTGTGTTGCAGGCTCACTCAAAGAAGGCCCAAGTCATGCCTATCTTTCTTACTTTGCAGAAGAACCTCACCAAGAAGTATGAGGATCTTGCTAAAATGTAAGTGCTGCGTTAAAACACAAGTCATACCAGGTTTTGCGTGCCATAGTGAAGTTGTTGTTTTCAATGCCATACACAGCATATTGACAATAAAGTCATTTGACTGTCTACTCCAATGATTTTTCAAAAATATTTTGGCTGTAACTAAACTACAGATTTTGAGGTTTGTTACAGTCCATTTCTTATTTTAGTGCACAATTGGTACTATTGATTAGGGGACTGTATTAAACCTATGCACATATTTGATCATACAATTATCGGACCCAACATGCCTTTAAAATTATTTAGTCATTGCTACAATATGGCATATTATGATTGTAAACCGGGAATTGTGATTATAGCTGAATATTCTGTCACGTTATTTCACAAACAATGAAACATACACTACATAGAACAGACATACTAAACAAAGACAACAGACAAACACGCAGACAAAATCAATATTGGCACAGATACGTAGATGATATACGAAGCGTGTTCTTAAAGTAAGTTCCATTTTCAATTATAGCCGATTCCACGCTGAGATCGTTATCAAATGCGTGTTTTCTTGTTCAGTCCTCAGGCAAGCTTGCATGCAGTTTCAGAGCTTGAGTCCATGTGTGGGGTTAGTTGTGATCAGTTGAAATGCTTAAAGTGATCAAGCACCCCACCAACTGTGCATTCTGTTATCCGTTATTGAATGAGAAACATCAAACCAGCTGACATTTTTCAACTTTTGAGGTGTATGGTGATGATGCCATTAGTGATGGAATGGTCAGGAGATGGGTTAGGAAGTTCAACGAGGGACGCGTCTCTGTGCATGATGAGCATAACTGCACCTTGTTGGCCATTTTTGATCAATGACGATTTGGTGCGTGCTGTCGATGAAAAAAATTCATGAGGACAGGAGGTTCACAATTTCTTCACTTTCCTTGAATTTTCCACAAATGTCGCAGAGTGTTCTCTACAAAATTGTGACAGATCGATTCTCTGGATATCAAAATTGTGTTACGATGGGTACCCAAGATGCTCACCAATTGAACACAAAACCAAACATTAGCTTCAGTGCTTGAGCTTTCTCGCATGTTACAGTATTTCTTCTGTTAAAGGATTATATTCTTGACCATTTGACAGGTGACGAGTTGGGTTTAATTTGTACATGACTTTTGAATCGAAGAGCAGTCCATTGGAGGCTCACTTAATCTTGAACCAGGAAAGAAATTTAAACAAACCATGTCAACACGCAAGATCATGTCAATTGTTTTTAGGGGGATGAAAAGAGTTTCATTGAATCTTGCCTTTTGACACCATTAAATTAGAGAAACCTATTGTCAGACCTTGAAGAAGCTCCGTTAATTCAGAACAAGAGACATGGGATGCTGACCGACTGAGTTGTGTTGCTTCATGACAACACTCAGTTTACACAGCTGAAGACACCTAAAATCTCATCTCAAATTTGGCAGGGAACAAATTGACCATCCCCCTACAGCCCGGATTTGGCTATGTAGTGACTTTCATCTCTTCCTAGTCAAGAAGTTCCTCATTTCGTTTTGATGGCTAGATCAAGTAGAAAACAGCAGTTCATGGGAGTGGTGCACCATCTGCAGGCGGTCTTATTCTACAATGTTTGGGGATAGAAAGATTTGCCATTGCTCGATAAATGCCTCAATAATGGTGAGATTATGTTGAGAAGTATTGAAGTATGGGGAAAACAATGCAACAAAAATGGTTTGTAAATATCTAAACAAAGACAACAAACACAGACAACACCCTTTTGGAACTTAGTTTAAGAACATGCCTTACTAATACTATGCAAAGGAAACAAAAGACATCCAAAATCTACATTAACACATAAACAAAATACACCCAAAGCTACACGACAAATTAGAAATTGAAAACAACAAATCCATAAATTTTCTAGACATCACAATAACAAAAGTCAACAACAAACACACATTCAAAGTCTACAGAAAACCCACAACAACAACACACATACACAACACATCCAATCACTCAACACAACACAAACAAGCTGCATTCCGAACAATGGTACACAGACTACTCAACATACCAATGAACCAACATGATTACAAAGAAGAGCTAAACACAATCAAATACATAGCACAAGAAAACGGATACAACCCTAACATAATAGACAACATAATACTAAAGACAAAACATAAGAATACAACAAACATAACACAAAAAACATCCATAAGAAAACAACACAAACACAAGAACACATAGAAAAATAATACTCTACAAAAACATTTAAACACACAAATAACACAAACAAACAAATACAACCACACAAGTGTATACAAACTCAAATGTAATACAAGCAACAATTCTACAAGGACTGATAGGCAGATCATTTGAAACACGTTACAAAGAAACATCACAGCCATAAAAAATTACAAAACACTTCCACATATGTAAAAACATCACAAATGCCAACCACACATAGAACACAACACAACAAACAAAAAGCCAGAAACTAAACACACTAGAACAATAGGAAATATCATTAATCAAACTTGACAATAAAATTTGACCTCTTGCACTCCAATATTTTTCAAAGATATTATCATGACCAGCCACTGAAACACAGAAAATTATAAATCCACTTGGTTTGAGTTGCACAACAGTTAGCAGAACAATTCTACAGGTCAAACAAATGGCCTGTTGCCAATCTAAATACTACAGACGATTTTCGTGGTAAATCGGGAATTAACATTTTGAGTTCCATTTTTTCCCTTGGGATTGAGTTATCAAATTTTGTTTGTTGAAGTCTAAGTATGTAGATTTAATAAATCTCTTCACAAGTAATACAAGATTTAGTAACAGGAAACTAAAAACACGTTTCCCAGAACAATATGAAATATAGAAACTCACAAAAACACATCCAAATGAAATTCTCAACACACAACTGAATTTCAGAACACACACACTCTTTGAATCCACATTACACTACACAAACACACCCCCACAGGAAACAAAACAAAATGCGCTAAGACCAGGAACAATCAGTTCTGATGATGGCCAATAGCAGGCCGAAACATGTTAACAAGGTAACATAAAATTTAACACGTGAAAGACACATAATTACGCTTTCCACAATGAAAAAACTTTACTATATTGGTATAGGTGTGAAATTGTAATATTTATAGCAAAAATGTTTAAAAAAAAATGGCATTTAGAGCATTACTGATGGATTCCATGCATTACGAACTGACGTTCAGAATACATTTTTCTATAAAAATCTTGTTTAAAATATAATTATGATACAGTTAATCAATTAAATTTGACCATATGCGTTAAAAAAGAAACTATTGGAGGTTATGTTAATTTAGAAAATGCATTTCAGAAACAAAATTTGTATCCTATATTGAATATAGTATTTTTCGTTACGCACTGACATAAATATAAACTCTTTTTACAGTTGACCATGTTCTTTTCTCAATTTTTCTAAAAATTCAGCCTGAAAATGATTTTCAAAAAACCCAGTTGGAGAAGGTTTTAGCTTTCATATACCAAACTGAGATGAAGTAATGGACTACTCTTCCAATTTGCGAAGTAAAATAGTAAATCTTTCACAGCAGAGGTGTCGATCATGCTCTGATGGTTGCTATGAATTGTGGAATCTAAATGGAGCTGGGTCCTGTGCCGTGGCATCATGATCTAAAGCATCTTGCCTAGGACTCATGTTGCAGAATGCATGATGGTTTGAGTCCTCTTGGGTGAAGAAATTTTCTCATGAAATTTCGGCCAGTGTATGGGACCAGTGCCCACTCAGCATCACGATGCACTTGGGGAGCTACAATAGGTAGTGAAATCTAGTTACGAAAGCCAGCTATAACTGCTGGGGGGATCATCGTGCTAACCACACAGTATCTCCATTCTGGTTGGATGATCGTCCACCTCTTCTTCGGCATGTGGACGTGAGGCGAGCAGCTGACTGGTCGGTCATGATCCTTCATGGGCTGTCGTGCCTCTGATTAAAAATGGAGCTGCCAACATAATTTCAGTGAATCGCATTACATTTTGAGGAAAAAATAAAACCTTTCTCAAAACATGTTTCAACCTCTAGAAGGAAACTGAGATATTTTGGGGTCCCGAGAAAACTTTTCGAAATATTGGAACATAATAGGGTCATTTGCAGAATTTGTATAACAAATGACGTCCATCAATTCATACCCTTCCCATTATTGCATTTATAATGATAGAGTTATAAATTCCTAACAGTGAGTAGTTTCAATAATAATGTAGTAAACGTCACAAGAATTATTTCTTTCATGTGAAATATTTCACGAGAATAAAATAAAATTCTCATAGTAACAGCTAAAATGCTGTGTCCATACTAGATAAGTTTTTAAAATGGAGTATGATTATGTCCAGATAAAGGTTTGTTTAAACCCATTTATGCCCAAGTTAATTTTTTTCGCAGTTTTGAGAAATATTTTAATATTGTAACCATAAGACTTAGTAACTAAAGAGAAAATTACTCAAAACAAATTTCATTGGCCAGTTTGAAGAAAACCACTGCCCCAGAAATGGGGCAGTGGGCGGAATGGGATGGGTGTTTTGATAATTGATATTTTTGTAAAATAATCCTATAGAGCTCTTTTTCATGTTTCATAGCACCTATATAAGAAAATTATAAACAATTCTACATTACAAAAAACATAGGCCTATTTGAGCTGTTCACTTGTTTCTTATTTTACACTTAGTTCAGATAATAGTCATAGTTTGCAGCTTAGGTATGGAATTTTTCAAAGCAATGGATGTAACAGCCTACATTACATTTCCTACACCTTCTGAAGGTAGCCTTATGACACTCTGCACATTTTACTTGAGTTTCACTTCTTTCAATCACGTGATTACGACCATCGAGGTGGGCGTCATCAGGAACCCTTCGTTTTCTAGTGAATGTTGAGCGACCAGGACGTAATCTTTTCTCGGGGTATTGAGTTAGATATGTTTGTACAATGCATGGTGTGAAGGACAAAAGATCCATACCATGCTCTTTACCCTTTGGTGTTAGACAATACAGTTGCCAAGCATTACCCATGGTGGTGTTGAAGTCGAAAGTAATGAGAGGCCAATACCATGTCTTGCTTCGAATATTCATTCTGTAAGATGATATATTTTGGTCCATCCTATCTACCCCGCCCATAAACAGACTATAGTTCACAATACAGGCAAGCTGTGGAATTTTGATCTACTTTTTCTGGACTGCACTCCAGCGTCTTGCTTCTCCCGTGGGTTCTGTGCCTGTGCTCGTGGATCCAACGGTTACGATACTATTATCGTAGTAACCCACCAGAGTGATTCCAGATATATCATCTGTCACTTGGTCATGTGAACCACGCGGAATTTTTTCATGGCCTCTATAGTTTTCAGGAGAGCCTTTGCTGTCCGTTTTGCCCTTATAGTGTCAGTTGCATCATGACCATTCTGAAAAGTGACAATGAAGTGAAGGAATTATCCATATATAAGAAGTAAGATTTTTCTTCTGGAAATTCAGCAAGAAGGTCCACCACTGGCAAGATAATTCTGGCAACAGACCCACCAGGAAGTATCTTGCCAGTAGAAGCCTCTTGGCACGATTCAGATTGAATGATGTAATAAAGACATGTCTTCCAACCATATCTTATGGGTTTGCCTTGAATAGGCCTATGTTGTTTCGTGCTGTGACAATGAAAATATGGTGTTATTACTTCATCGATGCTGAAATTGGTTTCTCCTGGAAAGAACTGCAACTAGTGCTCATTTAGAAGCGACCACAATGGTCTCACTTTAGCAAATTTGTCATTTTTGTCAATTTTCCCATTATCACATACATGAAAATACGTTAAATTTCTTCAAAACGGTTATCTCAGGAGGGTTAATAAATATATCAGCATCCAGGATGTTATTATCTTTCTCCACAATAGCAATAATTTCGACTCTGGAAGGAGACAAAACACTTATGTATACCAGAAAAAACCCCTACCCGACCGTGCCCAGTGCCCCACTTCTGGGGCGGTATAATGTAACATGTAATAGAAAGAAAACTGAAGTAGACTGAAATAATATGATGAATGCATATTCGACTTACATTATTTGGCAAGTGTTTACTATAAAATTTAATCACGTTATCAATAACTGTACCCAAGAAATTACTTACACATTTGTAGATGGCATCTTCTCATGAAACCTTCTTTTTTGTTTGTGCTCTGTCTAGAACTGAAGGCCCAGCTTGTATAAATTGTACATTGTCGTTCTTCAGTAGTACCAACCTAACGTCTCGAAACAGTTACGGCAGGAAAAAAAGCCTTCGTGAACAGTGGGAGGCTAAAATATACAACGCCCCATTACTGGGGCAGTGGGCATAAATGGGTTAATAATGTAATTGAGAAAAAAATCAAAGAAACATTTGATATTATCAAAACTTATTCATTTATGTCTGAGTTTATATTTCCTTAAATATTATTGCATAACTACTCTAGTCCAGTAAGTCAGTCAGGTCTGTTACACCATTCTGTTCCTATGGATACACAGTTGAAAAGAAATCCCACAGATGTCAGCACAATCCAAGATGATGCACAAAGAGTCATTTTGATTGTACTGCTATGTTCACCCATTTTGATTTGGCGAGATTGTGTCATACTCTTGCTTTATGTTTTAGTCTAAGTGTGCATTTTTACTCTGTCAGATCTCTTTGTGTTGTGTTTTCCACAAATAACAACATATAAAGTCAAGATCAAGAGGACATAATAGTGCACGTGTGCAGTAGTTAAGTTGCTATTTTGAAGATTTTTAAGCAAAAATTTTAGGTTAGCACATGCTTATGTTTGCTTTGTCATGTCTGTTACCTGTCAGATCTGCTACTCCGCCATGTCTGTTACATCATTCAAAACAGTGCTGTAAAGCAAGGTGAGTGTACAGTGGCTGATTACTATGGCAGAGACATTGCACTACATTAATACATGCAGAATGTGCATTAAATAGTACTTTAATTTTGACGTTCTCAATCGTCCATTTGTTATACAAATTTTGCAAATGACCCAGTACCAAATACTGGGATTGCCTCAGTAAAATCGGGATGGCTGGTCAACCTGCTATTAGCACAACCAGTTTCTCGCCACGTTCTGAACAATCTTACAACAGAGAATTCTGATGGCACACTTTACTCGAAGTGGAGGGGCGTCAGGTGATACTGAGGGGCTAAATTTCCCCTCCTACAGATCGATCCACTGTGCTCAGATTCTGTATAATCATCTCGACAATCATTCAACGTCTGTGTAAATCTAGCTAAATCTGCCTTTAGCAACTTTTAGATTGAAGATACAAAAATATAAAATATGAGAGTAATACTGAAAGCCAATAAGCTGTAGTGTATGTATCTGGGACAGAATAATAAAAAAATAAGATGTTTCAGTAGTATGGAGAACATTTGGCTTTGGATGTTAACAGTTTTAGGATCATTTATGAAAGTTTTTATGCATATGTGTTGTATATTTTTATTGCAGATGCGACTTCAACAAATACACAATGCAATTCCTTGTAAGACTTGGACAAAGCAAAGCTGCAATAAAGCAGGAGGACGAAGAAGAAGAAGAAGAAGAAATGGAAGTGGCAATAGAAGGAAATGAGGAGGAGGATGACAGTGACAATGACGCCAATGTTAGTGATGAGGAAGAAGAGGAAGAAGGAGAAGAGGATGAGATGATGGAGGTTAATTCAGTGAAAGGTATATTCATTTTATTGTATCTGTGTAGAATAAATTGTACAGGGCAAGTCAAAGCTATGGGACTAACACTTTTGCCGTCTCTTGGTACTACAGTCTGGTAACAGATCGCTAGTTCTCATGGATAATATTCTTGCAATTTCACGGCACTACAGTCTGGTAAGTGATCTTTAGCGTAACTTGTGAATTATTTACAGTATTTAAGAAACTGGGGAGAATGGAGGTGATGTTCTTCTCCATATCCAGATTTCAAATGCTTCTATTTGTTTATCTTCACTTCGTCGTACTGTCCATGTTTCTGCCCCATACAATGCCACACTCCACACAAAGCACGTCACTAGTCTCTTCTTAGTTCTTTTTCCAGAGGTCTGCACAAGATGTTTCTTTTCTGTTAAAGGCTTCTTTTGTGCCATTGCTATCCTCCTTTTGACTTCCTGGCAGCAATTCATTTTACTACTTATAGTACACCATAAGTAGGCCTACATGAAGCTGTCCACTTTTTTTCCATTGCCTCATTTCGAATTCGCAAGTTTGGAACAAGTCTGTAGAACAGAGAAACTACTTTTCCAGTGTACCTTGTTAAGTTACTTATGGATGTTTACTTTATGAATTATGAGTGATTCAGTATAATTTCAATACCTTTTATTGGCCTTTTTTTTTAAAGAGCCTTTTTAGGCGTCTAAATTACTATTTTTTAGTGCCTTAACTTCCGATGACTAGTAATATATTACTCGTCAGCGACGTATTCAGTAGAGGGAGAAAGGAATTGACCATTTTGCCTCATCTCCTGGCTTAGTTGCCTCATGAGTAATGCGTTATTGGTGTCAGTTATGAGTACAGTCCGGATTTTTATGTAATTGCATATATTTTTTTCCTTAGTAGTAGCTGTCTCAAAACTCAAAATGTTGATGATTTAGGCTAATTTAATTTTAATGCTACATATTTTTACATATTCTGTACAATATTATATATTTTAAGATAGACATAAAATTAACATCCAATGGGGTGGAACTTATAAATCCAACCTTTATCCATTAATTTTTACTACAGAAAAAAGTATTAAAAATTTATTTTAAAAAGCAAAAAGATTACTCAACTGAATTGTTGTTTAAACATTTCAAAGTTTTCAACATTAAACAAATTTATTATTTTATTTTATTAAAATATTTTCACAGAAATTTTAATAACTTTGAAAGGTATTTACATAAATATAGAACTAAAAATATGAATTCTCTGCGTTTGTCTGAACCTAAATGTAAAACCAATGCAGCTTTTTATCATAGCATGAGTCAAGATCCCAGATTATTAAACAAATTTTATTCTAATATTATTTTAACCATGAATCCTCTCCAAATTAATAAAAAAATAAAAGAAAATTTTATTGGATTTATAGTTTGGGTTTAAACATATTAAACACGTTTTAATCTGTCACTGTCAATTTTAATTTTATTTTTGTCTGTACTGAAGCTCCTGAGCATTGGAGTCTTACTCATTCAGGAGTGGGCTAGTTTATCTTACATTGTATTAAATTGTATTCATTTCAAACTTACTAGCAATAAAATAAATAAATGTCATATGTCATTTAATTAGATAAGTGCCATGTATAGAAAATAATCAATATTTCAGCATAAACTGAAACGAAATCATAAAAATATTTACAATTTTGAACTCAAAGTTGTCAGTATATAATGGGATACAAATTTCAGCATTCTGGATTGGACAACCACTTAAGTATATTTTCCTGCTAATTCTGCCATCTTGCACTTCGTTCTCGACCCTGGAAAAACATATGTGATTGACAGGTCTCACTACATAATGATCTCATGTCAGTCGATGTCTAAGCAGCTAAACTTTTAACTGTCTATTATTACGTGATGTTTACAGAGAAGAAGAAAAGAGCGAGTGTCTAGGATACAGGACTGCAAATGGAGGAGATATGTTTTTTTGTACTGGACTTGGCTTTACCTCTTATTCCAGTATTCACTTGACTGCTTTGTAAAGGTCTTATAGAATTCTAAAACTGCGTGTGAAGTGGTATATATTGACTGCAACTTGAGTTGAATTTTCGAAAGCATCAGAAACTTGGAAACTATCGGACTTTCACTTATGATATCGATAGATATCATCTGTGATGTATAAAAAAACTCATTGATCTCCTTGAAATTGGAAATAAGTAAGTCGTGAAAAAATTCGAAGCAGTCATTGAAAGAAATCGGAGTTACGTCAGTTTATTCACTTTTAGGCAGATCCTCAGTAGAGAAACGTGGAACCCTCCAAAAGACATTGCTGTCAGGCATGTTGAAACTGTTTTTTGAAATAAATAACAATTTTTTTGCTCTCTGTACAATTTTGATATTACATACGAGTATTTAGTAGAGTGACCAGATTCACATCGATAAAAAGGAGGGCATTGTTCGAAAAAAAAAAAGAGAACAAAAATATAAATACTTAGATTTAGGCTTAGGCCTACATTATACTTTATATTACGTCAATATCTATTTTATTACAAAATAGTTATGAAAAAATTTAATAATAATGATTTTACAGTTAGCTAGTTATGAAAGTCAAGGGAACTATATTAAAGAGGACAGAAAATATCTATTTAGATTCACATTTGCACCTCGATCTCTCGATTTACTAGCTACCTCTGAACAATGACCATAACAAGAAAGAGCAAAAAGAGTTATGATCATTGGCAAAGAGTATATTCTGTCGATGCTTCCGCCACCTACTTAGCAAATAACTTGAAAAAGACGTCAAATCAGATAATTTCAAAATATCAGGCATACAAGTTATAAAAAGGAGGACATTTCTTGATTTTTTTTTTTTAAAGGAAGACATGTCCGAACAAAAGAGGATGTCTGGTCACAGTAATATTTAGTACATATTTTGAGGCTTTGTTACATATGTTTAGAATCAATATTACATAAAAATCCAGACTCTACATATGAGGTTCCAACCTGTATTCGAACAGTTAACTTAATTACAACATGTCATAGGGAGAATCTGGCACCATAATATAGTCCGGATCACCTTACTTAATACCTTAAGGGTGAAACCTAACCATTCTTCCCCTATTACTACATATGCTAGTGGATTGTAGTGATTTTCTAGCTCTCAGGTTGAATTTTCTTTTACCAACTTCGTTTCGAATTTCGGTACTGATAAATACTACAACTGGCAGTTATTTTCTAACTGTTATGTTGACAGCAACAATTTCGGTTTGCAGTAAAGGAAACTGATGAAAATGCAAGTAGGTAAATACATTTTTAGGTTAGGTCTCATTAATCGTAAACTGTTTAGTCAAAGCAATGAATTTCATGTTGCCAGACAAAATAGATTTTAATATTAGATCATACTAATCCTAATTACCAACATAATATGCGAGAAATTCAGGAGGAAAATACACTAAATCATACATTTTTTAACTATTTAGGAAACACCTCGCAACATAAAGATGAGATGTGGTAAATAAGCAAGACAATGTTATTGTTAATACTGTATTATTATTATTATTATTATTATTATTATTATTATTATTATTATTATTATTGTTGTTGTTTTGTTGTTGTTGTCGTCGTCGTCGTTGTTGTTGTTTCAGTTCGTAGCATTGTGATTTTACCCTCTTTGGTGATATCTGCTATTAGTTGTAACACTGAAGAGACAGTCAAATTAGATTTTTAGGAACTACACTTACGTGATCCTTGCTATAGATTGTTGCTTACGAGATTACACAAGCTGGCGCATAGCGCTTGAAAACGAGTCTGAAGTGGTTCCCTCGTAATGCCAATTCCGCCGCTGGAGCGCTGTTCTGCCCTATATATTCATAGCAGAACACTTAAATGACATTGACATTTGGGACATTTAAAGGACTCACCATTGCTTATTAAAAGCTTCGTACAATATTTTATGGACAATAGACGTAATTTCCAACCTTCTACTCCTCAATTATATTACAATAAAAGGCTGTCATTCTTGATATTAAAACATATTACATATAAACTGAGGGACTGTCTGCTCTGTACTTCAGTTCATACACCAAACATTTCCGGAAATAAATTAACTTGACATCTTACATACGCACTATAGCCTACCCTTTTCACCTAATATTATTAATATTGTTATTAAATAAGATATTGCAACTAATTAAGGTACTGCATTATCTTTAATTTCCTTGAATTCATAATTAAGCATTTGCAAGAAGGCCTAACTTTTCCCTCTCTTTTAAAAAAAAAAAAATACGAACGTCACAATAATTGAGAAGTATAATTATTACGCGATTTTTCTTGCAGTGGTGAAAACATTTCTATAGGCCTGCTGATTAATATATTGAGCATAGTAATAGTAAACGCTGTAGTATTTTAGTGCGTGTAAATATATTTTGAATTAGCATTTATTAAATTAGGAAGTTAGTCTGTAATTTGTGTGATTGAAATGGTTTACTGCTGTGTGCCATTGTGCAAATCGAACCAGAATAAAGAATGTGATTTTTCGTTTCATTGTTTTCCACAAGATGAAGGACTAAGAAAGAAGTGGTGTGTAGCCATTTCTCGCAAAGGGGACAAACCAAGGACTCTTTGGACGCCAAACAAGAAATCGCGTGTCTGCAGCAGACATTTCAAAGAAGCTGATTTTAGCATTAGCACAACATTAAAACGTTTGCTTCCTAATGTGGTACCATCTGTCTTTGATGATTTTCCAAAACATAAACAAAATGTTTCAAACATAAGTAGACGCAACAAAAGAAGGATAACAGAAGTGGTGAATGACATCCATCCTGCTAAGAAAAATAAACCCAATGTTGAACATAGTACATCAGCTTTCAGTTCATTCATTCATTCATTCATTCATTTATTTTATTCCATAGATCTTACATGAGCAATGAAGCTTTAAGATGTGGAACATGTCAACATTTTACAATATTACAATTACAATTTTTACAAATTTTTATAGTTTTACAATTTAGTAATTTTCTACAATTTTACAATTTTGTACAATTTTTTTACATTTTTTTACATTTTGGCGAGATGTAGTGAGATGAGATGAGGTCCGAGGATTCCAAAATATTACCCGGCATTTGCCTTTTCGGTGGGGAAACCTCGGAAAAACCCAACCAGGTAATCAAATCAAAGGGGTAATCAAATCAAAGGGGTTGATGCCAAGGACTCGCCATAGACCATCCGGCTTTAGTCCCACGGCTGGGGAAAACCTCCGAAGAAACCAAAGTCCAAAGGGGGATCCAACCCAAGCCCGAACGCAGCTCCGGATCAGCAGCCCAGCGAGTCTGTCGACTGACCAACATCGATGCCTCTACTAAAAGTATACAATACATAGCCAATCAGATTATTAAATTTACAAACGCAAACGATCATTCATAAGTTGAGCTATGTTATAATACAAAACAATTTAATTAAATTTAAGGCATAAACAATTCAACCAGTTGTGATATACAGAAATTGATAATACATATCATGCAAACTACTTCAAATTACAAACACAAACAATTTATCAGTAGAGCTATATAGATTACTATTCAATTTAAGGTATATACAATTCATCGGCCAAATCTATACAAATATATACAATACAAAGTAGCATACTTTCATTAAGCTATACAAATTTGTGCAATTAATATCAAGTAGATTAATTCAATTTATAATCATAAACAATTCATCAGTTGAGCTATACATATTACCATTCAATTTACAGTAGGCCTATATACAATTCATCAGTAGAGCTACACTGACTAGTAACCATTTTAAGAACATATACAATTCATCAGCCAAACTATACAAACATATACAATCAAATTAGTTCAATTTACAAACTTATTTTCGTTAAGCTATACAATTCATATGAAGTAGATTAATTCAATTTATAAGCTTAAACAATTCATCAGTTGACCTATACAGTATACTATTCAATTTACAGTACATACAATTCATCAGTTATGCTAAACAAAAAATACAATACATAGTAAACAGATTAAGTCAATATAAAAACATATTTTAGTTGAGCTATATAAAATTGTACATGTCATTTAAGTAGAATAATTCAATTCACAAGCATAAACAATTCATCAATTGTGTAGAAGGTATGAGTATGTAGAAATTTGGTTAATTCTTTTCTGAACCTTTTCTCGTTGTTCTTCAAATCTTTAAGATAATTAGGCAGTGCATTGAAGACTGTTATACATGAATAGCGAACTCCTTTTTTAAAACAGCTTAGACTAACAGTGAAGCAAATGTTTCAATTGAAGAAATCTATGAAGCACATAAAAACTATAGCCACACAGTGCTCAATTGAAAGTAAAAAAATTCCCAAAGCCATTACATTACAACGTAAAAAAAAATTACTAGGACAATTCGGAAACAAAATCAGCTTATTGGAAAACTAAGACAGACAGACAAACACACGATAACCACCTCAGCCTATTTCGCAGCAGCCATTATTAGTTACCAGTTTGAGGTGCATTACCTAATCTCATACTAACCTTGTTAAGTTCTCTAACCTAATTCACTGATAATTACGTAACAATACACAGGTCTAAAATACAGACAAATACACATTAATTACCTAATAAGTACAGCATGAAGATAATTCATTACTTTTGTCTGTATTTTCTAAAAGAGAAAGGGAAAACAGTAACAACATTATCTTCAATGTTTACATCACGTTGTTCACATTTTCATTAGGCCTATATCAGTAATGCTTGGTAAGTGAAACAATGCATGAAATTATTTTACATTTCGGGTCACATCATTCGAGAGTTGGACAATGCAATTCGCCACTTTTAATATAGCATTGCTTGTTATATGAGAGAACTTTGACATTTACCTTAACCTATAAAGATACGACCTGTTGGTACTGAGTTCTTCACATAGCAAAACACAGACAATTTTCGAATATAACTTAGCTGAACAAACTTCAAATAACACTGTAATGTGCTTGGCATATTTATAATATTCGTACTCAATCAGTAATGCACAATTAATCGAACTATTTTCACGATACACAATGCTTTGTAATGGTAGGGCAGCGAGGCGAACCTAGCGGCAGAAATTGTCATGACTCACAGAGACCTACTCTCGATCGTGCTATGTGCCAGCTTGTGTAATCTCGTAAGCAATGCTATAGATACTGCATGAGACAAGTTGAACTAGTGCAATATAACCTTCCAATGAGTCACGTGGTTAATCTATAAACGTAAGATTATTTTGTATGTTACTGCATAAGTGAAGCACATAGTAATTCATTTATACATTTATTTATTTGTTACAGATATGGATTCTGATTCAGGAGACTGAAACCTGCCATTGTGCTGGAGAGATCATCAGGGGAGAAGAGGCTGTGAAATATGTACTACAACTTAGTGTTGTAATATTTAAGTATATAAAATAAAACTTTTATACTACATATGCTTTTTCTCTGAAGTTTAAAAAAGTAAATGCAATATTTAATGGAAAACATCACCATCAGCAACAAGACCAATACTACTATCATCACCAACAGTAAGACTAATGTTACTATCACCAAGCACTGCCACTAATAAGACCATCACCATTACAATCAATATTAAAGACCTCTACACTACTACAGGCACCAGTAACATGACCATTGCAGTTGCCGATGACGAGCCCACCACCACTGCAAACTAATACCTGTTCCTTTCCTAGGACTTCCTAGTCTCATCCTCTTAATAAACTATCATACAAGTGATACTTACTATTGCATAGTAGTTCGTGCAGCAACTGAAGAGGCTCACAGTAGCAATGCAGTTAAGGTCTTGTGTTGCAAGTCTGAAGGTCACGGGTTCGATCCCTAATGAGTAATGGGTTTTCTCCATTGATGTAATCCTTTCGGCCCCACTATAACCTTGGGGTTCACTCATTCTGTAAAGGTGCGTGCACATGTAGCGAACGACAAACGAATGCATTTGCCGATTGAAATCGGAATGTGTGGACGACACAGCGAAGGCAAACCAATCATTCGATTTGTCTTTGGTAGTGATCCGTCGCTTGCCGGTACATCAAAGGAAGTTGATATTCGTTGTGGAGGGGTTTGTCACTTGTTTGCAGTTCGTAGCAGAATGCAGCGATTAGTTTAATTTCACCAACAGGACGTTGAAACTCGAGTGCACTGAAGAAGCTGTCATCAAACTTATTGATGTATATAGGAAGCAGGAAATTTTATGGCCATATTTTGCAAGTAATATTTCGAAATCTGTTTCTGAAATGCGACAGAAGTTGTGAAACTGTCCCGATTTAATTCGACGTAAATCATGGAGCAAGTGAGTGTGTCTGTATCAATTACGACTTTCGTAGAATGGCATCTGCAACCATCGCCTCTTGTTTTTTTAACTTTTTTAAATTGCCTGTAATAATAACAACGGCTACACATTCTATATTATATCTTCGCCTGCTATTACTGCTGATAATCAGCGAATGCAAATGTTCTCTGACCATTTGCTGATGATTTGTATGTTGCTCCGAACAGCGAACGAACAATAAAGTTTTGCTTCATCATTCATTCGTTGTTCATTCACTACGTGTGTATGCTCCTTAACAGAAATTAGTAGCTGGGGAATTTCCTTGAGAATAAAAGAGGCAAGCTGTAGAATTCGTATCAATTGTTGCCTAAAACAGGAGCCTTGTCCTCCTGATACTCTGTGGGCCTCCAATAAGGATAACTTCACCTTTACCTTTTGACTTACCAACTAAAATAACTACTGTCTTATAAAATAGTACTGTATATTCAATGACTAGGACACACAACACTTTTGTCAATTTTGTTGCAGTTTTAAAATGTTTAACGCTACTTTGATTTGATATATGATACCTTTCATATCAACAATTACATCCATGTAATGTGAACCTCACAATTTTGTATCCAGTACCACTGTTACACTCAATATAATTAGAAACCTGAATTTTTAGCATCTGTTTTTTTCCAAATTATTATCTATTTTTTCCCCAAAGGAAACTTTATGCATTCTGCCTTTCAATTCTCAAAAGATAACATTATGAACAGATCAGCATTTTCATCCTTCATATTACATCGTCTGTCTGAAACAACAGCACCATACTGTGATAAAACACGTTCACTGTCAGCACTGTTTGTTGGTGCCCACAGTACTTGCAAACAACATTCTGAAAATGCTTTATTCTCCAACGGGGCAATTGCAAAATTTACAAAAAACTGTCTTGGTGTCAGAAGCATATTCATGAACAATTATAGTTGTTCATCCCATTTTACGAAGGAGCATGTGTCTCACAAATTCAATCTACTTTGCCAATATAACTAGAATAACTACTCAATTCTGCTGCGATCTCAAAAGCAAATGGCCGAGTAAACTGACGCGACACATTTTAGCCAAGCCCGTATCGAATATAGAACTTGATAATCAATATTATGATAAGTATATCAATCTCCGACCTTCATTATCAATATATGAAATTTATCGAATTGAGCAAACAGTTATTGTTAAAGAGATAATCGATCGACATGTTTGAGTATTTAAGAAGTGTATATACACTACTGTTTGTGAAAAGTGCAACACCCAGAAAGAATGGTCCAAATGCCTCCGAACTCGGGAGATGTGTAGAACAGTGTACCACCAATAATTGATTATGTTTCTAGAGAGATGGCGTACACATAGGCCCTACAGTGATTTCTCTTGTGTCACCAGCAAGGTCAGTGTTATGCCTTGCTCAGTCAGTGCAGAGGTTCCAAAGGAAGTGGAAACGTGAAAGCTCGTCGACGTGGAAGGATGCAATATCAGCACATGAGTGAGTTCGAACAGGGCAGAATGGTTGGTCTCCGGGAAGCAGGTTTGTCATACCTTGACATTTCGGCTCGGACAGGGCATGCTGCTATGACAGTGATGCGTGTGCGGAACCAGTGAATAGAAGAGGGTCGTACACAGAGACGAGCGACCACGTAATGCGACCATAGCACAAGATGACCGTCATCTTGTCTGCATGGCCGTGATGGACCGTACAGCTTCATCCACAGTGTTGAGTCGACGTTGGAGTACTGCAACAGGTGTGGAGCTGTATGCGTCAATGGTTTGTCGTCGCCTTTTGAGGGCTGGACTATGGATCGCATGTCGTTGTGTCGGCTTCCATTGTCCAGAAACCACCATCACCTCAGACTGCAATGGGCACGTGAACGCTGATACTGGCGTGCTGAGTGGCAAAATGTAGTGCTTTTGGACGAGTCCACTTCAACTTGTCCTGCAATGATGGCCGCATACATGTTAGATGCTACCATGGTGAACGCATTCTGAGAGTCTGCATTGTTGAGCGGCATAGTGGACAAACACCTATTATGATTGTTTGGGGTGCCATTGGATACAAATGCGATCTCACCTCCCATGTATTCAGGGCAATCTGAACAGCTACCGCTACATTAGGGAGGTTTTAGAGCCTGAGGTACTGCCCTCCTTCAGGCAACTCCACATGCCATATTTCAGCAGGACATGCCTGGTCACATGTGGCGAGGATTGTGCAAGCCTTCTTTGAAGAAGTATGGGTATCACTGCTTCCCTGGCCTGCACGTTCGCCAGACATGTCGCCCATCGAACATGTCTGGGATATGGTTGGTCGGCAACTTGTTCGTCATGGTCCTCCGGCACCCACACTTGACGCTTTGTGGACTCGCATACAAATTGCATGGAGGAGATTCCCCAGCAACATATCCAGGCCTTCTTTGATTCCATGCCACGATGCTTAGAGGCTCTGATTGCAGAGCATGGAAGCTTCACACCATACTGAATCTCACGGTCACAGATCAGGTACAGTTCTGTAATTCTAATCATTTGTGTATTGTGATGTACCTAATATGAGTTGTCAATTTCATTTCAGTCACATGTATCCTTCTTGGTATTGCATTTTCCACAAACATTAGTGTGTAATATGTTGTTGTTTTCTAATGCCAGGTGTTTGACAATAGCCATTTGATCTCTTGCACTCCAATATTTTTCAAAGATATTGTTATGGTCAGCCACTGAAACACAGATTTTGATGTGTTCCGAATCCATTTCTTGGTTTGAGTTGCACAATGGGCAGTTAGGGGACTGATATATTCCAATTCTATGCAGGTGTTTGACCAAACAGTCATGGCCTGTTGCCAATCTAAATGCAGCTACAGACGATTTGTGTGGTAAATCGGGAATTAACTGTGGATTATGATTAGTGTATAACATATAATGTGCTTTTCGCTTGGAAAATAGCATTTTACTGATAAAATTTATTTATTTATTTATTTATTCTGGCGTAGTTAGGGCCATCAGGCCTTCTCTTCCACAACACCAGGAATACAAATACAATAATACAAATAAACAGAAAAAATATACTATTAAATAAATCACTATTAAATAGCATTTTTCTCGTGATTTCGCAATTTGATAGGAAATTCGCATTTTTGGCATTTTCAATTCTGCTAGAAAATCATGCTAAATAACCTTACAGATGAAGAAAAATACTTTCTACCCCATAAATAAAAAAATTCACGGATTTCGCGAATGCGAAATTTTCAGGTCCCTACATATAATTTAGATTCATACCACTTACTTATATTTCCTCATTACTGTATCCTACTCTTTCTCCTACACTCATATACCTGTATCTTTTTTTTTCTTCTTTTTTCTCTCTTCACTATTTGCTATAATCTCTTACTTCTGCCCCCATCTAAATTCTTCTATACTCCCGCTTTTAAAACGTAATGATTTAATTTAATCAATTCAAAATTTTCACTTTTACTACTCCTTTCGTGATTTCCAGTTCACTTATATCGAACTCACTCAGTGTACTAATAATACTTTTTACTAATCTTTATTAAGCCATTATTCAATAGGTTCGTTATTATGTCTGTTTTTTGTGTGGTTCATATTTTCTTATCTCACTTATTTTCTTCATTCTAAGCTTCACTACCTGACTACCTCCTCCACCATACTCTTCGCCTATTTTCCTTGTTCCTATGGTGATGGAGTATGGATGTAATTTTTTTGACGTGTATTTATGCAATTTAGTTACAAAGTTTTCACGATTACATGCGAGGAAATTTATTAATGAGAAAATATACTGACAAGCCATGGGCATTATTTGTAGTTTTTTGAAAATGGTATTACATGATTCCCTAGATTTGGCACTTACTATTATTCTAATTACTCTTTTTTGTAGTAGGAATATACTGTTACTATCTGTAGAATTTCCCCAGAATATTATTCTAAAACTCATTACCGAGTGGAAGTATGCAAAGTATATTGTTTTTAAAGTATTGATATTTACTATCTCTTGCATAGATGTAATAGCAAAACATGCTGCATTTAGTTTGGGGTAATTTCTTTAATATGATTTTTCCAATTTAACTAATTATCGATTTGTAAGCCAAGAAATTTGGTTGTTGTTTCTATTAGGGACCTATTGTATCAGACGTTGCTTCGACTTTATCTGCCGCCACGCATTGAGCTTTCAGAATGTCAAGAGGGGGCAACATCTTTGAAAACAGAACTTCGAGACGTAGGAAAAAACGTGCGAAGATCGTGTCAAGATTATCAGCACAAACATGACATGATTACTAACGCCAGTTTGTCGTAAATATAGGTGTATATGGACTTTGTGTGCACACTGTATAATGCCGCGGGAAAATATTTTATTGCCTCGAAATATAGATGCTAGACTTACGAAGATTCAACTGTATTAAATAAATATGCATATTTTAAGTATAAAATTGTTTGGAGAACATTCTGATGATATTCCGTCACATACTGAGCTATGGCTAATTTTCGGAATAAATATGAATGATAAAATTCAGTTTTTATTTTTTACAAGAGACCTGTTCCGGAGACTGCGTGTTAGCGATTGAGAAACAAGGAAGCGTTTTGAAGAGGATTACATATGCAAGTTTTTGTTGACATGCATTTTAAGTGTTTTCTTTTCAATACGTAATTATAAAATCTGGTTTCAAGGTCGCTGCTGTTACTAAAATCACATTTCATTGTTGATCTAAACTACATTGTAGAGAAACCTTAACATTCATTCGTTAGTTTACACCGTCGTTCAGTCGTAAGTTACTTTTCATTATACCGCATTGGTTTGTAAGTCTGTATCAAGGGAGGAATATAAGAAGGCGAAGGAAGGAAGAAAGAAAAGTAAATAGTCTGTGTGGATGTGTGACATGAAAAGGGAACCCAAGAGT
Organism: Periplaneta americana; assembly: GCA_025594305.2. Classification (NCBI taxonomy): domain Eukaryota; kingdom Metazoa; phylum Arthropoda; class Insecta; order Blattodea; family Blattidae; genus Periplaneta; species Periplaneta americana. The sequence continues at coordinate 163,128,798 of JAJSOF020000001.1, read as the reverse complement.
TGGAGCTTAATCTGAGACGATTCTAACCGGCGTCGGAGTTGTATGTGTGGCTTAGTGGATAAAGCATCAGCACGTAGAGCTGAAAACCGGGTTCAAAAAGGTTCCATTACTCTTTCATCCTAAAAGGGAGAGGTTAAACTAAGGTGAAGAAAGAAGAAAAATGTTAAATGAGCACATAAATATTAAAGCACAGGTGTATATTACAAAATAACAAAACAGAATATTAAATGTGAACATAAATACTCGTAATAAAACACAAATACATAAATATGTAATATAATAAATAAAATATTAAAAGATCACATATACAACACAGAAATATGCAATAATAAAATAGCTAAGAAGTTAAATATGTAGATAAATAAAAAAATATCAGTGTATTGTAATAAAATTTAAATGAACATATACATACAGGGCCCTTACTATACAGAATGTAAATAATATAAATTGCCAAAAATTACTGGTGGTAGAGCATAAATAACTGAAGAAAAAAAGACAAATAATGGTTATCTTTAACTGTCAAGGTTTTCCCAGAAAAAAATGTGTTTTGTGTGTCTGAGCTTTTGAGAGAAAAAAAAAAAAACAATAGCCAGTCTTTATTTAGGCTGCTTTGACCGGTATGTACGCTGAAACAGTCGTTTGTTACTTTGTTGTGTATTGGTGTGTTGGGCGCAAGGTCATTGCCAATGGCATTTACGTTCTGTCGAAATCTAAACAAATAGACTACTATCAGTCTTAAAAACATTGCATTTTACAAATTAAAAATAAAATTATAAGAAATAATTAAATTTCAGTATACACTTGTTTAGTAGACCGATATGTTTTCTCTATGTACAAGTAATTTTGGCAGTGTATATAGTTTACACTCTGATATGGCTGCTGTACCACGGGATCCATCTTCCAGCAATAGGTCGAGCATCAGCCGGAAAAATTCTGCTTACAACGGCGAAAGGAGAAATGGATTATGAAACCTACCTTACAATAGATGTTGCATACAAGCTTCATATCGCGAGTATGTGTTGTCACTCGTCTAAGCTCAACAGCTGAAATTCTTATTTCATGCTCAATATTAGACTGAAATTCCTCTAATGTGTGCGGAGTAGTGCGAAACTCTTGCCTTTCAAAGTCCACCATAAATAAAATAACTGGTTAAATCTGGAGAGCGCGACGGCCACAAACAAATATTAGTCTTATGATCGAACACCTCACTCATTTTATGTAATGATTCATGAGCCGTATGTGCGGTCTCAGTGTTTAGTTGAAATCAACCGTACAATTTTTCCTCTTCTGTCAAGATTGTTTGATACCAATCCGCATTTGTCTCACGATAACATATTGGACCTGTTATTCTCTTTGCACTTATCGCATGCAACATGTAAATTTTCTAGTCATAATGGGGGATTTCATGCAGAATAACAGGTTTTTCGGAAGATCAATACCGACTATGGTATTAGTTGAGAGGCCCATTTAGAAGAAATCAAGATTCGTCTGAGAAGAAAAAGAGCTGCTGATCACCCTGAACTCAATTCAGAAACCAATTATTGCAATAATGCGCTCATTGAACCTGATCACCTCGCAAAGCTTGAACACGTGTGTATTCGTATGGTTTTTGGGTTCCCGAATTAGCTCTGTGGTAGCACGTCTACCTCCAGACTAGCCGCCTCGAGTTCGATTCCCTGCCGGATCAGAAATGTTTGTGTAAAATTTATACCTCGGGACTAGAAGAGGTGACTGTGCACAGCTTCTACTCACTAGACTCTGTACCAATATGCCTGGATTAAATCCCAAATCTCTCCGCAGTGCATATGAAGATAGGCATATATATCACTGTTGATAGTGATTCATCCGTTGGACGGGGACGTTAAACCTATCGGACCTGTGATATTCAACAGGAGTTGGCTACGTGCTGGCACCGGGTTTCCCCTTCTCCTTTTCTCATTTTCAGCATCATCCTCACCCATTCCCTACACTACACACACACACGAACACTTACACATATACTCACCCAGCACACGACATAATTCTCTCCACAGATACACATCATGCATAGCGTGGTCCACTGAAGTGATGTGCAACTTGAAAAATGGATCACAGCCCTGCCACCTATCCGCAATATGCGGAACCTGAATCACGCAAGTGAAGTGGGCAGGCATTAGATACACACATGTGTATGGTTTTTAACTCTAATGACATTGTTACATTTCTTGCAGGAAACTGAGAAACGTTTGTCTGTTGTGTACGTTTAGCTATTGATTTTGGTAGTGAACGCTCTAGACTGGCTCCGATTTCCTCCTATCCTGTTTTTCCTCCGTTAAAACTGTTCGTGTTCGGGAATGTTTTTGTCCGACATTGTGGTTCCGAATTTCATCACCATTCTCTCTCTCTCTCTTTTTTTTGATGGGACATGATATTAGCATTCCGCTCGGAATAACAACTGAAAAAATCGCATAGCGTGTTAGGCTTGTTGCTATGGTAACAACCGCTGAGTTGCCAAATGCTATATTTGCACACCACAGTCTAGTACAGCGGGTGTCGTGATTACATCGTGTAATCACAGACATTCAAACAGGTAGGAGGAGTTTCCTGTACCACGGCCGACTTGATGTGCTCGCTTCGCTTCTCCTTTACCGGCCTTGACAATTCATTTTGATCCCTGTGTTAAAGCTGTAATCGAGAAAATATGAAATTCCCGCCAGATGGCTCTGACTCCCAAGGTTCACTGAGGAATGTGTGTATGGTTTCTTGTACGATTATAATTAATAATATTGCACTTCTTTCTACTGGTATGTGAGTTTATTGTGTTATGATTCAAAGTGACGTATTGTTGTGTACTATTGTGTACTTCGAATAGAAAAAAGAGTGAAGGAGCAATATCATTCCACGAATTTCCGAGTGACAGGGAAAGATGATTATATTTCGTGACCATAATATTGTACGAAATGGAAATATAAAAATTGGAGTTGTATTCTTCGAAGAGGTGGAAAAATTCAAATATTTTATTTTATTTTAGTAGGTTATTTTACGACGCTTTATCAACATCTTAGGCTGTTTACCGTCTGAATGAGATGAAGGTGATAATGCCGGTGAAGTGAGTCCAAGGTCCAACACCGAAAGTTGCCCAGCATTTGCTCATATTGGGTTGAGGGAAAACCCCGGAAAAACCTCAACCAGGTAACTTGCCCCGACCGGGAATCGAACCCGGGCCACCTGGTTTCGCGGATAGACGCGCTAACCGTTACTCCACAGGTGTGGACAAAAATTCAAATATCTTGGAGCAACAATGACAAATATAAATGACACTCGGGAGAAAATTAAACGCAGAATAAATATGGGAATGCCTCTTATTATTCGGTTCAGAAGCTTTTGTCATCTAGTCTGCAGTCAAAAATCGGAAAGTTAGAATCTATAAAAACAGTTATATTATCGGTTGTTCTGTATGGTTGTGAAACTTGGACTCTCATTTTGAGAGGGGAACAGACATTAAGGGTGTTTCAGAATAAGATTCTTAGAAAAATATTTGGGGCTAAGAGCGATGGAATTAGAGGAGAATAGAGGAAGTTACATAACGCAGAACTGCACGCATTGTATTCTTCACCGGACATAATGAGGAACATTAAATCCAGACGTTTGAGATGGGCAGGGCATGTAGTATATATGGGCGAATTCAGATATGCATATAGAGTGTTAGGGTACGAACACGTTGGCGCCTAGCTTTAAAGCTAGCAGGCTCCGCTAGCAGTGTTTATGAAAGACAAGCGAGCTTGGTGTGCACAAATTGGAGCTTGTTTACAGGTCGCTTTAATCTCTCAGCTGACTCACAGCTGATTAGGTCATCTCCTTGGAATCTCTGTGTAGACTTGATATCGCAAGGGATTCAAGTAGTGAGGACGAATTTGATTTATTAGACAGTGCAGAATCAAAGTGGTTATTACTACAAGAATTCTTTTCTCGAGAGTGTTCCTTCACCCTATAAATAATGAAAGAGTTGCGTTTGGTGAATATTATCTTTTTTAATATCTGCGGAACTTTCCGGAAAAATTCATTAGCTACCCGACAGTGGGAATCGAAACTATCGATTATCTTCTCTATTTAACCAAAGATTTCATACAGAAGGCTTGGAAAAATTGCCAGGAATCCTATTTTGCAGGAAGAACGGCTTATACTCACACTGAGGTAAACTGTACAATTCTTACAAAATAGTGCCTAGTGAACATTCTCAATAATTTGATTGATATTAGTTATTATTTATTTGTTTATTATTTTTATTTTTTTGTGGTATTAAGGCACATATAGAAGAAAGCGATTAAACTCTTGAAATGAGGTCGAAGACTCCAAATCAGGCCTATTGGTGAACGACGATGTCCATTCATCCGAATTCATTAGTAGTTTGTAATTAAAAAATTAATTAAATTCTACCTCCAGTTTTGAATCTATACGAAAAGTTAATGTCGTGGCAGGTCTTTCGAACACACGAGCAATAAGTTTTTCTACATCCAATGTGTGCAATGTTTTAAAACTTTACAACCACTGACACAGGATTCCCGCCACGAGTGAAGCAAGCGGTATGCTCAAGGCGGAGCTTGAGGCCGCTGGCTGATAGTCGGAGTAGCCAAGAATGATATTTCGCGCTCCGTTTAACTTATCACGTCGTAGCATCTATGATATTCAAACAATCGCGCTGCAATTTTTGTATTGATAGGTCAATGTCCAAGGGAAGCATAGAAAACAATTCGAAGTCAAAATATTGTTTTTAAAAGCGAGAAAAAAATACTAATTTTGACACAGAAAAAATTTACGGTAAGCGGTAAACTTTTTTTTTCACGTTAGGTGGGGGTCAAAGCGAGAAAAATGTTGAGTAAGACTGGAAATTCGTTTTAAAAGTTACCGCTGCTCAAAATCTTTACTGGTTACCGAGTTACGGCCAATTAACGTCAAAACTAAATCACACGCGCGTAGTTTAAAATAGAATACAAATTTGTGTAAATTAAAAAGCACGAATTACACAAATAATTGATAAAAGTCGTCTCTAATAATTACACAAGTCATCATTGACATCTGGTCCACAGATCACCTCTCCAATACCTCTCTGCTCCACGCCGAGACTTGCGCTGCAAGCTTGAAAGAATGACTGAAACCATTCTTGGAGCTTACAGCGTGCTGGAAAGCTAGCAGTAAAGCGACCATCCATGAGTCAACGTGTGCGGTGTCATATGATTCTAGCGATTCATTTCCCCCACTACCGCTACCAGCTACTCTACCAGCTAGTCTACCACAAAGAGTTTGTAATATATAACTAGAGACACCAATGGCGCTAGTGTAGCGTACAAATTTGAACCGATGTTCGGCCGCCATTAAAGGGAGTTGATGCTTCGCCGGGAGTGCGAGCAGTTCATGCTTATTTGAGGAGTACGAATAAATATAAGTACACCTGAAAGGAAATAATAAGAAAATGGTGAAATATTGCGCCGCAAATAATTGTTCTAACATAGCTACTATTGTAGGATGCCCAGGAAAACATACACATCTTAATATTTGGAAAAAATGTTCTAAATGCAGTTCCTTCTTTCAATGTGTTTACAGAATGTCGGAACATTTCTTGGGTAACATTTTTTTCCAGAAACATATTAATCTGGTTTATAGGTTGATTTCAACAATGTATGTAACGGTTAGGTGCCATCATATTACAGTAGATTATAATAGCAAAGTGCATAATAAAATCCTCAGACAGTATCTCTATAAAACTGTTTTATTTCAGAATAAATTAAGGTAAATCATGTGATTTCCGTTTGGTACTACTAGCTTATTGTGAAAATATAGCTGATGGCCACAAATTTATTACCACCACCACAAGTTGCCTTGCCATCACTACTACTAGGCCTACTAATACCAAATACTAGGCCTATTAATATCAAATATTAGACCTACTAATACCACTATTACTAGGGCTACTACTACTACTACTACTACTACTACTACTACTACTACTACTACTACTACTACTACTACTACTACTACCACCACTACTAGGCCTACTATTACAATCTCCACCACCACCAGGCCTACTAATACCACCAATTATAGGCATACTATTACCACTACTATTAGGCCGATTATTATCACCAATACTAGGCCAACTATTACTATTAGGCTTACTCTTACCACTACTACTAGACATTTTAATACCACAAATACTAGGCCTACTAATTCCACCAATATTAGGCCTACAAATATCACCAATACTAGGCCTACTAATACCACCAATACTAGGCCTACTAATATCACCAATAGTAGGCCTACTCTTACCACTACTAATAGGCCTACTAATATCACTAATACTAGGCCTCCTAATACCATCAATATTAAACCTACTCTTACCACTACTAATAGGCCTACTAATATCACTAATACTGGGCCTCCTAATACCATCAATACTAAACCTACTCTTACCACTACTAATACTAGGGCCTACTAAATATCACTAATACTAGGCCTCCTAATACCATCAATACTAAACCTATTCTTACCACTACTAATAGGCCTACTAATATCACTAATACTAGGCCTCCTAATACCATCAATACACTACTAAAGGCCTACTCACTAATACTACTACCATCAATATAGACCTACTAATAATAGGCCACTAAATCACTAGGCCTCCTAATACCATCAATACTAGACCTACTCTACACTACTAATAGGCCTACTAATATCACTAATACTAGGCCTCCTAATACCATCAATACTAGACCTACTCCTACACTACTAATAGGCCTACTAATATCACTAATACTAGGCCTCCTAATACCATCAATACTAGACCTACTTCTTACACTACTAATAGGCCTACTAATATCACTAATACTAGGCCTCCTAATACCATCAATACTAGACCTACTCTTACACTACTAATAGGCCTACTAATATCACTAATACTAGGCCTCCTAATACCATCAATACTAGACCTACTCTTACACTACTAATAGGCCTACTAATATCACTAATACTAGGCCTCCTAATACCATCAATACTAGACCTACTCTTACACTACTAATAGGCCTACTAATATCACTAATACTAGGCCTCCTAATACCATCAATACTAGACCTACTCTTACACTACTAATAGGCCTACTAATATCACTAATACTAGGCCTACTAATACCATCAATACTAGACCTACTCTTACCACTACTAATAGGCCTACTAATATCACTAATACTAGGCCTCCTAATACCATCAATACTAGACCTACTCTTACACTACTAATAGGCCTACTAATCTTACACTACTAATAGGCCACTATCACTAATACTAGGCCTCCTAATACCATCCATACTAGACCTACTTACACTACTAATAGGCCTACTAATATCACTAATACTAGGCCTCCTAATACCATCCATACTAGACCTACTCTTACACTACTAATAGGCCTACTAATATCACTAATACTAGGCCTCCTAATACCATCCATACTAGACCTACTCTAATAGGCCACTACTAATACTAGGCCTCCTAATACCATCCTAGACTACACTACTAATAGGCACTAATATACTAGGCCTCCTAATACCATCCATACTAGACCTACTCTTACACTACTAATACTAATATCACTAATAGGCCTCCTAATACCATCCATACTAGACCTACTCTTACACTACTAATAGGCCTACCTCTAATACTAGCCTCCTAATACCATCCATACTAGACCTACACTCTTGCACTACTAATAGGGGCCTACTAATATCACTAATACTAGGCCTCCTAATACCATCAATACTAGACCTACTCTTACACTACTAATAGGCCTACTAATATCACTAATACTAGGCCTCTAATACCATCCACTAGACCTACTCTTACACTACTAATAGGCCTACTAATATCAACTACATCAATACTAGACCTACTCTTACACTAGGCCTACTAATATCACTAGGCCTCCTAATACCATCAATACTAGACCTACTCTTACACTATAATAGGCCTACTAATATCACTAATACTGGGCCTCCTAATACCATCCATACTAGACCTACTCTTACACTACTAATAGGCCTACTAATATCACTAATACTAGGCCTCCTAATACCATACCATCCATACTAGACCTACTCTTACACTACTAATAGGCCTACTAATATCACTAATACTGGGCCTCTAATACCATCAATACTAGACCTACTCTTACCACTACTAATAGGCCTACTAATATCACTAATACTGGGCCTCCTAATACCATCAATACTAGACCTACTCTTACCACTACTAATAGGCCTACTAATATCACTAATACTAGGCCTCCTAATACCATCAATACTAGACCTACTCTTACCACTACTAATAGGCCTACTAATATCACTAATACTGGGCCTCCTAATACCATCAATACTAGACCTACTCTTACCACTACTAATAGGCCTACTAATATCACTAATACTGGGCCTCCTAATACCATCAATATTAGACCTACTCTTACACTACTAATAGGCCTACTAATATCACTAATACTGGGCCTCCTAATACCATCAATACTAGACCTACTCTTACCACTACTAATAGGTCTACTAATATCACTAATACTAGGCCTCCTAATACCATCCATACTAGGCTTACTGTTACCACTACTAATAGGTCTACTAATATCACCAATATTAGGCCTACTATTACCACTACTACTAAGCCTATTAATATCACCAATACTAGGCCTACTAATACCACGAATACTAGGCCTACTCTTACCACTACTAATAGGCCTACTAATATCACCAATACTAGGCATATTATTACCACTACTACTAGACCTACTATTACCACTGCTACTAGACCTCTATTATGTCACTACTACTAGGCCTATTACTACTACAGCATTAAAAAGCCTGTACTGACAGCTATACAATTAATAAATTGTTTAATGATAAAAATTTATTCTTGTTATGTTTTAAATCAGGTGTCCAGAATTTTGATGATCTCATATTTCACCACAACATTTTCTAAGCACCATATATCTTTCTCTCCCCTTGCAAGAAAGGACTAAAATATAGATTATTTTAAATATTACAGTAGTTATCTATTATTGTGGCCTTAAACAATACTGGTAATACTGAAAATTCATGTTGGCATTGCCATTATTCAATATTTCATTTACTTATCCTGAGTATAAACTTATATGGGTGATTGAATTGATTTTATAATATCGCCAAAGATGAATCATGTAATACTTCAATAAATACAGCACTCCTCTGCCATTCATCTTTATTTCATCACGATCCATCCTTGGTAAAAGATGTTTAAAACAGTGTCTATCACCAGGCTACATCAATGTATTGTGGTACTGTTTCCGAATTTCGCGCCGCAGACACTCCCTTTAATGGCGGATTCTAGCCGATTCAATTTGTGACATTTTCCTTGCCTGCCACTCACGGGTATGTGTCTCTAGTAAGTATTACAAACTCTTTGGTCTACCATCGTCAACGTGTTCGTACCCTTAGTTGGGAGGCCAGAGGAAATAAGACCTTTGGGAAGGCCGAGACGTAGATGGGAGGATAATATTAAAATGGATTTTGAGGGCGGTGGGATATGATGATAGGGACTGGATTAATCTTGCACAGGATAGGGACCAATGGCGGGCGTATGTGAGGGCGGCAATGAACCTCCGTGTTCCTTAAAAGCCATAAGTAAGTAAGGGAAAGGTGCGAAAATGGCTTAAAGTGATTTCACGCCGAGACTTTGTTCTAAAGCAACTCCCCATCTTCAGTCGTTTGTAGTTTACATTTCAGGGAAGAAGATTATTCTAATAATGGGAAATATAGTCTATTAAAACCAAATGCTGTGCCAACAATATTCCCTTCATTATCCTAGGCATGAGTGATAAATATCAGAAGAGCATGACGAACAGTTACTAAAACTGATCTCTCTCCACCAAGAAAAGCAAATATTTTAGTAATATTGGTTTTTCAGTATTTGAACAAGATGTTCCGAGCGGCTCAACATCAGTCAATGACATTCCCTTCTTGCCAGTAGAAAATGACCATAAAGCGACGCAAACAGACGTTGTCAACTTTGTGGAGCTAAAAAGAAATAATTAACAGATTTCATGTGAAAATTACACAACCTAATCAGGTGTTACAAGAGAAGCAAGATGAGATAACGAAAACAATCGAAAAACTCCAAGTATCGGTAATTGAAAGAGATCCGTCACATAAAGAACAAGAAAATGTATGGGAAGAGGCCGATGAAGGCAGTATTCATGCAAAATTGATTCTAGATCAGCCGCTTAATCATCGAAAGAGAATACCAAACAAGAATATATTAAAAAATTTGTGTTCAGAAATTGAGCAGTTCCTGTGTAGATGCCCTCTCTTGCAATGCCAATTTGTGATGAAGACGGCCGAAACGGACTTGCTAATATCATTACTGTGAAATTTGTTAGGCCGCTTCTAGATAACATTGCAGCAGCTTTAACTGAAAAGCTTGTTCCTTCGAAGAATGCGGCTTATAATCCACTGAGTCGCAAAATCTTGAAACTATGATTCTTGAATCTGCAATATCAAGTGGAATGTATCAATGCAGTGAGTGAAATTATAAAATTCAGTACAAGTTATGGTAAATAATTACCTAAGTGATTACTTTGGAACATCGCAGTTTAGCCTAGGGATGCTACTCAGCGAATGAACTACAAAATTACGCCTCTGTCATCATGTTACTTAAACTGTACAGGTTACTATGTGGTCCTTCCCTGCTTTTAAACTCACGCTTTTACCATAATTAACAGAACTAAACATAAAAATACTTATTATTTTCGTATTTATTATTTATAAGTGTTATTATTACTCTTTAATCATTTATTTTAATTCATATTGAGTATTTCTTCTGTGGACATCAGAGCTTGGCAGACAGCGCCTCGTGGTGGAATTGAGAAATTATCCAATTTCAACAAAATATTACTATTGTCAAGGCCGTATACAAAAAGCGAAGGAAACATCAAGTCGGCCGTGCCTGTACATTGCTGTGTGTTTCATTCCCGTACTGAAAACAAGCAGTGGGGTATCATGTCGCTCTACAAACTCTGTCACAGGTAAAGAAAGAAATAAGGAAGACTTCAGGGAGTGAAGGAGTACTGGATAAAGCAATAGACGGTATTATTAAGCCTATAAGAATCGGAGATTCATCAAATTCCAATGATTCTACTCCCGACAGCGAGAGCAGTGGCAGTAAAGTAGACATGGAGGGAAAGTGCCACTTCCCGCCGATTGAAGCCATCTGCTTTGAGTGGTGAGTACAAAATTATTGTTCCCTTATTGTTAATGTTAAAGTTCTGTATCTTAACAATGCTCCTTTTTATTATAGTTTCCGGACATGACTATACAGGATGGAAGTGAAATAACCCTGCAGACTTTTAGAGCGAATAGCCTACCATATTGGTGGAAAGCTCAGTTTCTCAGAAATTTTTTTCAAGTGTTTAACACCCTCTTACTCCGGAACTATTGCGAGTTGGATCGTGATTTTTGTCCATGTAGATAGAAAATCTAATAAAGAATCATTTATCCCTCTGTCATATTTCGATAACATGAGCGGTTTTCGTGTAAATTTAATTTAAAAACCACTAATTTTAAGCCACTGAACGATGCAACCACATCGCAACTTTGTAGCTAGAGAAGGAGGCGCGAGGCAGTTCACATATTCTGCGTTCGTTGACCTCTTACATCTTTATTACGATACGAGAATGTTGGCGGCGAGGTTTCCAAACTGCTGGAACTTCAAACTTAATTTTCTAATTAACCGTGCAGCTAATCACAAAACGTAATATAGGTTTTCTATTCATTTAAGTGTACCCTAGCGTCACTTTCAATCTGCAGGGCTATTTCATTTCCATCCTGTATATTATTGTTTTCACGAGTATCATTCTTATTTGTTAATCTGTCGTCTTTCTCCAGTGATTTAAAAATGACGAAACATGATTTACAATGTAGCGATAACATTCTGATATTTGTTAGCAATCTTGTTTTTGTTTACATTTTACTGCAGCTTCATTCGTGAGTATCTTAAGTTTTTAAAATATAAATTCTGATGTAATGGGTCGTTTTATTGGGTCAGTTGTGAAGAATATGCTATAATTTGTTTTACTTTTCTTTATTTTATGTATCACAGTTCCATGTAAAACATGAATCATTATACAGGATGTATTTCATATCATATAAGGAAGAAAAAATGTCCTTACATTTTTTTATAATTGCAACATTTAATTATTAAAGTTTACAATATTAGACGTTTCACAACGTTGCTGGATGGGGAGGAGGGGGTTTACAAGTACACAGTACAGCTCAAGCGGGTAATAATAATAATAATAATAATAATTTAATGTTTTATTTTCAGCTTATGTAACAAAACAAAAAGAAAGAAATTAATAATAATAAGTTTTATTATTCTTCCATTCAACCAGCCTTAATCTCTTACAATACATATTTAAATTACAAATATTTACACTACACTTAAAAGGTTATCCAGCAATATTCTTCAGTTTTAACGACTAGTAGACTACATATTTATTTAAATTTAGATAAACCTATAAGGTAAAGTAGTAACTTAATTTATGAGCTAATTTAATTCAATCAATTATAATTAATTTAATATTTGAGATAGCTAGTAAAATGATGAAAATTAATTTAATATAAGCTTACTAGGACTATGTTACAGAGAGAAAAAAATATATATATAAATCTAAAATATATTTCTAAATGAAAATTAATATTTCTATAATGAGAATATTTAATTAATTGATAATTAGAATGGACAGATTTAGTTTCATTATAAGTAACAAATATTAATCAGCAATTAATCTGTTAAGTAAGAATTTATGTAATTTTGACCTAAATGAAGTTATTGTCCAACAACCCCTTACATCACTCTGAAGCGAGTTCCAATTTCTAGCAACTGAAACTGTATAAGATGAAGAATATAAAGATGTCTTGTGGTAGGGTATAATGAGTAAATTGTTATGATGAGATCTTGTACTTAGCTGATGATATGCGGATAAATTTTGAAAACGAGAAGCCAAGTTACAGACATATCGATACAGATGCTCTATTCTAATGCAGGGGCGGACCAGGACAACTGTTGTTTAAATAAAACGGGCAGAAAATACAAACTTTCAATCTCTTTAATAGAATATTATGGTAAATTTCCATTTGATTTTAAAATATTGTTCCATTTTTAATTGTATGTCTAAAAAAGAAACAATAATGGTTTACTGCACTAAATCACACGAACTTTTTTCCAATGCAAAATTTTAATCTCTCCAGCTTCCGTAAAGCAGTATCATTGTTAAAGACATTTCTGGTTGTGTGATTTTCGAAACGGGGTAAGAGACTCCCAGTTTTTAATAATCGTTGCGAAACTGCTACAAAAGTTCGCTGATTAGGTAACCTTCTTGCGGAAAACGTTGACGGTACATACTTCTTGCTGCGCTTTAATTTTAAAAGGTATAGTTAGTTTGATGTATCAGTTACGTAGCATTTTTGTTTTTCATGACAATGGGACCTTAGCGAAAAAAATTATTGTAATTTTGTCATAATATTGTGTTATTAGTATATGATTATATCTCGTGGTCAGAACATAGTACGAAATGAAAATATAAAATTGAAAATTTATCCTTTGAAAAGATGGAAAAATTAAATTAACTTGGAGCAACAGTAAAAAAATAGAAATGACACTCTAGAAGAAATTAAACGCAGAATAAATATGAGAAAGGCCTGTTATTATTCGGTTGAGAAGCTTATGTCATCCAGTCTGCTCTCAAAAAGCTGAAAGTTAGAACAGTTATACTAACGGTTGTTCTATATGGTTGTAAAATTTGGACTATCACTTTGAGAGAGGTGCAGAGGTTAAGAGTGTTCGAGAATCAGATGCTTAGGAAAATATTTCAGGCTAAGAGAGATGAAGTTACAGGAAAATGGAGAAATTTAGCCTATACAACGCAGACCTGCACGCATTGTATTCTTCACCTGACATAATTAGGAACATTAAATCCAGACGTTTGAGATAGCAGAGCATGTATCACTTATCGGCGAAACTAGAAATGCATATAGAGTGTTAGTTGGGAGACCTGAGGAAAGAAACCTTTGGGGAGGCCGAGATGTAGATGGGAGGATAATATTAAAATGGGTTTTAGGGAGGTGGGATATGATGCTAGGGACTGAATCATTCTTGCTCAGGATAGGGACCGACAGGAGCTTATGTGAGGGCGGCAATGAACATCGGGACTCCTTAAAAGTCTTTTGGATGTGTGTAGTATTGTGTTATTGAATACGGCTTGGATTTTTCAATTTTTAAGAGAGTTCATGACAATTTTATTATGGGCAAAAGATAAAGGAGTGTCGTATAAATGAACCAACATTTCCGACATAACGTTTTGAGTTTAATTGAGGAGGAAAGGCATTAGATCCCGCTAAAACCATTTGTGTCGTTTACGGAGAGAACATCCTCGAGGAAGTACGGCACGAAATAATGGTTTTCTCGTTTCAAGAAGGACCACTTTGACATGAATGATTCTCCATGTTCAGAAAGATCGATTTTGATGAATGCAGTTTTAACGATTTAATTCACGATGTTCCACGTCATTCAACTTGGAAATTGATTAGTATGATGAATAGTGACTAATCAACCATCGTACGACATCTGAATTCTTTGGGAAAAATTAAAAAGTTGTATGTATGGGGTATCACACGTTTTAAGCGAAAACAACAAAAATCAGCACGTTACCGTTTGTGCTTCAGCTCGTTAACATCGATCGTCTTCTCTCAGATTCTTACTGGTGACGAAAATTGCTGCCTCTATATCAACATCAAGAGCAAAAAGAAATGGCTGCGCTCTAACAAAAAAGCAAAGCTTGTGTCCATCCACGTAAGCGGATAGGACAAAGAAGGCGTTATCTACTATGTAACCATCACTTCTGAGATTTAATGCCCAAAACCCAGTCGCCTTGAGGCCGCGATTGAAGAAAAACGACCGGGAAGACTGCATAAAGTGATTTTGTAGCATCATAGGCTAATGCTCGTCCGTATACAAATGCCGTTATCCAAGACCTCGGTTGGGAGATTATTTCACATCCACCATATTTTCGTGATGTCGAATCTCCTGAAAGAACAAAGTTGCTTTTCAAAATTATTGGCTTGACGAGTTCTTCAACTTCAAACCACCGAATTTTTTTTTAGGCGTGGAATCGAAAAACTACCAAAACGGTGGGAGTCAGTCGTAAACAATGCAGGAGAATATATTGTTGATTATTTTATGTAAATAATTTTGGATGTAAAAAGCTATGAATTTATGCATAATCCTAATAGGCCTATTATATACTTTGTAGTTTGCTGATGAACAATTTGTAGATAAAATTATGATGATAGGCTATAGAATACAAGACGAAGAAACTTACACAAGAATGTGGTAAATGAGTTATATTGTTAATATGGACAAAACAATTAATTACTAGTACATGGCAATAGGGAGGTATGTAGGCCTATCAGGATTTGACTTTGGAAGATGAAATGGGTTCAGCTAGTCACAGTGAAAATACAGCATCCTAGAGAATGTCGTCACTTCTAGACGGGAAATACACCACTTCTTATAAATACACCAATGTAAAGGCCTACGAGCCAATCTATTAGTTTTTTCCTTCTTTTCGAAGCTCCAGATGGTCTTTCTTGTTTTCGAAATGATTCATCACAAATTTGGCTCTAGGGAGCCTGAATCGGAAAATTGCATTGTAATTTTAGAAATAAAAAGCAAATAAAATTTAAATGAGTGTCACTTTACCACTGTACGTTTTACGCGTTACGTAACAATTCAGTTTATTTGTCAAGTTGCGAATAACATTTATATAAGTACCGTCTGAAAGTCATAATGAAAGTACATTGAATGCAGACCGGTGGGTAATATTCCGTCTGCTTAATGACTGGACCCTGGACTCATTTCACCGGTAAGGGATGTATCATGTATGTATGTATTTATTCACACTGCAATGGGTATATACCCGGTGGCAGTGGTAACTAATTACACTCAATAATGGCAATAATAAACTTATTAATTAAAAATACAATTAATAATAATACTAATAATTAATACTAATAATAATAATAATATTAATAATAATAACAACAGGGAATATACTAAATTAAATGAAACGATCACTTAAAATAACATTTGAAATATTCTAATTTGTATCTTAAAACTAAGATCGAACTAAAACCCACGAGTATATGTTCATATCTGCACAAGTTTTTCAACATTACACTCTTTTCGCTGTCAACTCAGATGCCCTGGAACTCATTTCACTGATTCTATTGATTTCACTAACACTTCAAAACATTTCACTGTTCAAATTCTTTGCACTGCCACTATAAACTATAAAGCTTCACTGACAGGAACACGTTTCAACAGCACACTTCACTGACACGACATTTTTCACTGAACAAAAACTGACACAACATAATTCTTCACTGATATAGCACTTCAATAACAACATATCATTCACCTTTAAATACTGTGTATAATTACGTCTATTAGTAAGGTCCTTAAGCCTATTTTTAAATGCATTTTTGGTTGTTGGTAAAGCCTTTAGTAAGTCTGCAGGTAAAGCATTCCAGTCCCTGATAGTACGATTGAGAAAAGAAAACTTTCCAGTGTCCGAAAGTCTTCTTTCAATTTATATGAGTGGTCGTTCCTTGAAGAGTAATTTGGCAAGGCTGTATTTTTTATTTCCGTCAGGCAGGCTCACTGTATGTTTTGAACAGTGGCATAATCGAATTCGCGTTCTAAGTCCGTGAGTGGGATGAAGTGGGGACCGGTCTGCGTAGGGAAGCGTGCGGCGTGAATGTACAGTACATCACACAGTGACTTTCAAATCATGAAGATGTTGTTGAATTAAAACCTGGCTGTCACTTTCAGACAAAATTATGTAATTATATGTTATAGTTCCGCCATTAAGAAAGTACAGTGTGCGCATAAAGTCCGTAATATACCTATAACATGTGTATGACAAAAGATGGAATGTACCTCTTAGGAGTCCCAAAACATCAGTAGACTATATGTCCTGTGGTCTCTGCATAGTCAAACGCGCTGCCTTGTTCTGTTGTTCATGTTCATCACCATTCTTGGGGTCACTTTCTGGAAGGTTGAGTATTTCCCCCTAAAAAAAAAAAAGACATTGTGGCTGTGAGAACTGCGTTAAATCGCTCATTCATCTGAAAACATTATATTTAGGTGTTGGGACATTGTTGGAAATTGTTGCAGCATTACAACATAAGTGTCCACACATCTGTCCATACCGGAATCATTAATTCATTAACTTTCATTGGATGCCAACATTTCACTTGCAGGTCTAATTTCATGTGTTTTTGCTTGGCTGAATCAACAGCATGTTTTCGTGTGAATTTAACCGGGGATTATTGGACAAATTCAACCACACCTGCACAACATTAAAGCCTTGTAAATGATCTTCCACTTCTCGGCATGGCGTGAACACTGTCCATTATAAAACCCTTCTTTTCCCATTGTAATGTCTTCTTCGTCGATTCTGCCTTCTCAAACCTCACAACGAAGTCAAGTCATCCGTGATATTTTTAAAGAGGTGCCGTTAATTTATGCACCCACACAGCAGCTACCAAGCACTTCTCAACAATGCAATCACTTGTATCAGACTTCTCAATAATGCAATCACTTGTATCAAACTCAATAATGCAATCACTTGTATCAGACTCCTTAATAATGCAATCACTTGTATCAGACTCCTCAATAATGCAATCACTTGTATCAGACTCAATAATGCAATCACTTGTATCAGACTCCTCAATAATGCAATCACTTGTATCAGACTTCTCAATAATGCAATCATTTGTATCAAACTCAATGCAATCACTTTTATCAAACTCAATAATGCAATCACTTGTATCAGACTCCTTAATAATGCAATCACTTCTACCAGACTCCTCAATAATGCAATCACTTTTACCGACTTCTCAATAATGCAATCACTTGTATCAAACACAATAGTGCAATCAGTTGTATCAGACTCCTCAATAATGCAATCACTTGTATCAGACTCCTCAATAATGCAATCACTTGTATCAGACTCCTCAATAATGCAATCACTTGTATCAGACTCCTCAATAATGCAATCACTTGTATCAGACTCCTCAATAATGCAATCACTTGTATCAGACTTCTCAATAATGCAATCATTTGTATCAAACTCAATGCAATCACTTTTATCAAACTCAATAATGCAATCACTTGTATCAGACTCCTCAATAATGCAATCACTTGTATCAGACTCCTCAATGATGCAATCACTTGTATCAGACTCCTCAATGATGCAATCACTTGTATCAGACTCCTCAATGATGCAATCACTTGTATCAAACACAATAATGCAATCAGTTGTATCAGATTCCTCAATAATGCAATCACTTTCATCAGACTTCTCAATAATGCAATCACTTTTATCAGATCAATAATGAATTACTTGTATCAAACACAATAATGCAATCAGCTGTATCAGACTCCTCAATAATGCAATCACTTGTATCAGACTCCTCAATGATGCGATCACTTGTATCATACTCCTCAATAATGCAATCACTTGTACCAGACTCCTCAATAATGCAATCACTTGTATCAGACATTGCTTCGACTTTCGTCTGCCATCACGCGTTGAGCTTTCAGTGTCAAGAGGGGGCAGCACCTACGGAAGCAGAATTTTGAGAAAACACGTGCGAAGGTCGTGCCAAGGTCACAAGCACAAACGTTGCATGATTACTCATTCAGTTTGTCGTAAATATAGGTGTATACGGACTTTGTGCGCACATTTTAGTGTCCTTCGTTTATCTAGAAAACTCCTTCCATCCTGAATGCCTGCACAAATAAAGCAAATTCATATCTTTTCTCTCTTTGAATGCGAAGTCTTGTTTTAGTTATGAACGTATAGGTACAGATTAAGAGTTTCCTTGTAAATCCCCAAACTGTACTATAACTCATTTGAAGATGGCTGGAAATATGACTACTCATTCCATAATATTTATTTCTACTTATTTCATTATATTTTGTCTGAAGCACCTCTTCTGCAGTGACGTCGTTTATTACCTTTGGTTTTCCAGATTTCTTCTTTTCAATAACAGAACCAGTTCTCTCAAACCTCCTCCATAATTACCAATAGAACAGGAGCCTTCTCTTTTTGCTAAACCTTCTAAATTTTATTAGACCTCGAGAAAGAATTCTATTGCTTTCATAATAACATTGGACTTGGACCAGCTCTATCTTAACATTTAGCGACAGATCTGCTCTTCTCAAAAAGAGCAACTACATCATCCGCAAATCTTAAGTTCGTGATTTTTAGCGGTTCATTCATTCATTCATTCATTCATTCATTCATTCATTCATTCATTCATTCATTCATTCATTCATTCATTTATTCATTCATTCATTCATTCATTCATTATCTTCCATAGATCTTACATGAGCAATGAAGCTTTAAGATGTGGAACAAGTCAAAATTTTACAATATTACAATTACAATTTTTACAAATTTTTACAATATTTTACAATTTTTACAGTTTTACAATGTAGTAATTTTCTACAATGGTGAGGTGAGGTCCGAGGATTCGCCAAAAAGATTACCTGGCATTTGCCTTTTGGTTGGGGAAAACCTCGGAAAAACCTAACCAGGTAATCAAATCAAAGGGGAAATGAAGTGATGCCGAGGACTCGCCATAGATCACCCGGCTTCAGTCCCTCGGCTGGGGAAAACTCGGAAGAAACCATTCATTGAGACCAAAGGGAGATCCAACCCAAGCCCGAAAGCAGCTCCGGATCAGCAGCCCAGCGAGTCTGCCGACTGAGCTACATCGATGGCTCTACTAAAAATACAATACATAGCCAATCATATTATTAAATTTACAAACGCAAACGATCATTCATCAGTTGATCTATATGTATAATACAAAACAAGTATTAAATTTAAGGCATAAACAATTCCATCAGTTGTGATATACAGACATTGATAATACATATCATGCAAACTACTTCAAATTACAAATACAAACAATTTATCAATAGAGCTATAAAGATTACTGTTCAATTTAAAGCATATACAATTCATCGGCCAAAACTATACAAACATATACAATACAAAGTAAGCAGATTAATTCAATTTACAAGCATACTTTCATTAAGCTATACAAATTTGTACAATTAATATCAAGTAGTTAATTCAATTTATAATCATAAACAATTCATCAGTTCAGCTATACAGACTACTATACAATTTACGGCATATACAATTCATCAATTGCGCTATGCAGACTACCATTCAATTTACAGCATGTACAATTCACCATTTGAGCTATACAGACTACTATCAATTTACAGCATATACAATTCATCAATTGCGCTATACAGACTACCATTCAATTTACAGCATGTACAATTAACCAGTTGAGCTATACTGACTACTATTCAATTTACAGCATATACAATTAATCAATTGCACTATACAGACTACCATTCAATTTACAGCATGTACAATTAATCAATTGAGCTATACAGACTACTATACAATTTACAGCATATACAATTCATCAATTGCGCTATACAGACTACCATTCAATTTACAGCATGTACAATTCATCAGTTGAGCTATACAGACTACTATACAATTTACAGCAAATACAATTCATCAATTGCGCTATACAGACTACCATTCAATTTACAGCATGTACAATTCACCAGTTGAGCTATACAGACTACATTCAATTTACAGCATATACAATTCATCAATTGAGCTATACAGACTACCATTCAATTTACAGCATGTACAATTCACCAGTTGAGCTATACAGACTACTATCAATTTACAGCAAATACAATTCATCAATTGAGCTATACAGACTACCATTGAATTTACAACATGTACAATTCACCAGTTGAGCTATACAGACTACTATTCAATTTACAGCATATACAATTCATCAATTGCGCTATACAGACTACCATTCAATTTACAGCATATACAATTCATCAATTGCGCTATACAGACTACCATTCAATTTACAGCATATACAATTCACCAATTGAGCTATACATATATAATTTACAGCATATACAACTCATCAATTGAGCTATACAGACTACCATTCAATTTACAGCATGTATAATTCACCAGTTCAGCTACACAGACTACTATACAATTTACAGCATATAAAATTCATCTATTGCGCTATACAGACTACCATTCAATTTACAGCATATACAATTCATCAGTAGAGCTACACAGACTAGTATTCATTTTAAAAGCATATACAATTAATCAGCCAAACTATACAAACATATTAATAGTAATTGCATCTCTCTTTCTCGAATTCAGTTTTCGAAATATGTCTTCCAGTAGGCACCTGAAAAGAGTTTGGAAAAATTTGGATCGCCTTGTCTTACACCCCGTTTTAGTTTGAAGGGTTGTCCTTCCCTTTCTGTAACTACTTGCTTGTTAGATACCCGGCACTAATTTGTGTCCGCTTATACTGTGTAAAAATAGTTATGACTCACTTTGTACCAGGCTGTGCTCAATGGTTGAGTGTTGAAGTAGTATATAAAAGAATAGAACTCGTCAGCATGTTTACACACTCTATTGAATGGTTCTTGTTATCAAGCCTGCATCTTAAACTTTGACTCTCTTCTGGGGAAAAAAGTCTAACGTGTCTTTGAGGTTGAACATCATCTGCATTCCATCCTTACAAAACAACTTATAAAGAATGAATCTTGTTTTTAACAAAACGTGTGTCCTTGAAAGTGTTGAAAACTTCCTGAGACTCAAGAACTCATCCTGGTTGGTCAAGTTGACACTGTCGCGTGTCCAAACGCAGATGAGTGTGACTGAATTAATGACTATAAAAGTGTTTAGCATAGCATTTCATCATAAGATACGCACGGTGAGTAAGAAGTCGTGTACCGTATTCAATAGTTTTATGGCACGTAACAGAAACTATGGCAGCCGGGTAGCTCAGTTGGTAGAGAAGCTGGCTACGGACTGGAAGGCCCGAGGTTTGATCCCAGGTGGTGACAGGATTTTTTCTCGTTGCCAAACTTTCAGAACGGCCCCGAGGTTCACTCAGCCTCCTATAAAATTGAGCACCGGGTCTTCCCGGGGTAAAGGCGGTCAGAGCGTGGTGCCGACCACACCACCTCATTCTAGTGCCGAGGTCATGGAAAACATGGGGCTCTACCTCCATGTTCCCAAGTGCCTTCATGGTATTTTACGGAGATACCCTTTTTTTTTTACCTTAACAGAAACTATACCGGAATTAGAAGGCTTCATATAAAATATACAAACTCTTCAATCCACCCTCGCTCCTTTAAGTTTCTTATTTTGTGTACAAATAACTATACGAATCTGTGATATTGCAGCAGTTTCACCTTCCCATTATGTATTACTTCTCTTCTCTTCTCTTCTCTTCTCTTCTCTTCTCTTCTCTTCTCTTCTCTTCTCTTCTCTTCTCTTCTCTTCTCTTCTCTTCTCTTCTCTTCTCTTCTCTTCTCTTCTCTTCTCTTCTCTTTCTCTTCTCTTTCTTCTCTTCTCTTCATCCCTTTTCCTAGCCGTTTGAATCGAGGTTCGCAGGTTCAGAGTAGGAATAATCCCTCATAGTAAATTAACAAGTGGAAGAAACCTGTCCTTGAAAAAGGGTATCAGGTAAAATTTGTGTGCCATTTCTCGCCTACGTTCAATTTTGACGTAGATTAACCTCTGCAGTTGAAAGCGTCGTTAAATAAAATACGACTGCTACTCCTACTAAACTACTGATATTACTACTGGTACTACTAAACAACTACTGGTACTACTAAACTAATACTACTACTACTACTAATCTGTTATTTCTACTATTAAACTACTACTACTGCTACTAAATTACTACTGATACTACTACTACTACTGCTACTACTAAACTACTACTGGTACTACTAAAACTACTACTACTACTACTACTAATCTGTTACTACTTAAACTACTACTACTGCTACTACTGCTACTACTAAATTACTACTACTGATACTACTACTACTGCTACTACTAAACTACTACTACTACTACTACTACTACTACTACTACTACTACTAATCTGTTACTTCTACTACTAAACTACTACTACTGCTACTAAATTACTAATACTACTACTACTGCTACTGGTACTGCTAAACTATTACTACTACTGTTACTACGACTGCTACTATTACTACTAAATTACTACTGCTACTGTTACGCAAGTGATACTATTAATAATAGTTTTATTTTCCCTGGCAGAGTTAAGGCCATCAGCCTTCTCTTCACTCAACCAGGATAAAATCACATACAAAAAAATACATACCGGTATACAAATATTAACTTAAAAATAATAATAAACATAATTAAGTAAAAAAGAGATTGAATACATATGCACAATCAGTATTAACTTTAAAATAACAATAATAAAAAAAATATATATATAAAAAAAAAGAGACTGAATACATAATCACAAACAGGAAAATACATCTAGTATACAGTATTAACTAAAAAAAAGAATTAATACATATGAATATAATCTCAACTAAAGGAATAGTAGAATTAGTATGATCAGCACAGCACGTGTTACATTGAGACAATGACAATTACCTAGATGTTAGTGTTAATGGAAAAATAAAGTAATGACTGTGTAAAATAGTAATAATAATAATAATAATAATAATAATAATAATAGTAATAATAATAATAGTAATAATAATAATAATAATAATAATAATAATAATAAATAAAAATGATACCTTAAAAACTAATTCTTTGCACTTAAAATATATCTAAACAACCTAATTTTAAACAACTGAGGACTAAGACTACCCCTGATTTCGAGCGGCAGCGAATTCTATGAGCAGGCCATGGCTATTGAGAAAGAACTTGAGACTACTACTCTTGTTGCTATTATTATTATTATTATTATTATTATTATTATTATTATTATTATTATTATTACTGCTTCTACTATTGTTACTAATACTGATACTAATGCTGCTGCAGCCACCGGCGTGGCTCAGTCGGTTAAGGCGCTTGCCTGCCGGTCTGAAGTTGCTTTCGGGCGCGGATTCGACCCCCACTTGGGCTGATAACCTGGTTGGGTTTTTTCAGAGATTTTCCTCAACCGTAAGGTGAATGCCAGGTAATCTATGGCGAATCCTCGGCTTCATTTTGCCAAATACCATCTCGCTATCACCAGTCTCATCGACGCTAAATAACCCTGTAGTTGATACAGCATCGTTAAATAACCAACTTAAAAATAATGCTGCTGCTATTATTCTTCAGTTACTACTGCGGCTGTCACTACTACTTTAGGACTGATACTATTACCACAGTCTAGTATATACAGTCACGAAGCTCAATACGTAGGAAATATGCATCCATAGATAAGTTGCTAACCACTAGGATCGCTACTATCGCCTCATTACAGGCAATGCGAAATAGTACCGGCACAGTCTATTGTTCCTAGTACCATCAACAACTATTGTTCCTAGTACCATCAACAGCTCAAGCTTCTTCGTGACTGTATATACTAGACTGTGCTATTACTGTTACTGTGTTTCTTTACTACTACTGCTTCTACTGCTGCTGCTTGTTACTAATAGTATTGCTATTAATACAGCTGCTGCTACCAAATTTTTGTTACTACTACTGTTACTAGTAGTGTTAATACTACTACTACCGCTACTACTGTTACTACTATAGGCTTACTGCTGTTATTGTTAATACGATGGCTAATACTATTACTGCTGCTACTATTTTCTTCGTCCCTTATTTCGCGTGTGCAGGCTCCTTTTTAGTCTCTTATCTCTTTTCCACGTTTTCTCTCCTTTCCCCTCCCACCATATTCCTTACACCCTTCTTAGTCTGTTCTTTTCCTTTCCTATCTTTCATCTGAGTTACTTTCCTCTCCTTAACCCCTCTTCTTCAATCTCCATTTCTGTCCTGCTTTTCTCTTATTATTGTCTGCTTTCTTCACTCTATTTTTTATCCTTTCCTTTATTTTGTCCACGCTCTCTTCCCTCTCTTTCGCCTCATTTCCTCTCCATCAGTCTTCCATCAATTTTCTTCTAATTTATTTTCCTGATTTCTGTGACGTATTGTCACGTCCTCAGCTCCACTTCAACTTAAGACTTGTCATTGCTTGGAAAACAAACCCACGTGACGCCGTCTTGTTTGCAGCGCAATCTGCGGTCGGATGGGCAGTCCGCAGTGAGCAGTGCACCCCGACATGGAGGGCGAGTGGCTGTCGGCCCTTTTCCTGCTGCTCTTCGTGCGTTTCGTAGATCCGCAGGAAAACTGGCTGGCCTACAACCCTGACACCCACCTCACAACCGTGAGTACATTCAGACCTATGGTCGGACTTGGATCTTAGAAACCCACTGCAATAATAATAATAATAATAATAATAATAATAATAATAAATAATAATAATAAGGTCAATGTTACTTATGTCCCGCCCATTATAGAGACATAGGCCAATTTTACACATATTTAGTATAACTTGTTGCTTCTTTGACAGGTTAGGTTTGGTTAGTTTAGGTTTTTGTTATAACCTACCTTGCATATACGATTATAGCGCAACGTTGGCAGTGATAAAAGTGAAATATTCGTTCAGTGGGCGTTGGATACTCTACATTCACCAATAATAATAAAATAATAATAATAATAATAATAATAATAATAATAATAATAATAATTAATAATATAATAATTACAACGATCACAATCATGTCGTGCGTGAACGACTATTGTTGGTTTAGCAGATATTCTTGTTTTTCTATTACCGGCTTTAACCCATTAGTGCTCAGAACTATTTTCGTTTTAATTTTCTACATTTTTTTTCACATATATCTGATCAATACATCGCTCATGTAATAGGAAAAATACTAAAAAATTCGATAGGCATCAGAAGATCCTAAAATTTCACGGCGACTCTAGTTTTCACTGAGCTCTAGAGAAATCATTTTTGAAAGGAAACCTGGAACACGTTTAATATGATCACTACATCACCATCCTGACCTAGACCAATACTGGGTAACATGTATGTGATCCCCAGTGGGGGCATAGCATGTAACACACGGTGAATATTACATATGCCCCATCCACTATAGGAACTTACTAAAATACCTTGCAATTGCCTTGGATTTATAGTATTGATTAGTAGAAATTGATGTGATCACTGGGAGAGCTGTAAGCCGCCCTTCATACGTACCTAACTTATATACGACAATCGTCGTGCCTGAATGATGAATACTGCCATATTTCGTTATGGTACTGCTTGATTCAGGGATTTTGGCCCCTGCAAAAAGTAAGTAGATAGACTAAGAGCGAGTTACTCATCACTACTGGTGGACTCTGTCACACAAGTCAGACCACACAGTCATAAAACCTAACACTTCCTTCTTATCATGTCACTATACACTCCGCCTTAAAAACACAATATTCTTCCACACGTCCCGTTACTAACCACTACATCTGTTGACTAAACAATGTCATGATGACATTTTGTTGACATGAGTGTCCCTCAGCTACGAGCATAGATATTATTTTTATTCTTCCTCTTTCCTCTTCCTCTCCTATGCACATTTGTGTTTAAATTTCTTTCTTATGACGTAACACACAACTCGCTCACTAGCCAAATGACCAAGGACAGAGGCCAATAACGTTGAATCGAGCTGTGACAGTGGATTTCAGTGTCGCGAACATAGTAATACTACACAGCTAATCAAACCTAGCCTAACCTCTCTCATAATACTACACACCTATTCAAACCTAACCTGTCACATAATACTACACACCTATAGTAATATTCCTCACATTTAGTATAATTTCGTCCACACCTGTGGAGTAACGATTAGCGCGCCTGGCCGCGAAACCAGGTGGCCCGGGTTTGATTCCTGATCGGGGCAAGTTACCTGGTTGAGATTTTTTCCGGGGTTATGAGCAAATGCTGGGTAACTTTCGGTGCTGGACCCCGGACTCATTTCACCTGTATTATCACCTTCATCTCACTCAGATGCTAAATAACCTAAGATGTTGATAAGCGTCGTAAGATAACCTACTTAAAAAGTATAATTTCGTTTGCATACCTTGCCGGCCCTGCTGCTGGTGTCGGTAGCCATCTAGTGGAAGTGGATCGTGATTCCATGAAGAAAATACGGTGACTTTCGTAATTATTCATTTAGTTCGTTCAGTCTATGTCTTGTGATATATTAAATGTGTTAATGTAGTAATTATATATATATATATATATATATATATATATATATAGTACAATAATAATAATTCTTATATTGGAATGTGTTGTGTCTGTGATAAAAGTATTGAAAATTGGTTTATAGCGCCACGTTGGCAAAAATGGTAAAAGTGTGCAATATTCGTTGAGTGGCTGGTGGATACTCTACCTTGACCGACAGTTTTGCATGTGTCTTTCATATTATGTAACAATGGTCTCATCAGTGGATAGTGTATCTCCAGGACGCATTTGAAGAAATAATTTATATAATCAAAGAAAGGGCCTAAGTTTGTAAAATGAATCATAGTTTATTTTTGTATTATTATTGAAACGAATAGAATGTAATGTATCTTGAAATCTTCATCTCCGTCCTGCCTCCGATACAATCTTCACATTACAGTCAGATTTTTCCTGCTGTGTTGATTCCACAATTTCCGAAATTTGTTCCATGTGCGAACACCTTTTTCTGATTCCTCATCTTCAATAATAGTCTTTGCTCTCAATATTCATCGACGAAATGTCCTTTGACTTAACTGTCTGAAAAGTCGGAATTTTCATCTGTGGCGACATCAAGTGACTCATTACGAGAAATTATTCCTACAGACATGATAACTGTTCTGCGTGCATTGTGGTCTTCAACGGCGTTTAAAATCTGGTTCACAGTGAATAAATATTATCATCTGATATATGAACGAAATGCGCATACTTTGCATAGTGTAGTATTCACTGACAATTAAAGTTGCCACATGATTTCACAACACTGTAGGAAATACCTGCAATAAAACCATTGCCATAAACTGGCTTTAAAATGTTAAGTAAACATCTTGAAATTATTTTCAGTGAGATTTGAAATAATTAAGTAAGATTTAAGAACAATAATTATTACATTTTAGTTTCATATATGTAGACACGCTCAAAATCACTATAGAATTTCGCGCCTGCAGAATTGACTTTGAAATGAAGGATTGTGCCTGAGATAACGGAAACATACAGCGTGTAAGGGGTATGTGCCATTATTTTAACTGATGATTATTCATGTCATAAGGAAGAAAAAATGTCCTTACAATTTTTTCTAATTGCAATATTTAACTAATTATTAAAGTTTACAATATTAGACGTTTTGCAACGTTGCTGGATGGGAGGAGGATGTTTAGAAGTATACAGTACAGCTCAAACGGGTACAGACATACCGGTACAAAACAGATGCTCTGTTCTAATGCAGGATCAGACCATGACAATACTTTTGTTTACATAAAACGAGCAGCAAATACAAACTTCCAATGTTATTAATAGAACATTGTGGTAAATTTACATTTTATGTAACAATATTGCTCCATTTTTTAATTGTATGTCTAAAAAATAAACAATAATGGTTTTCTGCACAAAATCACACGGACTTTTTTTTCTAATGCAACATTTTAATCTCTCCCGCTTTTGTAAAGCAGTATCATTTTAAAACAAATTTCTGGTTGTGTGATTTTCGAAACAGGGTAAGATACTTCTAGTTTCTAATAATCGTTGAGAAACTGCTACAGAAGTTGGCCGATTAGGTAATCTTCTTTGAGAAAAACGTTGACGGTACATCTTTCTTGCCTCGCTTGAATTACGACGACATTAACATATGATATTCCTAAAATGTGAATGACAATGTAAGTTGTTTATCGAATACCCTGTACTGAACTCCCATCCGCTCGACAGTAGAGCTATGGACAGGGAGCTTGAACTCAGCTGACTCGTACTTACGTCTGTGCAGAGTACTGCCTGCTGAACACGTTGCTACGTCTCTCACGCCAGAATATTAACAAATGTAAGCATGCAATTTTATTTAATTTCACAAAAACGTAATACAACACACTATTTAAACTAATATTAACTCTTTGCTAGATATACCTACTGATGTAATTGTTTTTGTAATTTTACTAACGATATAAGCAGTATAACGCAAATAAAATAAGAAAATAATTTTTTTCCTGGAAAAACTATCAAGATTTTATCCTATGTTGTATGGACATTTTTTGATCCTGTAGACTGTCCCCGAAAACTGTGAAAAGGACGGCACATATATCCCTTACACCTTGTATGTCTAGAAGAGCTTTCGTCACAAAAATAGTGTCAACCGACCATATTTACGCGAATCTAAAGCACACCTTTTTCTCCAAATGTAGTATTCAAAATTGGGGTGCGCATTAGATTCGATGGCGCATTAGATTCGAGTGCAAATCCGTTACGTAGCCTACGTAGTTCGCCGGTAACTTCATTCAAATATTCTATCGTTTGTTACGTCGTAACGCATTGCTGCGAACTGCGATTCTCGACTTCGTTACAGTTATTCATTTACCGGTATTTATTCGTTGGCCTATTATTCCATAGAGCGTTTGAATGATTGTAGAGGGACATCATTTTATTTTTACTTGAATTTTTATTGTACCTGAGTTTTTAAATGTACTTCACTCCCATCCCTTCTACTAATGAAGTTCAACCTTCCTCCACACAGATCCAAGACCGCATATACAATCATAGTAATCTTACGGTTCTAGTAAACAGTACATTCCAGAAATATGTTCACGTTTTCCAGTAACGAAAGAGCTTTCAATATTGAATCATTTTCGCACAAATACTGCCGTCCATTTGCCTACGTCGCATCCCGGTTTCCCCACCTGCTTCTATTCGCTTCTATGTAAAGGCTAGTGGCTGGGCTGTATTAGCTTTTTTATGAGAACATTAATTTCTGTTTGGAACTGGACGTCTACGCAATACAACTGTTTAAAAGACCTTAAATAGAAGGGCCTCGTTAAGTAATTAAATGTCACGTGATTTCCTCCTTTCTACGACCCTGCGACATAACCACTTGGACGGACAGTAGATAACATGTCTGAGTAATTTTTATCTTTTCGGATAGGGCAGAAGTGAAGATTGAATTTACAGTTCGTAAGGTACTCTTTTATAGAGTAGGTACAGAATTATTTCAACATGAGTTATTGGTACGAAGGACGAAACGGGTAATTGGAATTACGTACAGTAGTCTATAGTGCGATAATATGCACATTAGAACTGAAGCCTGTATCGAAATGAACGGCCACCATTTAAAAAATGTGTTTAAATATCTATATTATGATTATTTTTCAATTTAACTTCATTCTCTATAGTGTACGCTAATGTGCTATAGACAGTATAATATACACTGCATAATGAATACGTCCGCATGGACAGCTCAGTTCGTGAGTAAAAACACTCATTGTTAATACTGTACTATATTTTGAGTAAACAAAAAAATTATGAAAATTATCAAACTCAAAAGCGTGATATTTCCTAGTTTACGTAAATGGTGAACTACTTTTCTTCCTCCTATACCTAGTAAAGTGATTTGTTTGTATATTACGCCAGTATCATCGAACTCCAGTCGTGGAAAGGGGTAGCAAACGGTGTTTCTGATTCTCAAACGTTGATCCAAAGGTATAGCCAGGTTAATATTAGAAATGTTAGTAAAAATAAAGTGATGTCCCTGTATAAGCCAGTGGTCGTCAGCACTCGCTGAAATGTGTATTGGGTATAGAGAGCAGGGAACCCTGCACGTCCTTGCATGCATCGAGGGAGGGAGAGGGAGGAATCTGGCCTTAGCTGATGCGGACGATCAGTGGAGACTAGAGTACTAAGTACAGTACTAGACACTTGTGGGTGCTTTGTGCACGTACACGATGGTAGAAAGTTCAAATAGTGATTTACGTAGATATTCCACCCCTACGTTGTTTAACCTTTAATGGGAGGAGGCATTTTTTTACAGAGTTTTGAAATGTAGCAAGATGTTTAATTTGCAGTAAGATACTCAATGTGATAGATAAAAATATAACCTGCAGCGTCACTATGACAACTGTCATGCTAATGAATACGACAAATTAAAGACGACGAAGGAATCGAAATGGTGGAACAGTTAAAACACCAATATAAGACAGGTATTATTATTATTATTATTATTATTATTATTATTATTATTATTATTATTATTATTATTATTCCGATACTGATGTGCAGTTAGAGAACGTTTCCCTAGGCCCGCAGAATACTGCATCGGACATCGTGTCTTGGACGAGACAGTTTCGTCTCGGACCGTCTGACACTGGACGAGACTGTTTGGGTCTTTCTAGAACTGTCGACAGTTTCGAACAGAGTTTCGCCACGACGTACGTAGTTTGTTTTCCATACATTGCTATTCTCAATTGCGACCTGATAGCAACCGACGACAAAATCGTAGCAATGATCGATTATTTTATGCGTTTAAAAGAAGAAAATCACATAAATAGAAGTTTAAGTACATAAATTTCTTTCAAAACTTCTTTCCGTACTTTACTGTATATATTAGATTTCTCCTAATGATATATATATATTTTTTTCAATGTAAAACAAAAAGTGGGGGTTCTTGCATGCACATAACAAGCCTATCCATTTTTAATTCAATTGGAAAATGGTTGTAAATACAATGTAACAACCAAATTATATTACCCACGCTGGACATACAGCAAATCACGTGAATGAGTGAGTGTACAGCAGACTTCACACATGCGAAGAATGAAATGTGCGATCTTGTCCGCTAGTGGACGAAACTTCAGGTGACATTACAGGTCGATATCGTGTCCGTGGTTGACCGGGAAGAATTTCCATGCAGTATGCTGCCGGCCTTGCTTACATTAGCGTTCTTGAGGATTTTTAGTAATTTGTGTTATTCACAGGAAGACGTTCATGAAGATGATGTCAGTGTTGGAGTTACTTACAAAACTGCTCTACGTCTTGGATGAAAACTCCGACCATTCACAGATGGTGATTTGTTGGAAGAATGTATAATAAACGCTGCCGAAGAACTCTGTCCTGAGCAGCTACCTACCATTAGAATAATATGTTGTCATAGAGTTTAGTCCGGAGAAATTATTTCTCACATTCCAGTGAAATATCAGGATTTATGGCTTGTCTCCTCCTTTGATTCCACTCCACAATTTCAGAGGTGACTTTTTTAAATTGTTTGAATTTAAAAACGGAGATCGTGAGTAGGCTATTTATTAACTATGTAAAATATGCTTACTTAAATACGCATGTGAACATTGGGTGCTTCATTACTATTAGTACTATTGAATTCCACTGAGTTACGTGATTTATGGTACGAACGAAAAGCCGCCACTGAAATATTACTTACCCGTTCGCTCCCATAAGTGCACTAGAGGGTTAGCGGGTAAGAGACAGCAGCACGAGCGTGCACGCTGACGAAGCCTGGTATAAGCATTCAAGAAATGTTGCATTTCAAATCCTTTGGATAGCAGCGAAGATCACGTGCTCTGGAACGACGTGGATGACGGGGAAAGAGGAAATTAATCTACTGACGTAGACATCTCCGAGGATTCCAGTGATGAAAGCATTAGTGAATAGTGGCGAGTCAAATGTTTACTTACCGTATTTCATGTAACAATAATTCCAATTGTATAAATTCTGTGTTCTGATATTTACGTACAGGTCCATTGTTGTATTAAATATACATTTAAATAAATACCGTATATTCTGCCATTGATGCGCATTACATTCAAAACAAACTCTTTTTTTTTATATGAGTGAGTTTTAAATCACTACCTGCGACAATTGAAATGTCGTGACATCATGTGATCCTAAAGATAAATTTCTCAATAATCGAAGAGTTCATGATGGCTCTACCCACGTCTCTAAAGTAAGTTCCCAGTTTCAAATGGCCATAAAGTTGGCAAAGGTTTACGTTCTGCAAAAATAAAAATACCAACTTCGTAAAGAAATGGAAGTTTTTGTAACAAGAAGAAACACTCGTTTTCTACTAATTTCGGTCTATCCAATCGCTTTTATTGGTAACTGCAGCAGTTTTCTCAAATTTCTTCACCAATTTACGAAACGATTTTACAGGACAGGGTTCACTTCTCAAATATGTGAAGTTCAAAATTTTCACGTTCTCATTGCATTCGAATATTGTGTATTGCATTCGGAATAGCCTGAACGAGGGCAAAACGAACTCGTAAATTAAAAATTATCGTTGCGTGTATTCTTAATCATAATTGTTTATATAGGCGTGACACAGTTATAGCAACGAAATCCATATCGGAAAAAAACAAATCCATATAAATCATGATAGTCCTAATAAGATACCAGTATGGAAAGTACTATTAAAACTTTTGTTAAAACTATGGCAGTCCTACTGTTATGTCCTGACAAGATTTTGAATGTGTGAATCAGCTGTCACTATACAGGGTGTTTAAAAACACGGGGCATAATTTCAGGTATATATTTCCCACATGTAGACAATCAAAATAGTTCATTACAACATGTGTCCGGAAATACTTCATTTCCGAGTTATGGCCTTCACAACATTGAAATTCACCGGAACGTTTTTCTTTCCGCAGGTCGTTGTCATTACAGAAGATGTTCAAAATGTCCACCTCCTGCTTGAATACAGACCTCACATCGATGTCTCATTGACCTGCGAACACGATCCCAAACTCCAGGAGTATTGCGTATGTCCTCAGAACATGCCACAATTCGATTCCGAAGGGATTCCAAATCAGGCACCGGAGACGAATAAACCAATGATTTTAAATGGCCCAACAAGTAGAAATCGAGAGGGTTCAGATCAGGTGAGCGTGGAGGCCAAGCAATTGGGCCACCTCTACCTATCCATCGATCAGGAAACCTTCGATCCAAGTACCGGCGAGCCGTACGACTGAAGTGTGCAGGAGCGCCATCATGCAAGAAGTGAATGTGTTCACGATTGATCAATGGAGTGTCTTCTAAAACATGAGGTATGGTGTTTTCCAGGAAGTTTGTGTACGTCTGCCCCGTAAGTCTGTTTACAATTACATGGGGTCCAACTAATCGATCACCAATGGTACCGGTCCACATGTTGAGGGAGAACCGCACCTGGTGATGAGATGGAACAGTTGCACGTGGGTTTTCATACATGCTGATTGTGGAAATTTGTTATGCCATCTCGTGTGAACTGTGCTTCATCTGTAAATAATACTATGGCAGGAAAGTTGGGATTTACACCACACTGCTGCAAGAACCACTGACAGAACTTAACTCGTGCAGGGTAATCTGCTGGTGACAGGGCCTGTACACGTTGCAAATGATAAGGATACAATTGATACTCTTTCAACAGTCTCCAGACAGTCGTATGAGGAACATTGACTTGCAACGCTACCCTTCGTGTGCTGATAGAAGGAGTCATGTTCACAGCCTCCAGAATCTCCTCCTGTACTTCTGGAGTTGTAGATCTTGGTCGTCCCCTTCCCAAACCGGGAGAGTTAAATTTTCCATACTCGCACAGACGGCAATGGAGACGTACAAATGTCTTTCGATCTGGACATTGTCGCTGTGGGTACCTCTCCTGGTACAAACGACGAGCCAGCGCAGCATTGCCGTCCGTCTTACGGTACATGAAGTGTATCTCTGCCAGCTGTTGATTTGAATACATGTTGCACAGTCTAACGCCTACACAACACTGAATGTAACCTTAGTCTCGGAATGAACTGTCAGAGTGCCCTCTCAATCCTTGGTTTTTCTGAACCGACGTATGCGACGTGCGAGGTGCGAGGCCCGCCTCGCACAAATCTGGACTACATGAGAGATAGTGAATGGTTTCTATGGCTGCGAGGTGCGCAATCTGCGGAGGTTCGCAGAGAGGCCCCGCAGCGTCGTCTCGGACCGAATCGCGCGGTCGGATTTGTGCGAAGCGCGCACTGCGAGGCCTCAGCAAATAGCTTTGGTTCTAGAGGGAAGAAACAATGGTGGGTGGTAAAGAAAAGTTGTAAATTAACTTTTTTCTCTCCTTAAATTTAAAGGAATTCACAACTTTTCGATGATTGGTTCTATCTCCCTATTCAGGTGAGAAAATAAGAGGTAAGAAGGGTAGCCTACTCGTCGGAGTCGTTACAAACGCCTGTTCTACTTGACTAACCAACAATATATTGCAAAGAGGGGAATATAAAATACGTAAGAGATGAAAAACAAACATGAGGGTTCACAAGAACTGATATATGAAGAAAATACTGACATATCTAGAAAAAAATTGAAATTAGATAGACTAGACAGAGTAGAAAAAGACAGTCTACTGATCGCAAATACTGTGCATGTAGCAGTAAAACAGTATTAATTCACTGACAGTGTTCGTCCCAACGACAGATCCTTCACTGCAAATCTAGCATTATTCAATCTTCCATATTTTATGCCTTCTTCTTAGTCTCCACATACGTTTCAAATATCTTATATTGTGTAACATCTGATAATTATTTCTGCTCCGAACTTCTTTTCCCGTTCACAATTCCTTCCAGTGCATCTTTCAGTAGGTAGCTTCTTCTCAGCCAGTGAACCAACCAATCTGTTATCTGTTCACAGCAGGGATGTTAAATCGCCTGTATTACGTGCTCATACTACAAGCATTACAAATCCAACAAGATTCACTTTTCAGCAAGATAAAGTGCAATCATCGCTCTTAAGGAAATGGTTTGCAGGTGCAGTGCAGGCGCTTTGATAGCCCTGGTTTACAGCTTTTAAAATGAATCCAGTACTCATTATTATTTTCAGGTGTGGATTCTAATTTAGTGGCTTTCTCTTGAAAACTTGCTTCAAATTTTCTTCTTTCTCTTCGTTCTTCAGTTTATATATATCCAATTTCGTCACAAGAAAAATATTAGAATTAGATACATATAGCGTTGACAAATAGTCTAATGAAGATATCACTGTCTTCTCCACTAACAATGCAGGATAATTTTGGCTTATTCTTTCAAAAGTAGCAAGACGGTGAAATCCATTGGACATAAGCGCTCACCAACTGATTCACGCGAACTCGCAGGATGAGAAACCACAAGCTTTTCAGCGTCATTGCGAAAATGGTACGCAGGGTCGGGGTTGGTTTTTCTGAACCGGGACGCATGCAAGATGCGAGGTGCAAGGCCCGCATCGCACAAATCTGGACTACACTAGAGATAGTGAGTGGTTTCTACAGCTGCGAGATGCGCGGTCTGCGCAGCGTCGCAGAGAGGTCTCTCTGCGTCACCTCGGACAGATTCGTCCGGCCGAATTTGTGCGAGGCGCGCACTGCGAGGCTTTAGAAAATAGCTTTGCATCTAGAGGGAAGAAACAATGGTGGGTTGTATAGGAGAGCTGTAGATTGGATTATTTTTACATTGCTTAATTGTAAATGAATTCACAACGTTTCGTAGAATGGTTTTATCTTCGTCATAGGCGAAAAAGGGGAGTGAGAAGTATATGGGAAAATAAAATTATTATAATTTAGATATGTTGAGTAGGGAAAACCTCCATTCACGTTCACGTCGTGGTCCCCGGGGCAGTGTAATCTGTGGTTACACTGAACAAATTTTTATATTTTATCTTGCTCCGAAACAAAAATAGGTGAATATTACTAATAATTATGTGTACCCTAAATCTGAATTTAAAATCCAAATTGCCCCATTACGTACCATTTTCCACGGAAAATGAATTTAATTTTAATGAAAAACTTGTTTTTAATTTTTCACTGCTTCTGGTAAAATGACAACACACTTGGGATTCAAAACGCCTCATAACATTTGAAAAATGTTTACTGGATACAAACATGATGTTATATAGTTTAAAACAGAACAACAATAAAAATATTTCATGCATATAGTGAGAAAATTTTTGAAATTTGAACTTACATTAAACGAATTTTCTGGATCACTTCTGTTTATAACTAGACCCGATACTTTCTTTTACAACGAACGAACAATAGTTTCAAAGCATCCTGGATGATGATCTTCCTTTATATCGTCTTTCCATTTCAGATATTTCTTGATGAACTCTTTTCCCATGCTCCTCGCTTACCGCTCCAAGGTTGGGAGAAAAGAAATTCAGATGAGAATGTGATAAGGATATTTTGAGAGACATATTACACCCCATTTTTTCTCATATGCACGTGACATGGCTTCCACAACAAGTTCTATGTAGTTGTCTGCCATAGAATTTCCAAGGAAATTTCAGCATACATCTTTGAAAGCACGTCATGCCATTTTTCTGTAATGGAAAGTTTTTCCTCAAACAAAGAGTCAGCCATAACTTTGTGAATTTGTGAACCGATGAAAATGCCTTCTTTTAATTTACCTTCACTCAAACTGGTAAACTTTTCTTTTAAATACTGAAAACCACACCCTTGTTCATTCATTGCGTATACTTCACGTTGAACTGTTCTGAAATTTACTGAATAGAAGGGACCAATATCTGTTAATTTATTACGAGTACAAAATAAAATGCCAACAACCATAAGAAACCGGAAATAAGTTATAAACTCATAAATTGCATTAGCTTTAGGTGCGTTTTCAGATTCAGCGCACACAAAACCATAAGGAACACATTGTTTTAAGTCGGAGCAAAATTCTTATTGTTCAATGTTATAGAAAACGGGAGAGAATGAGAGCGTGGGTCCGTTCCTTACAAACCGGAATCTTCTGGCTATGGGGTCATAACTAGATAGGAAAGCAGACAGGTTTAGAGGTTTTAAGATAACAGTCCCACCACGAAACTCACTCATTGAGGGACTAATGCCCTAGTCTGAGGATATTGTCAAATACTCGAAATTTTCAGGAAAAAGTCGGAAGCTGTGGAGAGACCAGCTTTTAATCAGCGTTCAGTCTGAAGCGGAACAGACGAGAAGGCCTAATCCAAGATAATTAATGATGAGGATAGTGATGATGATGACGATGATGATGGAGTAGGGAGATAGTGTCTACTGGATGCAAATAACCGTGAATCTAGTAGCAGAATAGCATAGGGAAGCGTAAATCTGTAGAAGATGTGTAAAAAAACCGGCAATCATACCTCAGGAAGGTTTAAACGAGGTCGAAGTTTTCAGATGTCCCTATCAAGCAACCGAGTTTAAACCTCCTGACGTGTGCTGAGCTATCATACAGCAATATTAAAGCTAAATAGAAAATATTACAACGCCCTTTCATGTGATTCGTTTCGCAGCCGGAAGATGTAGGTTAGTTAATTTTACGGCTCTTTATCAATATATTATGGTTATTTAGCGTCTGAATGAAGGTGATAATGCCGGTGAAATGAGTCCGGGGTCCAGCACCGACATTTACCCACCATTTGCTCATATTTGGTTGAGGGAAAATCTCGGAAAAACCTTAACCAGGTAACTTGCCCCGACCGGGAATAGAATCTGGGCCACCTGGTTTCGCTGCCAGACGCGCTAACCTTTACTCCACAGGTGTGGACCACAGATCATAGAGAACTCTAGTAAGTACATGGGTTGATTGGAGCATGATAACTGGTTAGCAGGCAAATATGCCACTTCAATCCGTGGGAAAGAGTGGTCAGAAAGTTGGTTATGGATATAGTAAATGATTGGATTATCTATAGAGAAATACATGGACAAGACTCCCTGGACCTACTTAGAATCCGATGATATCACTTGGCTGTTGAATATCTCAAGATGTTTTCGAATTGCAAGAGAATGGGGCGCCCTATTTCATCACCTCGAGGAGTGAAATTTGATATGAGGTTTGATAATAGAGGTAATTTCATGGCAAATCGACCCTCTCAGAAACACTGCCGGATGGAATGGTGCAAATGGAGACCAGTAACATTTCGCAAGAAGTGTGATGTAACACTCTGTCAAAGATGCTTTGAGCCTTACCACACTTGGAAAAAGACAGATATTACTAAAATAAGTGTGTTTCATTATTGCTGCAGCATTGTATTGTTGCATTAATTACTAAAACCGTCATAAATAAATTTATTTATATTGGTGTAAATATTTCTGGTTATAATACATTAAATATACAAACATATATTTACTTTATTGCAAATGAATACGCAGATATCATAAGTGCCCAGAGGTCTATTTATAGACAGGGTGATATTCAACTACTTGGTGCACGGCAGAAGAAACAAAATATATTCTTGACATCTTATGGATTAAATTTTTGAAATAGATACATTGTTCTAGTTTTTAAATAAAAATAATTTGGGCTTTAATGGGTTAATTAAATACAAAATTCTATAGAAGAGATCCCTTGAGACTCCAAAATAACTTTTAAATTTTGTTTCACTATCAATCAGATGGCGGTTTACAAGAATATTGTAAGCACCCTCGCTTTTCCTATTCTTGAAGATATCACTGTCTTCACCAAAATGAATACAGGATCATTTCCTCTTCATCATTATCTTCCTCTTTCATCATTAGCAAACTGGTGACGAGATCCACCATGCGCTCAGCGACTGATCCACGCGATCTCGCAGCCTGAGAAACCACAAGCCTCGCAGCGTCATTGCGAAGATGGTTCGCAGCGGCGGCCTCGCATCTCGCACGTCGCATGCGTCGGTTCAGAGAAACCAAGGCTTTAATGTCTCCTTTGACGGCAACGACGTGCGGAAAGAAAAACGTTCCTGTGAATTTCAGTGTTGTGAAGGCCATAACTCGGAAATAAAGCATTTCCGGACACATGTTGTAATGAACTATTTTGATTATCTACATGTGGGAAATACATACCTGAAATTATGCCCCGTATTTTTAAACACCCTGTATAGTAGAGTGTGGTACTAGCTCGAACTCTTCCTTGTTCCCCTTTGGTCTTACTCCATGTTTTTATGACATTATGTCATAGTACGTATTTTAAAATATCACTTAACAGATAAACATCTGTAGGAGTGAAAATATCATATAACTAATAAAGTATTCAGTCTTATGGCAGTATAAACTGCTAAACAGTATGTAAATTGTTGGAATACCCCGGCCATCAAAGTCATTTAATATAAATGCGCTCCTGTGTAGTGACATCTAAAGACGTACTATGACTTGATGTCATAAAACATGGAGTAAGGTCAAAGGGGAGCAAAGGAGTGTTCGAGCCGGTACTGTGGATGTCCCTGGCATACCTCAGTTGGTAAGATCATTCAGCGCGTAGAGCTGTAGACCTGGGTTCGATCCCTATTGCCGGAGCGAAAATGTTCTCCTAAAATAACATAAGATACAATACAGAGGTGAAGATTTATTGTACTTGTTTTGCACTGTGTAGTCTCAAGTAATGACTTTCCGTACTGAACACATGATCAAATTCATAATCTTAGTAGTAGTTATGAAATAAATTTTCTGGGACACTTTACTCATAGAGGTCCAACATTTCTATTTGTTGAACAAGTGTTATGTATTGTGTATGTATGTAATGTGTGTATGTATGTATGTATGTATGTATGTATGTATGTATGTATGTATGTATGTATGTATGTATTTATTTATTAACACTACAATTTGGGTATACACCCGGTGGCAGTAGTATATAATATACAGTAATACCATTACAGTAATACAATAATTACAGCAATAAACATAAGATAAACGTAAATTTATTTCTAACTATAAATAAATAGATGCAATAAACCTAGGACTATAAATAAAAACTATGCTATAATAACGCCTACAATAAGCAAAAGTAAACCTAACCTATTTCACCCAACTATTACCAATTTAAGTAATTACATATCAACTTAATTACATATGATCTTAATTAATTACATATCACCTTAATTACATATTACCTTAATTTATTTCCATATCAACTTATTACATATCATCTTAATTAATTACATCTCAACTTAATTACATATGAACTTAATTAATTACATATCACCTTAATTACATATTACCTTAATTTATTTCCATATCAACTTATTACATATCATCTTAATTAATTATATATCAACTTAATTACATATCATCTTAATTAATTACATATCACCTTAATTTATTTCCATATCAACTTAATTACATATCATCTTAATTAATTACATATCAACTTAATTAATTACATGACACAACTTAGTTACACTGCACCTACAAATCATAAAAATAAGCCAAATGTTTCCAAAAATTCAAGAGAAATCCATAAATATCCGCAACACTCTCATCATTTAAAACTAAAAATTAAGCTTTTTAACCCATTTTAATTACTTTGAAAAATTGAGGAGACCTTGAATGAAGTTTAATGGAACATTTTAACCTTGAAATAGCCTTAAAACATTTTTAACTTCAATTTATCTTAAATTTTTATTATTTTTTCAGCAATAAAATATGATACAAGTATCAACGTTTAGATTTTAAAAATGACAGATTTTTAGTTTGAAATGTGCTGTGCTCTGAAAGTAAAAATCATACGCTCTAGCGCAAAAATATGCGCAAGTTTAACTTCGTTTGAATAATTTTTTTCTAAAAACAAAGCTCTTTCAGATTTCCTGATAATGTTTTGCACTTGAATTAAATAAAATTATTTTATATTAGTAGAAGCTGAGTAAACAGGAACAAAATACAGCCATGACACATTAATAAGTATATAAACATGGATAAGATGCAACAAATTCTATTGAAACTTAAAATAATTAATGAAACAAAAGTGTTTCAACTTTTGGATGAGATAGGAATTGGTATAGTAACTTATTCGTCTACATAAATAGATAATATAAACGCAAAATATGGAAGAAAAATATATTATGTTGCACTTCATAATGAATTGAAATTAATTTTACCACATCGTTACGATAAATTATTTACAGATAATTATAATTTTTATGTTCTAAATTTTCATGTGTTTCAGTTTTATAGGATTGAAGAAAGATGGACTTAATCAAAAACATGATGTGGAATTATTTTAATTGTATATATTTTAATTAATTAGTCTATTTATTTTATAATGACCCCCAAGGTAAAGCATCGTTTTTATATTTTCTGAAATATATCTTTTATTACAGTCGAAGCTCTGGAGTTAATTAAACGAGTGACTCATTTTTACGCAAAATACAGAATATATAATAATAATAATAATAATAATAATAATAATAATAATAATAATAATAATAATAATAACAATAATAGTAATAATAATAATAACAGCAACAATAATAGTAGTAGTAGTAATAATAATAATAATAATAATACTTACTTACTGGCTTGAAAGGAACCCGGAGGTTCATTGCCGCCCTCACATAAGCCCGCCATTGGTCCATATCCTCAGCAAGATTAATCCAGTCTCTATCATATTTCCCTCAAATCCATTTTAATATTATCTTCCAATCTACGTCTCGGCCTCCCCAAAGGTCTTTTTTTCCTCCGGCCTCCCAACTAACACTCTATATACATTTCTGGATTTTACATGCCCTGAACATAATAATAATAATAATAATAATA
Organism: Periplaneta americana; assembly: GCA_025594305.2. Taxonomy (NCBI): domain Eukaryota; kingdom Metazoa; phylum Arthropoda; class Insecta; order Blattodea; family Blattidae; genus Periplaneta; species Periplaneta americana. Next base: position 163,086,250 of record JAJSOF020000001.1, on the reverse strand, counting down.
ATAATAATAATAATAATAATAATAATAATAATAATAATAATAATAATATACAGAGTGTTTAAAAAATGCAAATAATTTCAGGTATGTATTTCCTACATGTAGACAATCAAAATAGTTCATTACAACATATGTGAAATGCTTCATTTCCGAGTTATGGCCTTCACAACATTGAAATTCACCGGAACGTTTTTCTTTCCGCAGGTCGTTGTCATTACAGAAGATCTTCAAAATGTCCATCCTGCTTGAATACAGACCTTCAATCGATGTCTCATTGACCTGCGAACACGAAAACTCCAGGAGTATTGCGTATGTCCTCAGAACATGCCACAATTCGATTCCGAAGGGATTCCAAATCAGGCACCGGAGACGAATAAACCAATGATTTTAAATGGCCCCACAAGTAGAAATCGAGAGGGTTCAGAATGAGCGTGGATAAGTAATTGGGCCACCTCTACCTATCCATCGATCAGGAAACCTTCGATCCAAGTACCGGCGAGCCGTACGACTGAAGTGTGCAGGAGCGCCATCATGCAAGAAGTGAATGTGTTACGATTGATCAATGGAGTGTCTTCTAAAACACTTTTGAGATATGGTGTTTTCCAGGATAGTAACTTATCTGCCCCGTAAGTCTGTTTACAATTACATGGGGTCCAACTAATCGATCACCAATGGTACCGGTCCACATGTTGAGGGAGAACCGCACCTGGTGATGAGATGGAACAGTTGCACGTGGGTTTTCATACATGCTGATTGTGGAAATTTGTTATGCCATCTCGTGTGAACTGTGCTTCATCTGTAAATAATACTAAGGCAGGAAAGTTGGGATTTTACCACACTGCTGCAAGAACCACTGACAGAACTTAACTAGGGTAATCTGCTGGTGACAGGGCCTGTACACGTTGCAAATGATAAGGATACAATTGATACTCTTTCAACAGTCTCCAGACAGTCGTTGAGGAACATTGTTTTGCAACGCTACCCTTCGTGTGCTGATAGAATGAGTCATGTTCACAGCCTCCAGAATCTCCTCCTGTACTTCTGGAGTTGTAGATCTTGGTCGTCCCCTTCCCAAACCGGGAGAGTTAAATTTTCCATTCGCACAGACGGCAATGGAGACGTACAAATGTCTTTCGATCTGGACATTGTCGCTGTGGGTACCTCTCCTGGTACAAACGACGAGCCAGCGCAGAATTGCCGTCCGTCTTACGGTACATGAAGTATATCTCTGCCAGCTCTTAATTTGAATACATGTTGCACAGTCTAATGCCTACACAACACTGAATGTAACCTTCGCCTCGGAATGAACTGTCAGAGTGAACTCTTAATGTCTCCTTTGACGATAACGACGTTCGGAAAGAAAAACGTTCCGGTGAATTTCAATGTTTTGAAGGCCATAACTCGGAAATGAAGTATTTCCGGACACATGTTGTAATGAACTATTTTGATTGTCTACATGTGGGAAATATATACCTGAAATTATGCCCCGTATTTTTAAACAACCTGTATATTAGTAATAATTTATTAACACACTTAATGATTTCAATTTCAACATAATTGTCAGTGTAAATATCGTGAAACAGGAAATCATATTCCTGATTACAAATTATATTTCATCGCAGAGGGCGAAAAGGAACCGGGTGGGGGAAGGATGTCATCAGGAAACTAATTTACTGCTGTTTTATACTTCAAAGTACTTTACTTTATCAAATAAAATAAAACTCGCCTTAATGTTTGTAAATCAGTGTATAGGCTTAAGTCATAAGCTTTCTCTATGTGCATCCACAATTTTATTCGAGTTATTTTTCAGCTCTTTATATTCCCTAAAGGAGACTCATGTTTGCGAAATGCTCGCCATTATAGTTCCAGAGTTCTATTTTATGCCAATTAATTAAACACGGCCAACAATAAAGCTTTTCAAAATACAGCAAAATCTCGTTAATCGGGTAATTGGGGGATGAGTTGATCGGTTTAACGAAAATCCGGATTAACTGAAATAACCTAAAAGAACAGTAGAAACTGCATTAAAACTCCGTTTATAGCAATTAAACACGTTTACAGGGCTATTCAAAAGAAGGAGCAGATTTCAAATATTTATTTCTTCCAAACTGCAAAAGATAGAAACAATTCCAACGTTCCTGGACAGACGAAAGTTTAAATTTTGAACAGTCCGAGTAGAAGCTCAATCACGGCCGCATTGGCGCTGTTGCTTATTATCCGCGGCCGCATTGGCGCTGTTGATTGCAATGTTAAGGGCAATGTCAGGCATAGGAGGGATAGAAACACGGTCTTTTACGTAACCCCACAGATAAAAATCACAAGGAGTGAGGTCTGGAGACCTGGGAGGCCACCGGCGATGGAGTTGATCTTCCTCTTTTTCCAATCCAACGTCTGGAATGGTGTCATTGTTGTGGTCATCAGGATGCAATGCTTAGCAATAACTGCAGTTGGATGGCTTCATGTGCAGGCGGTGTTTCAGAACTCGCCATACCGTTGGTTGAGGAATGTTCAGCTCTCTGCTTGCTCGTGTTGTGGATTTTTTGGGCTTCTTACGTAAACTGTACGAATACGCTCGACATTTTCATTCGATATGCGTGGACGTCCCGTGCTTTTCTGTTTGCAGATGCAACCATCTTCTACGAATTTTCAATGCCACTGGTAAATCTGCTTATGACGAGGCGGTTGTTTATTAAACTGACGGCGAAAAGCATGTTGAACTTCAATAATGGACTCTAGTTTTGCTAATTGCAGCATACAAAATGCTTTTTCCTGTTGTGTCGCCATTTTACTACAGACAATCAACAGCGCCAATGCGGCCGCGCATGACAAGCAACAGCGCCAGTGCGGCCGTGATTGGAACTTCTACCAGGACTGTTCAAAATTTAAACTTTCGTTTGTCCAGGAACGTTGGAATTGTTTTTCTATCTTTTGTAGTTCGGAGGAAATAAATATTTGAAATCTGCTCCTTCTTTTGAATAGCCCTGTATTATGGTGTATTTAAAGGGCATGTGCCTAAATACACTCGTTTTGCCTCTTACTTATACTTTGAACCAGTGATGTCAAACAAGCGCATTTTTTCTGACCTTGACGTCGTGCGAATGGGCAGCAAGCGCTAAGTATGGAAAGAGGAACGGTTCCTATATGAATAAGCAATCTGTTGGATTAAGAAAACAGTGGTGCACAAACTTCAAACGGAACGTGAAATTTTATGTCGTTATTTTTATATGCTTTCAATATTGCTTCTTTCTGTTTAATATTATCTATTTGTCTGTAAAACAAAAGTATTAACACTGATTTCTTAATATTGCACTTGTGTTTTAAATCTTAATACCATAATAGAGAGTTATGAAGGAATATTCGTTAAATTCCATAGTAGTATATTATTATACTGTATTAGTGGATGAAACACATCATTCATAAAAAAGTGATATTCCAAAGAAAAGATTGAGTATGTTATGATAAGTTGGAATTTATATTGATGGTATCTTTAGCCTTACAAAAGTAATCAATAAACTAATCAAAACAATATTACAGTACAAAGCAAAGTTACCTAGGTACTGTATTTGTTTTAAGTGTAACTAATATTAGTAACAAAACTCTTATCGCATTATGCTTTTAAGGTTATATTTGTGAGCAACTTCCTATCATCAGAATATTAAATTATTTTCTCATGAAATCTGCTGAAGCTATATAGCTGACATTTTACAACACATGGGCACGTATCATTTTTGCTTATGATGTAACAGTAGTTTCTTTGCTATTTCATTTCCTTACAAACAATTTCCATGAGAATATTTTCAAACTTTTCAAAAACTATCTTCAGTAATATATACGGTATATTAGATTTACGAAAACATTCTTAAGGCTACTAAATAAATAGGCCTATACCTGAAAATTTCACTTTTCTATACGAAAAGTTGAGAAAATATTTCTTTTGAATAAAAAAATCAAACTGGTGAAAAATGAGCATTAAAATTAGAACTTACATTCTTATAATGAACTTAAACTTCTCAGACAAATCTAAAAATTACCATGGATACAGTTTTAAAATAAGTTCTCTTCCCTTTATCTATTGAATCAGTGCTGGCCATCCCTGAATATAGTTGACCAAGCGGCATATACAATCTCTTTCGTCTGTCTCTTTCCATTCCGTTGATCCAAAGGTAGGCTCTCCTGGGCTCTAATATTAGCGTTTGCTCATTTGGGCATAAAATGACATGCCTGCTTTAAACCTTTGTTTATGTAATCGATAATAATATTAGTTTGTATAGTTTAATTACTTTAATGCAAACTTTATTAATTTTCTTTTTTTTTTAATACTATATTTGTAATACTGTGATTATTGCAATTCCTTAAACTGAGGTTGAAAATTAGTACGCCATATCATCAAAACTTATTGCACAGCAATGTGCGAATGTAAAGCTATTGGAGTGCCGCATGTGGTCTTTCTCAAACTCAACTCGACAGTCTTATTTCGAAATTTTAAAGAATATAAAAATATAAAATTCATTCTTATAGATCGCGGGCCATACAAAAAGAGATGGGCCGGATTTGGCCCGCGGGCAGTAGTTTGCAGACCCGTGGTTTAATGTGATCACCATATCGAGTTACAGTATGAAATAACGGCGTAAAACATTGTCTTATGAATGTTTTTGCAGCCCCAGTTGGTGGTGAAATATGGGTATCCCGTAGAAACCCATACTGTGTTAACGACGGACGGCTACTTTCTAACTCTTCATCGCATTCCACATGGCCGGGGCAACGCCACATCTTCGAAGGGCCGCAAGCCTGTCGTGTTCTTGCAGCACGGGATATTGTGTTCCTCCGCCGACTGGGTCATCGTGGGTCCAGGAAAGGCACTTGGTGAGTACGGAATGTACAATTATTGCATGTGACCCAAGAGGGCTATTATATAAGGTACCTGAGGGTATTAAGGCCCAGCATGTTATAAGGCCCACTACCTAGTTTTGCCATTAGTTATACACTTTTTCAAAAGAGAGCAACAGCTCTTAAGACCTATATCTTTTCGCATTCCAGTGAGGTATAAATAAATTAGATTCTCGTTCTTGTTTGTAGCTGACTGGTGGCAACAAGTTATGTGTGATTATTTCTGCTTTCTTCATAAAATTCTGCAAAGTTTAAGTTGATATTTAATAGTTTTACTCTGTGTTATTAATATAATATTAAATGCACGTTATTGTGTAAACATTAAGAAGTTTGGGGCTACCGTGAAACTTTCGTCTAATGAGCATATGAGCACTTCATAAATTAAAATTGGCGAAAGTAACGAGCAGGAAATAAGGTTGAAATAAATACTTGGAAACGCCCACAAGTTCATAGAAGTCTCTGAACTATAAAGTTCAAAATCTGAAGCACAATTTTTTGCAAGAAATAAAACAAACGGAAAGGTGGCAATTATTCTGCAGAAAGAGCATTGGATGAACCAGTCAACTTCAGGATTTGTAAACATCCAGGGGACGCGGATGTGTTCTGTCTGCGAAAAATTGTTGTAGATATACATGTGTGTGTGTCTTGTGAATGTTGGGTGCACGATGAATGTGCAGGTCTCACTGAGGAAAAACTGAAGACTTTGTACGCCCAAATTGTGTTCAATACTTATATTCTTTATTGAGGGCCTTATTATCTGTCACAGCAGGATATAAGGCCCAGTGACATGATGTTAATTTTCATTGCTCACAGAATTTATGTGTCTGTTTGAATATTTATTTTAAGTAAAATATTATAGGATAACTATAAAAGTATGCTACTCCATTATTTAAAAATTGCTAAACGTCTCCATTTCAAAGAAACAACGTTCTATTTCTTAGGTGGGTCTTATTACTCCCCGTTACCTTAGTTATAGTCCTCTTGAAGTGACCGTTCAAATCACCTAACATAAGATGTTAAAAGAAATCTTACATTATGTCAGTGGAAGTAACAAATGTATTATTTCGTAATTAGATCACAGCTATAAAATATTCCATCAACAATAAACAAAATACTGGGTCATCCATATATCTCGGAACCGAAGCTGCGTGAAGCACCTCAGCCGACAACAACAACGAGTGGTCTGGGGATAACTGGTTTATTCAAGTCTCTCAGCGCAGTTTGTTCTGTGTTTCAGTGAGAGCAACACGTGAAGTGAAGTGATAGTAATGGCAAATAATAGCCCTAATTATTCTATTCCATATCGAGTGTTTATTTACGATTCGTAAGTCCGTACAGAATCTGCTCTGCTGTCAGGGGATTATTTCAAGAGAGTTTCCCAGGTGTTCCAGTCCCAAATCGTGGCACGTTCTAGATTAGTTAATAAATTTCGTGAAACGGGAAGTGTTCTTGATAAAACGAAAAGGCGACGTACAGTGCTTACAGAAGAAACTCTTGATGAGATTGGACAACACTTGAAAATTCCTCTAAGAAATTTCTTAGCCATCTTTCTCAGCAAACGGGAATTTCTTACGTTTCCGTACAAAGGGCTAAAAAGTTACTTAAGTTAAAAACCCTATAAATATACAGTGGTGCAAGAACTTAAACCAGGTGATCCTGTATGTAGGATTAGATTTTGTGAATGGATTTTGAATAAAATGCATGACGGAGAAACTGATTCTAATCTCATTCCCTTTTCAGACAAACCGTGGTTTAATTTACGTGAGTATGAAAATTATCAAAACTTCCGACATTGGAGTGCCGAAAAACCTAATCTGCTTCATGAGGAACTCTTCATGACGAGAAATTAGAGATGTGGGCACAGTTTCCGGTGAGGCACTTTTTTTTTTTGAGGACACACTTAACAGCAATATATATATATATAAAATATATTATATAAACTCAAAATCAAATGTGTGTATATGTGTGTGTGTGAACTAATTTTGCAACCATTTTTTGCTGAATTAACTGAGAGGGAACGTAGTTTCACGATTTCTCAGCAGGACTCGTCGACGGTTTATAGAGCCAATGTTTCATTGCAGACATCGACAAGTGTTTGACGACAGAGTTATCAGCAATAACATATAGTCCTCAAGATCTCCGATTTAACCGCCTTTGGGTATTATCTCTGGGGACCATTAAAAATGAAGTGTATAAAACGAATCCACATACTTTAGACGAACTTAAGGATAACTAACATTAGGTAAGAGATCAATTCAATTTGTCAAAGAGAACTAAGAAAAGTAATGGGTAATTGCATAAGATGATTCCAGAAATGTGTTGAAAACAAAAGTAGACAGTTCCACCATCTTCTTTAGTGACATAGGTGAGTACATAACTTTTAAAATGCATTAGAATTTATTAGGCAGTCACTCTAGCTTATTCTAAACATCGGGCTCTTGTATTGCCCGGCTGGCGGGAAGCGATAGCTTATCGTCCGAGCAGGACCCACCTCAGCTGCGGTGTCGCGATATATGGATGACTCAGTACAAGCAAATACTAATAGCGAGAAATAATGTTATTAATTTAAATTGCCAATAGCAGAAGCGCACATGCAATGACACCTGTAACACCAGTTTAAAAATGCATCAACTTGGATCAGATGAGTTCAGTTTTCTAAATGGATTAACAGAATCTGTACAAACTCAATTCTTAATTTGTCATGTAAGCCGTTCAATTCGTTGAAACTCAAGGAATAACTTGTCATGTTAATAGTTCTATTCGACCAAAATCTTTAATCCACGTGCTATGTATACAGCTGCATTCGTCCAAACTCAACTCTTCACTTGCCGTATCAGAAACTCTGTTCGTCTAAACTCAAAACTCAAATCATGTGAACAGTTTTTTGGCCTAACTCAACTCAAAACCCAAATCATGTTTGTAGTTCTATTCTTCCGAACTCATTACTCCACATGTTGTGCCAACAATATTGTATTCGTCGAACTCTCCTCTTCACTTCCCATATCAAACCTCAAATCATATCAACAGTTCTGTTCATCCTAACTCGTTACTCCACTGTGTCAACAGTTTTGCATTCATCAAAACTCTTCACTTCACATCCCATATTAAAAACTTTATTCGCCTAAACTAAAAACTCAAATCATATGAACAGTTTTGTTCATCCTAACTCTTTACTCCACATGTTGTGTTAACATTATTGTATTCGTCCAAACTCTCCACTTCACATTCCATATTAAAAACTCTATTCCTCTAAACTCAAAAACTCAAATCATGCCAACAATCTTGTTCATTCTAACTGATTACTCCACATGTTGTGTTAACATTATTGTATTCATCCAAACTCTCCACTTCACATTCCACATCAAAAACTCTTTTCGTCTAAACTCAAATCATATCAACAGTTTTGTTCATCCTAATTCGTTACTCCACTGTGTCAACAGTTTTGCATTCATCAAAACTATTCACTTCACATCCCATATTAAAAACTCTATTCGCCTAAACTAAAAACTCAAATCATACCAACAGTTTTGTCCATCCTAACTCTTTACGCCAGATGTTGTTAACAGTATTGTATTTGTCCAAATACTCCACTTCACTTCCCATATCAAAAACTCTATTCAACTTAACTCAAAACTGAAATCATATCAACAGTTCTACTTGTTCATTTCAAAGTGTGTCATGACGTCACTGTTGTGAGTCAGCAATTTGAACGAGTTTCAGCTTTTATGTCAGAAAGTTGCCTATTAATCAAGGCGTTCAATCTGAACTTGAGAACGTGTACGGTATAACTTGAATGTCGTAGCAACAGATGGCGGTCTGTAAAGTCTGTGTGCTACCATAAGCTCTTTCGAACTGTGTTTTGCGCGGGCAAGTGTGTCACGCAGGGTATTTGTTATCATCGATTGCAAACGGCAACATTCCACAACACAAATCAAATGCTCCGTGCCATGTTGACCGTCAAAATGTTAACAAATATAAGTAATCGTCTTAACCCACTCTACATATGGTGACAGTAAGAAAAAAACTCACTTCAGTACGTGTTTTCAAACAGTTCCCATTCTTTAAAATAATATTGGCGTTGCCGTAACAAGTAAGTAATCTAAATTAGAATGAATCATTACTTCATATGAACAGTTTTGTTCATTTAGGTAATACGCCTCTACGGAAGTGTAGGAAGATTGAACAGCTAGGCTCATCGGATAGCCACATGACGACATACAGCGAGCCATGACACATTTTGAACTGAACACCCAGTATTTATCCAAATTCATTGCTCTATTTATCGTATCAACAGCTCTATTCGTCCACACTCAACACTTTACATGTCATATTAACAAATCTATTCGTCTAAATTCAACACTTCACTTGTCATATCAACAACTCTATTTGTCCTAAGTATTATGTCAAAATTTTTGTATTCGCTTATACTGAACATTATTAAATATCATATCAACTGTTCTATCCGTTCAAAGTCGACACCCCACTTGTCATGGCAGATTACATTTTTATAGTTCTACTGTTCCTTCTATGACAGCCAGTAGAAATCTCAAATTGAATATTACAATTGCTTTGGCATGAAATTAGAGAATATAGAGAAAGTCTTTGAATTTTAGCACCTATTCGTCCGATGGAAAATAGTTGCAAAATAGTGAATCCCTAATCTCTTTGCAGCTTACTTGCTGGCAGATGCAGGATATGACGTTTGGATGGGCAACGCTCGCGGCAACACTTACTCTCGAGCGCATGTCCAGTATACCATCCACAATAGCAAATACTGGGATCACAGGTGTGTAACTGTCTAGATACAACTCACTTTTTCTCAGACAACTACATGATATTTAAATATTATAATGCCCATACATATAAACACAGTAAGATTATTTTCTTGCTGCCCCTCAGTCAACAGATTCCACGTGGTCTGTAGTGTAATTTACAACATTGACATTTACCTATAGTATTGTTGCAAATGTCTATTGGCCTGTACTTAGGTTTAACAATTTTATAATACATTTTCGGTCACACGGCGTTGAAAGTTGTTCCTGAAACTTGTAGAGATTATTCTTGTAAATCTTGCTTTCAATGTTGAATGTCTATGAGTCTGTGTACGATACAAAATGTAACATCATTAAATAACTTAAAAACTGTTTTTGATGTTTAGAATGTAGTCCGACGAGATTTCGTCTTGTAATATTTTTAAGAATGTCTTTTCTTCACGTAACTGTCGTGAATTAATAATTTTGTTCTACAATTTATCGAATTCTTACCTTATTATAATATATTACACAATGAACAACGCATAGAGAAATAAATGTTTTAGAGTAGCAACGCACTAAAAAACAAAATCTGACTCGAGTTTTTCATTGGTTTCCCTCAGTACAAAGACAAATGTCGGATAGGAAATTTACATATTATCACTAATAGCCTATTATAAACATAATTAAAATCTATAATCAGTAACATAAACACAAAGCCATTTACAACACACAATAGAAACAGAAAGTCAACAATAGTAAAAACGGCGTACCCCATAGATTCTAAACACGCGATATGACGACAGATGTTGAAGTGTGTATAAGTAAACATTAATCAAAATCTATAATCAGTAGCATAAACACAAAGCCATCTGCAACGCACAATAGAAACAGAAACTCAATAGTAAAAACGGCGTACCCATAGATTCTAAACACGCGATATGACGACAGATGTTAAAGCGTGTATAAGTAAACATTAATCAAAATCTATAATCAGTAACATGAACACAAAGCCATCTACAACACACAATAGAAACAGGAACTCAACAGTAGTGAAAACGGCCTACTGGTATACCCATAGGTTCTAAACACACGATATAACCACAGATGTTAAAGCGTGTATAAGTAAACATTAATCAAAATCTATAATCAGTTACATGAACACAAAGCCATCTACAACACACAATAGAAACAGGAACTCAACAGTAGTGAAAACGGCCTACTGGTATACCCATAGATTCTAAACACGCGATATGACCACAGATGTTAAAGCGTGTATAAGTAAACATTAATCAAAATCTATAATCAGTTACATGAACACAAAGCCATCTACAACACACAATAGAAACAGGAACTCAATAATAGTGAAAACAGCCTACTGGTATACCCATAGATTCTAAACACGCGGTATGACCACAGATCTTAGAACGTATATAAGTAAACTTAAAAAAAAAACAGAAATCAGAATCACAGATGATCTTTTCCTTGTCTCTCTCTGACGATAGAGCTGGTATGAAGATGAAAGATTTTGGATCATTATGCGTGTATGGTATGGTCAAAAACTAAAAAGTTTCATGGAAAATGCTAATTCAGTTTAGAGATATATAAAATTAAAATTCTTAAACTTGCTCTGTATAAATTCTGTAACTCTGATGGTGCAGCCTCCAGGAGATGGGCGTGTTCGATCTGCCCGCCGCGCTGGACTATGTATTGGCAGCGACTAGCCAACCCCGGCTGTACTACATCGGCCACTCGATGGGCACCACCATGTTCTACATCCTGCTGTCAGAGCGTCCGCAATACAACGACAAGGTGCGCGCCATGATAAGCCTGTCGCCCGTTGCGTACCTTAGCCATATAACAAGTCCGCTGAGGGCCTTCAGCGTCACCAAAGGTCCAGAAGGAGTCTTTGTAAGTGAACAAATATATCTTAAGCAGGGTTGCATGTAGTGCATGACTTATGGCCAGTTTGTCCAAGTAATGTTTAATTTCGTTTAACGAATGTTAAATTAACAGTCTGTTTATTTTTAACGCTTTGTTAATGTATTTTCCATTTGTTCAACATAATTTTAAGATAACCAACCAGTGGCGGCTCGTGATAAAATATTATGTGTGGTCACAATTTTGTGGTTTCAAAATCGAAGACAATTTGAAGTCGTACGTTTAGTCTAATATGAAATGTCATGATTCCAATGTTTCACTATCGAAAAAAACCGTATATAAATTCAAAACAACATATAATAATAATAATAATAATAATAATAATAATAATAATAATAATAATAATAATAATAATGATGATGAAACTAAGTCTTTTTATTTCCAATTTTTCTTGGTAAGCCAGTTTACCCAGTTCAAAATTACTTGAACAGAGTTCATTGTTTACGTTTGTTAAAAATGAATACATACCACAGTCTCGTTATTTACAAACGCGTGTGTTCAGTAATATATTTTGATTCACAACACACTGATACACTACAGCCTATACCAGTACTGTAATCCCACTCGCATAGATTACTATAAATACATGCCAGTAAATATTATTCTTAAATATTATACACTGTCATACAGATACTTAAATTCATACCACCACCCAGTTTAGCCAGCACGTGTTTGAAAGCCAAACTATGCTATTATGCCGACACTGAAGTATACTAATTCACAGACTACACTCTCGTAGCAGCACTATACACACATCTACGTAAGTAAACGTTCCTACAGTCAGATGCTGACATCTACAGGCTATTAAATTTCCTCATCGAGATATAGCACGTGAACGATAGGCACCGATGGAGCTGACATCTGTAGGATAGATACTCATCATGTTCACTTAACGCTTTGTGCTCTTGACGACTCATAAGCGGCAAGCTAAAGACAATTTTCTCCCGCGCACGCGTGAAATTCCTGTAACCATCTCGTAAAGAGCACGGCTTGTACCACCACCAAGCCAAGTTTACATAAGAAGTTTATGCAAAATGCGGGAAGTTTAAAATACTCGATTCTGATATTATACATCCCCACTACGTCAATACGGTATCAAATAATAAAACTAGTCGTGCATTAATGGAAACAAGGTGTTCACGTGCTCTTGTGCTCTTATTGACGCACCGCCACTGTAACCAACAATAACTATAACGTCTGTTAGCACTTTTTTAACTACTCAACAGCAGTTGGTAATGATTCTACACATATAAGGCAATTTTTGATTGACTAAAATTAATCTTTAAATTCTATATTATAGAGTGAGTCATGAAACTTGCATAAATGACAACCTGTTATAGTAGACCACGCTCCATAAACAAACAGTTGACAAATGAAAGTTGTAGGTGACGTGCTGAATAATAATTACAAAGTAAGGTTATATTTCCTCATTGCTATTATGGATACGAAATACGAAAGAAATAAAATAACACTGATGTATTTAAACAGTCCGAAGTATTTTTTTTAAATGTTATATTACCAGTCATATGCTAAACATTCCCTACATAGAGAGACAAAATATTAATTTCGCAACTTCTGTTCGAACAGCTGTGGAGACATCGGCCATATTTAACTAACTGTTAAATGAGTTAACTGCCCGAAATCCTACATTTAAAATAAACAAACTGTTAGCAATCTGTTAAACCAAACTGTGTTGAAAACATACAATTTTATTAATTAACAAACTGTTTAGAATAATTTCAAGGAAAAATTGTTCCGGGGCCGGGTTTCGATCCCGGGACCCTTCGCTTAGCGCGCGAACGCTCTTCCGACTGAGCTACCCCAGGAACTATACACGACACCGTCACAATTTTTCCTTTGTATCCACACGACTCAAATGAGCTGACAAGACGCCAGAACTCAACTATGAGTGCACACAAATACTTGTGTGACTTCAATCATTTGAGTCGTGTGGATACAAAGGAAAAATTGTGACGGTGTCGTGTATAGTTCCTGGGGTAGCTCAGTCGGAAGAGCGTTCGCGCGCTAGCGAAGGGTCCCGGGATCGATACCCGGCCCCGGAACAATTTTTCCTTGAAATTATTAAATCCTGCTTTACAGGGAGCTTCTACCTGAAAGTCAGATTTGTATAAACTGTTTAGAGTTTAACAGTCGTTACATTTTCTAACAATACTTGGAAAAACCGGCCATTGGTCTTGTTAGGTAATGCAATATAATACAATGCGATATAATGTAATATAGGCCTAGTATAGCGAGTCCCAGCGAACGTTCCCAGTGTTCTGTCAGCCGACTGGCGGCAGAGCCCTTCGCTACTGCCGCTCCGAACTCACGGAGCTTCGCCGGATTGAAACTTAAGTACTGTCCTGCAGTAGCGGCTGGTGGTCAAAATAATGAGTGTGTACAACATCTACATCGGCCTACTTATATGTGTTTATCTTAATTTGAGACTCGCCCAGTGACGAAATATGAAGTCCATACGACGTTCCTCCCTACTGCAGAACTTGTCAATTACCCTGGTGTTAAACCCTCCATTTTGGACATCATACTCTTTTCTATTGACAGTATTGCAAGACCAGTGAGACGATCCTGGAACATAGTGTTGCTTAAAAAGGTTTTTATGCGTTTCAAGCAAGAAAAACATCTTTCTGGCTCAGCAGTGGTCATTGGTGTTGTAACCAAAATATTTAACAACTTCGTTACTTCACAGAATGGATCCTGTAAATTGTTGGAGACTATGCATTGTATCAATTGAACAGCTCCATCTGTATTTCGGAAGTCGAGTCTTCGTATACAGCTCCAAGTTGTGTCTTTAACACTCTTTTGTTCAGTACAGTATAGCTGTTGACAGCAACTTCAAGTTCGCGTTCAGGAAAATTATGCAAAAAACTGTCAAAAAATTTTCTTGTATTATGATGACGCAGAATATATGCACGGAAATATCATATGTACTTCGGTACATCATAATAATATATGATATGCGAAAAATAATCACTTAGGGCCCTATTCATAGACATTCTTAGTGCGGACTTTCGGTGGATGATCAGCGAACTAACGTTTTACGTATTCATAAACCATTGTTAGAGATATGATATGATATGAATCCTGTTTAGCACGCTCGTAGCGCGGGCTAGCGAAATGTCTATGAAAGCACCCTTAGTGATTTAAGACGGCACTTATTTTTATTTTACTTGGTTATTTAACGACTCTGTATCAACTACGAGGTTATTTAGCGTCGATGGGATTGGTGATAGCGAGATGATATTTGGCGAGATGAGGCCGAGGATTCTCCATAGATTACCTGACATTTGCCTTATGGTTGGGGAAAACCTCGGAAGAAACCCAACCAGGTAATCAGCCCAAGCGGGAATCGAACCCGCACCCGAACGCAACTCCGGATCGGCAGGCAAGCGCCTTAGCCGACTGAACTACACCGGTGGCTAAGACGGCGCTTACTCCATCGGATCCCGGCCACTTAGTCACTCATAACGAGTGCACGTCTGCATATGTGTGGACATTGTGCCACTGTCATACATCTATGACGCAGTGCATGAGGGTAGGCCACTAGAGGGAATCCAAGAGGTGGAACTTAAACTGAGATGATTCGATCCGACATCGGGATGGGAATCCGGCGTGGCTTAGAGGATAGAGCGTCAGCACGTAGAGCTGAAAACCCGGGCTCAAATCCCGGTGCCGGAGAGAATTTTTCTCAGTTTCACTCATCTTTCATCAAAAAATTTGCTGTTTAACAAATTATTTCATCCGGCTGAAGTTCATCTACATTGGAAGAAAAGTAATGAAATGTCTCTTCAATTTTTTTCTTTCTGGAGGAGATCTCAGCTATATACGAGTACATTCCACAGATATCTTAACTTGTGAATGCATATCTCAGACTTAGTGATATTCAAGAACGTTTTCATAAAATTACAGGGCAACTACAAAATACCTTTCCGGTTTCGAACACATGTAATTTACGTTCTATGAATCTGAGGTGCATGAAAATAGTACCAATGGAAAGAGAAACTCAAAAAATTTAATTCTTTACCTTAAAATGATCAATGTATTCCCCCTTGGTAACACTTCACACATAAAGCCTATAGTCAAGTTCCACGTAGGTACGCGTATTTTCTGACCTCCAGATTCTGAGGTTATGTCTGTTCACCTTACCAGAAAGATGAAAAGTGGGTTCGTCAGAAAACACCACGGAACAACTAAATTCATCATCGTTTTCAATTAAAGTCTGCATACTTATGTAGAAATTTCTTCGTAGCACTTTGTCCTCTGGTTTTTAGGGCTTGCAGCAACTGTAGCCAGTACGGATGAAATCTGAACCGCTTGCGAAGAATCTTGCCTTAAAATCAGTGTACCATTTACGGATTGTAGGCCCACTGGGTGGATCTGCACCAAACTTTGTTCGGTAATGCCATTGCACATTAATAACCAACTGGTTCACATGAAAATCAAGCTTTTCTCTCTTCTATAGCGGCCATTTCGCCTCAACAATGAAAAAATTGTTTATATGCGCTATTATGAGGCGTGGTACCTACTAGGGAAAACAATGTTGCCACAACTAAACGTTTTGAGTTTGTCTTTCCATTGGTGCTATTTTCATGCACCTTAGATTCATAGAACGTAAATTACATGTGTTCGAAACCGAAAAGGTCTTTTGTAGGAGCCCTGTATAATAATTAACACTTAAAATTGGGGGACATCTGGGGACAAATTATTAAATTCGGAAACAAATTTTGTTCGGAGACAAAAACCAAAATTCGAAGACTGTCCCCGGGAAACGGGGATGTCTGGTAACGTCAGCTTAACTCCATCTTTACATTCTTATCTTCAAGTGTTTGTTCATTTACAGCACACTTTAGACAAAAAAACGTACTTGAGCTTAAGTCCTTAGAGTTGCTCTAACTCTAAGGCTCCAGTTTTCTGTTGTTATTAAGTGAATATAGCATGTAAGATCCATTAGTTACAGCGCTTGAATGTAAAATTTATACCATGAACTACAGTAGTTATAAATTTCGGTGTGTGTTTATTGAATGGGTTTCAGTCACGTGTGTCCTAAGGCTTTAGATCACATTATAATAAATTAGAGTTTAATTCTCTTTCAGTCTGTCGCCAGAATTAAATCTTTGAGAAATTATATACCATTTTTCGAATACGAACCTGTGGTTTCCGAAGTAATCCTCGATCAGTACATGCCCGTAATGTCAGGAGCTACATTGTAGATGTAATCATACTTTTCATCTTATCTCCTGTCACCACGTGTGAAAGAGGAGATTTACAACTTTCTGCAACATGTCATTCCAGAGCTGTTAAAAAAAAGTATCACTTATCGCGCGTCAGAAAATGTGGACGCAACAGGACAGAGCACACTTTACTCTTGCTATACGAGACTTACTAAATCTTGTATATCCTGAGCGATGAATCGGAAGAAGAGGTCCGATTGGATGACCAGCCCGCTCCCCTGATTTGACGCCTCTTGATTACTTCTTTTGGGGCGTATCAAATTCCTTGTTTACGAAACACCGGTATAATGCTCAGAAACGCTTTCAGCTAGGATATTTGCAGAATCTGATGTGCTTCGGGAACTGTTGGGGTTCACCATAGTTTCATTCAAAAGTTCAAGCCTGCATTGAATTTACTGGTGGTCAGTTCGAACAACTTTTGGTGTAATACAAAATTGATTGTAAAGTTTATGTAATTTTTGTCTATTTAAATTTTTTTAACAAATTGCTTTTACTTCATTTATACATTTTTCCATCATGTAGTTCTTAATATTCACAGGTTTATATTGACTCAGAATTACTCCTAGTTATTCTGAATTTTATTCAGCTTCCTCCAAGTGAACGCTGCCTAGAAGACAAAGCTTACCAAAAAATTGTTGTTTTTTTTTTTTTAGTAAATGGTAGGTACACAATTATAATGAAAAAAAAACAATGGAGAAGGAAAAGAAAAAGAAATAACACAATTATAAATAATAGAAGACGACTAAACAAAAGATCATTAATTCCAGAAGAAACATAAAATTTCCTAGTACTGTATCCATTTGCTATCAAGTGATCACAGTCGTCTATTTAGCACTAGTTGCAAGACCCAACTTAAGTGAGCAGATCGCCATAGGAAAAGATCAATCTATTTACGTGTAGAGATGGATTCTTAGGATTTTTATAGATCCTTTTACTGCAGACAGAGATACTTCAGTGACAAGAGTTTGCCCTAGACCAAACTGCTTGCAAAAATGCGCGAATCTTTTGTGATGGTCCCTCTAGCCCCAATCAGTAATCCAAAAACTTCGATCGATGTTAGATGATATTTTTCCTTATAAGAACTCTTGTAAAATTGTGTATTACAATCCTTCTGTTATCTCCTTCAATTTGAGCACAACCTTCTGAATCACCTTGCATAATCCTCTGATTAAAAACAAGCGTTCCAAAAACTGCAATGTCATTAATGTGCTTATAATTTGTTGCAGAGATTACTGAACGACTCCAGCGTCTTTGATTTCCTGCCGAATTCTTCCCCAATCGCAGGAACGGGACAAAAACTCTGCAGAAATCGTGCCTTCGCCAAATTGGTGTGCGAGAACATTCTGTTCTACATCGGCGGTTTCGATACAACACAGATGAACACGGTAAGTTGGTTTGACGTGTCTATCTTAAGTACGCTGCAATTTGTACGGTTGTCTACGTAGTTCGCCACGCTGGCTCCCGGCAAATGATAGCGTAAGAACCAAGACTATGCCATACACACTCTCACGAAGGAAAATAGCCCGGTTATAGCCTATAATGCGCTTTCACGAAACGAAAGGACATCTAGTACAAATAAATTTAATTTAAAAAATAATGAAACTTACCTTCATTACAGCAGGCGCTCGAAATTTTCATTATATCTTTCTCTTCTTGTATGCCTTTTTTGTTAATTTTCTTTTCTTTTCCCCTTTTCTATATTTTTTCTCCTTGCCTCATATTTTTCTCTTCTTGCTCATCTCTTCTTACTTGCTACTTTTTCTTCTACTCATTTCTTTCACTTCCCTGTGTCCAGACCTTACCTTATCTAATACATTTATAGCAGACATTGATTTATACTGTGACCCAAGAATTAAAAATATGCCTCTTTTGTAATGTAAAGTGTGACGCATATGACTTGTTTTAATTGACGACGAATAGGAAGCCTATTTAAGACTTATAAGGATAAAATATCTTAGGCTATATTTAAATATTTTTTTCTACTTCGCATTTTGCATTGCCGGCTACTTATCCTTCACATTGTTCTCTCGTATATGAATTTTTAATTTCCAAACGGATTTTCCATCTGATGACGTGGAAGATAGAATAGAATAGAATGTTTTATTTTCGCTGGCACATAAAGCCATAAGACCGTCTCTTCCACTCAACCAGCCTTAATCAATACAATAGTTACATACATATTTAAATTAAGAATATTTACAATGCATTTAAAAGATTGTCCAGCAATATTCTTCAGTTAAGTTTTAACGATTAGTATATGTTTATTTAAATTGAGAGAAACCTGCAAGAAAAAGTAATAATTTATGAGCTAATGTAATTCAAAGAAATAAATATCAAAGGTCCTTCAATAACTGTCTATTCAAATACAAAATATTACATTAGGTTACATGAACGTATCTTTTGACTAGCGCTTTCGCTATTAAAATAGCATCTTCAGGTCAAACTTGCGTGATATTAAGCTTTTCGTGTAAAGACGTAGATGGACAAGTAACATCGAAATATATTAAGGTACATGACGTGAGAATATAAAAATTACAATGATAAGAAAAATAAATAAAATTTGACTTATAACAGTCGAATATATATATATATAACAGTTAAACCTTCATGAGGTCTCAAAATTAATACATAAAAGTATTTGGAGTTAAAGCCTGCAGAATTTGTTATTCTTTTAACTGTCTGTCTCCATTTTAAGCTGCATATGTTTTGCAGACTTCAATTTTTAAACAAATTTTGATCTATAAGCTGCATACATGTTTATGCAGGCTTTAACTCCAAATACTTTTATGTATTAATTTTGAGATCTCGTGAAGGTTTAACTGTTATATATATATTCGACTGTTATAAGTCAAATTTTATTTGTTTTTTCTTATCATTATAATTTTTTATATTCTCACGTCATGTACCTTAATATATTTCGATGTTACTTGTCCATCTACGTCTTTACATGAAAAGCTTAATATCACGCAAGTTTGACCTGAAGATGCTATTTTAATAGCGAAAGCGCTAGTCAAAGATACGTTCATGTAACCTAATGTAATATTTTGTATTTGAATAGACAGTTATTGAAGGACCTTTGATATTTATTTCTTTAAATTTGTTAACTTGTCGGACCAACATGCATTTCAAATAATGTAATTTAGTTCAGTCTATATGCAATATGTAAAGAATTATAATTAGGGAAGAGTCGGGTAGTATCGGACATCGGGTAGTATCGGACAGTGCGTTTCTTTCATCTACCACCATATGGTAGTACCTGAATGACATGGTTACGTTTCTCTATGCGACATCACAGAAACGTAACCATGTCAATCAGGTACTATCATCGTGTGGTAGATGAAAGAAACTCACTGTCCGATATCACCCGATGTCCGATACTACCCGACTCTCCTCTAAGTTCAGATAGCTAGCCGGTTAAAATGATGAGAATCAATTTAATAGAAGTTTATTAGAACTATGTTATAGGGAGTAGGATATAAATCTAAAATATATTGATATAATGAGAATATTAATGTCATTAGAGGTTTTGTATTCTATTTAGAGAACTTAATTGTAATAATAAGAATGGACAGATGTTAGTTTCATTATAAGTAACAAATATTAATCAGCAATTAATCTGTTAAGTAGGAATTTATGTAATTTTGATCTAAATGAAGTTATTGTCCAACAACCCCTTACATCACTCAGAAGCGAGTTCCAATTTCTAGCAACTGAAACTGTATAGGATGAAGAATATAGGGAGAGTCGGGTAGTATCGGACATCAGGTAATATCGGACAGTGAGTTTCTTTCATCTACTACACGATGATAGTACCTGATTGACATAGTTACGTTTCTGTGATGTCGCATAGAGAAACGTAACCATGTCATTCAGGTACTACCATATGGTGGTAGATGAAAGAAACGCACTGTCCGATACTACCCGATGTCCGATACTACCCGACTCTCCCCTAAAGATGTCTTGTGGTAGGGTATAATGAGTAAATTGTTATGATGAGACTTGGTAGTTAGCTGATGATATGCGGATAAATTTTGAAAACGAGAAGCCAAGTAGATTGGGGTAGCGGTGCGCAGAATTTGAAATAAGAGAATAAGAAAATGCAGGGCTCGTCGGTCACTTAGCCTTAGTCAAGACAGATTTTTGAAAGACGGGGAAACATGATCATACGAATATTGAAAATATAATGGACGCATGCATTATGCACACTTTGTAGCCCGCTGCAAGGTACTCTTGTATAGAAACCTGATGAGCATTCTGGTGCAGAAAATGATATATTTTTTGGAATTTTACGGCTGTCATGCTGTTATAACTACATTATTGCTTAGTATAACTGAATAATTATCTAAACTAACTGTGGCTAGCTTCTTTGATTTAAAATACATGTTAAATAAAGAATTGTTATTATCAACTTATGTTTCTCTTCATTTTTGTATCTCAGATTTGATGACCGTTATAGTTCGTAGACAAGTTGACAGAATGTGTTCTGAAATGTTGCAGTCCATTATTCCCGCAGTGCTGGGTCACGTCCCGGCGGGCACATCCACCAAAGTTTTCCAACATTATATACAACTTGTGAGGTCAGGTGAGTGTGGTGGAAACAGTTTTGTTTTGCAACAGTTCATATTAATATTATGATTTATGACTTTAAAAATTAAAGAGGAAGAGAACATTTTTGCTGGAAGTAGTTGAGGTCTATGTTGGCACTATAGAAAGTAAGAAAATGGATAAAACAACATTACTAAAACCAAAGTACAGTACTGGAAAAAAAATTAAATAACGTTTCAATACACACAGCCATTTTGGTTAGAGAACAGTTGAACCATTAAAAGAGTAGCTACCAGTGCAGTGGTGTACGTAGAATTTTGTCAAGAGGGCGGTCATTATTAAAACTGTTTACAATTTACACACCTGTGGAGTAACGGTTAGCACGTCTGGCCGCAAAACCAGGTGACTCGGGTTTTAGGATTTATTACCTGGTTGAAGTTTTTCCGGGGTTTTCCCTCAACTCAATGTGAGCAAATGCTAGGTAACTATCGGTGCTGGACCCTGGACTCGTTTCACCGGCATTATCACCTTCATCTCATTCGGACGCTAAATAACCTAAGATGATAACATTGTAAAATAACCTACTAAAAATACATAATTGGTATTTAACGTTTTTTGTATTATTATTATTATTGTTATTATTATTATTATTATTATTATTACTATTATTATCATTATCGGTATTTAACATTTTGTGTACCATCATCATCATCATCATCATCAGTTGTATTTTCACAGGAAGATGTGAAACTATTTCCGGGAAAAACGTTTGCGACATCACTAACCTCGTCAGTTTTCCAGCATTTCGAAATAGGTTTGCCCATTAACTATGTTTTCCTCGAAAAAGAACGGGCCGTAAATCTTTCTTGCAGAAATATCACATCACATGTTTACTTTTACTCCCTAAAAACGTTTAGTCTCAATTCAATGAAAATTCCTCTAAATTTACCGGCTATCGTTGCGTTCGGCCATTTAGTTATTGTTGCGTTGGGAGCATCGGTCATTAGAAATTCTATGACGTGTCATCACAGTCTAGTACAGAGTTCTCCAAAAGCGTATAGTCATCCCGATGCTGCCCGCCGAACGCAGTGCGCTGTAGAGAAGGGGGAGAGACTGGTACATCAACAGATGGGAGCGGTCAGTGAGGGATTGCGGCAACAATCTGCTTATGTTTACAAATAATAACATCAAAAGAATAAGAAATATCATACTTTTGTATATTATTTTGACATACTATGAAGCTTCTACTTTTGAATGGGGAATATTCAATGACGGAATAATTAATTTCGCATTACATCTAGAAGACATTCTGTATGCACGATTTTACAAATGCTCATTCTTTAAAGGGCTTAATTGATTTTCCAATATTCCAAGTTAGAACATAGCTAGCAAGAAGCTTTTTTTGTTTAAGACTGAGGATACTTGTGTGATTTGTGTTTGTATTCTCTTGTTTCAAATTTATCAAAATATTTGTATGTATTACACCTAAAATGAAACCAAAAACTATAAGTATATCTTGCGAAACTGAGTGTAAACGTATTGTAATATACTGATTATTATGTATAACCAACAGTTATACAGACGTCCCAAAATAAATTATTTTCACATGTCCAACATGCCTGTAATTGTATGATATTCTTTGTGAAGTGTCGAGTAGTGTCGTCGCATGTTGAATTTTAACACACCCTTAAGAATTTTCGAACAAATTAAACATTTCATATTCTGACCACTAACACGAAAATATATTTCTCTTCCTATTCATCCTTGAATGTACTACGTCCATGATTAGAAGACATTGTGAAAAGGTGGAACACGGCGACCAACACAATGATAATGGCAGTCCGCCACTGCTCTTCGTTTGCGCATAAACATTGTACAGATGGGGATGGGTGAGGCGGAGCGCGCTCATTACGTACTGGCTTCGGTTCCGTTCAGGGGCTTACTCGTGAGTACGCTTTTGGAGACGTCTGCTCTAGTATATTCTATCACGAAGCTTGAGTTTATGAGGGTACTATTAACAATAGACTGTGCAGGTACTATTTCGCATTGTCTGTAATGAGGCGATAGTAGCGATCCTAGTGGTTAGCAACTATCTATGGATGCATATTTACTACGTATTGAGCTTCGTGACTGTATACAGGGTGATTCACGAGGAAAGGTAAAAAATTTAGGGTGTAAATTCTGAAGTTATTCTGAGTAAAAAAAAGTTCATATGAATATAGGTCCATTTTCGAACGGTTACGGAGATATGGCTCTTTGATTTCACAAAAACTTCTGAGATCCCATTGTACTAACTCGTATTTAGAGACAGATTACGGACAAATTTAAAGTTTATATTCACGTATGCATACATACGTAATATTCTAGAATTCGGGGTCGATGTTTTCGCACATTTTCAAAGGTACCTCCTTCTGCTTCAATGCACTGTTGCGCTCGGGCGTGAATCGCGCTCATCGCTCGGGAGAATTGCACTTGGCTGTTCTTTATACCGTATTCAAAATACTGTCGATTAGCACCTCTCTCGTTTCCCCCCTTCCTTTGCTATACCAAGTCTTTCATCCAACCCCATAGACAGTAAATACTCTTCGATATGGTATCCTTCTGTTCGGAAAGCGTCGCTCATATTCAGCGACGGCACGCAAGGAACTTCCATCGCACAAACCATAAACATACACAATATCGGCGTATTCTGTAGTCGAAAATTTATAAGGCATCTTGAAAAACATAACTTAACACTTCCGACAACTGTACCTGTATAACTACTGTACTGTAGGTAGCTGACTGAACTGTTGTGAACTGATGATAGCGTATTTGTTGTGACATTTGTAATGGTTTGTTTCTCTTATCTACATCGCTCACAATGCAGATTCCAATGTTACGTCATTCATTGCGGTCGGTGACCTTGTCCCACGTCAGCAGCATATGGTAACGTCTTATTCACATTGGAGCGAGACGTTTTACCAAAAAAATGCATCTAGCTCCTCCATAGTTCGAAAACGGACCTATTTTCATATGAACTTTTTCACTCAAAATGGCCTAAGATATCGTATATCCAAAAGTTTTGACCTTTCCTCGTGAATCACTCTGTATATACTAGACTGTGGTGTCATTTCAAGTGATATGCATGTCATTCACTGGCGACTCGTGATTGCAGAGACATAGGGCTTTGAAATTGGATCCATCTTTTTGATACTAGGTGTATATTATATGAATCAAATAATTAGAGAATGGAAACAATTGCCTCATGGATATACAGGATGGAAGTGAAATAATCCTACAGATTGAAAGGTATAATAAGATACACTTAAATGAACAGAAAACCTATATTACGTTTTGTGATTAAAGGCACAATTGATTA
The DNA here is from genome assembly GCA_025594305.2 of Periplaneta americana. Lineage (NCBI taxonomy): Eukaryota > Metazoa > Arthropoda > Insecta > Blattodea > Blattidae > Periplaneta > Periplaneta americana. Next base: position 163,061,522 of record JAJSOF020000001.1, on the reverse strand, counting down.
GAAAATTAAGTTGGAAGTTTCAGCATTCTGGCAAAATCGCCGCTGACATACTCCTATTTCTTCTCGTAATACAACTGTAAGAGGTTAACGAACACAGGTCTGTCTCCCTATGTGAACTAACTCCCACCTCTCTCTCTGGCTACAATATTGCAAGCCGGTCGCATCATTCATTGTCTTGAAATGAGTGGTTTTTTAATTAAATTTAGACGAAAACCTTCTAAGCTATTGAAATACGCCAGAGGGATAAATGATTCTTTATTAGATTTTCTACCGATATAGACAAAAATTCATCATTCTACTCGCAATAGTTTTTATAGAACCTTTAATGATGAAAGAGCAAATAAATATGTTTTTGCGATCCATTGAAGCGTTTCAAATACTAAACTAATATTTCCCAAGTACCATGGGCGTAACCTGTTAAAAAAACTACAAGTCTACACCAAATCACATAAATGATGTATATTTTGTACTTATTAGTCAAATGATTAGAGCCCGGAACTTTAGGTGCTAAAAGTTAATATTGTTACCCACTATAGCTTATAAATACAGAAGCCATACCCCCATTCATTTTAAATTTCATTAGGCCTATGTCATCCTTGTCATTTAGTATTTTCCCTTTTTTACCATTAAATATCTTTAATTCTCTTAACTACCATACAAATGAGGTTTGCATTTGTAACTCTGTTGTCTATTATTTATTAGTCTTAAAAATCACGGACACCAATTCATCAAATGCGCCATCTGAGAAAGCGCCAGCAGTGTGTATCTATGGCGACCAAATGGTTTCATGCATAGCGGTGGGTTAGTTCCAGAAACATCCGTCGGCACAGGTATATTCGAAATCAGTATTAACTTATAAACAATCAGATTCGGTAGCGACATCTGTGAGTCGCGTGGAACTGCAAGCAGATACCGACAGTATTACAACGTATCGGGCACGATTCTATGTCTTCTATGCAGGTCGATTCCGCCAGTACGACTACGGTAATATGGAGAACAAGCGGCGCTATGGCTCGACGTCACCCCCGGAGTACAAGCTGCAGAACGTGAAGGTGCCTGTGTCACTGCACTACAGCGACCACGACGCCCTGTCGCCACGAACGGTGAGTTGGTCCTTTTATTCACCATGTATTCTTTTCTTAACCTTCTTTGCATCCTTTCTCAACTGCTTCTTTCATGCAGTCACTTGCACTTTCATTTTATTTATCTTCTATATCTTATCAGTTATAATTTTTTCCTACAATTCTCCTTCATTATAGTCTTCGTATTTCCTTCCTCCCGTCTTATTTTCTTCTTTTTCTTCCATCTAGTCTTCTGTTTCATTCTCTTTATCGGATTTATTTCCTTCTCTGCTCTCTTATTTTTCGCCCCATCTTCACCTCTGTTCATCTTTTCTCTTTCTCTATCCTCCTTGTCTTCACTTTTCTGGTCCCCCGTATCCTATTTTCTCCTGTTCCTCGTCTTCTCTTTTGTTTCTTTCTCGTCTTCTTTTTTCTCCTGTTCCTTGTCTTCTCTTTTCTCATCTTCCTCGTTTACTCTTTTCTCCTCTTTGCCTTCTCTTTTCTCCTCATCTTCTCACTTCTTCCTCTCCTCGTCTTCACACTTCTCCCTCTCATCGTCTTCTCTTTCCTTCTTCTAATTTATCCTCATCGTCTTCTCTTTTCTCCTCCTCCTCTCCTCTATTCTCTTCCTTCTCGTCTTGTCTTTTTTTTCCTTCTCATATTCTCTTTTCTCCTGTTCACCGCCTTCTCTTTTCTTTTCTCCTCTTCTTCTCTTTTCTTCTCGTTGTCTTCTCATTTCAACTTCTTCTCGTCTTATCTTTCCTCCTTCTCCTTGTCTTCTTCAATTCGTGTTCTATTTATTCTCCTCTTCTTCTCATTCATCCTTCTACTCGTCTTCTCTTTTCTCCTACTCGTTTTCTCCTTTCTCCTTCTCGTCTTCCCTATTGTCCTTCTCCTAGTCTTCCCTTTCCTCCTTATCGTATTCTCTTTTCTTCTTCTCTTCTAATTTCTTCTCGTCTTCTTCTCTTTTCTTCTCTTCGTCTTCTCTTTTCGTGTCTTTGCCTTCTCATTTCTTCTTCCCTTCGTCTTCTCTTTTCTTCTTCTCTTGTTTTCTCTTTTTTCTTCTCTTGTTTTCTCTTTTTTCCTTCTCTTGTTTTCTCTTTTTTTCTTCTCTTGTTTTCTCTTTTCTCCTCATCATCTCTGCTCTTTTCATGTTCGTCTTCTTTTTCTTCTTTAGTGTCTATTTTTTTCTTCTCCATCTCACCTCTTTCTCCCCCTCCTTGTCTTTCGCTCTTTTCCTCGATTTCTTTTTTCTTTCTTCCCCTTTCGTTCTCTTTTTAATATTTCCTCATCGCCTTTCCTTCTTTTCTAACTTTCCTTCCGCCTTTCTTCGGATTTCTTCTCTTTTTCGATCTACAACTTGTATTCTTTTTTCTGTTCTCTTAATTGTCTTCAGCTAATTTACTTTCCATATCTTTGTCTCCTCTTTCCTTTGTCCTCCTACTTTTCTTGCTGTTCCTTATTTAGGCGCTTTTCTCTTTCAATTCCATTGTCTTTTGCTTCCTTTCTTCATCCTGCTGTAAATATTCCCTCTTTCTTTTCTTCTTCATTTCTCTTTTCCTCCTTTCGTCAGTCTTTCTTCTCTTCTTTTTATCATCGTGTTCTCTTTCTCGTTTTATGTTGTTTTTCGCTTCTTCCTTCTCTCCTTCGATTTTCTTGATCTTTTATTCATATTTCTAGTCTGCCGTCGTCCTATTATTGCCCTCCATTTGTTTTTCTTTTACATTCATCTTATTTTACCCCATATCTTCCTGTTCTTTCTCTTCTTGTAACATAATTTTCTTCGTTTCTTCACCTAATTTTTCTCAGTCTCTTTAATGTCATTCTTTTATTCATTCTTGTCGTAATCTGTACTGTTTTTCTTTTCTGTTTTCCTATTTGCACGTTCTGTTTTTTTCTTTGTTATTCTCTCCTGCTTGTCTCCTATTTTTAAGAACAACTAAATATCAGAGAGAGACTGCTAATAATTCAGTGATCGTTTAGTTTTATTGTAATAATGTTTCACATCTGCCCAGATAATTGACATCAGCGTATGTCAAATCCTGAATTTTGCTCATTAATACATTTTTGTGTCATGTGTGAATGTTTTTCTCCCAGGATGTTCTGCTGTTGAAAAACAAATTGCCGAATCTCATCGGTATATTCAGAGTGCCAATTAGGCAATTCAACCATCTGGACTTCATATGGGGAATCGATGTGAAGACTCTGGTATACGATAACCTGTTGGACATCCTGAGAAAATATTGAAGATATTTCACACTGGTGGAGAATTTTGAGAATTGAAGGAACTGTTCAACAGATCATCATGGAAATGCAAATTTTTGAACAGTGTTTTGTTTCAAATTCGGCGTAATTATTATACAGGGCTTTCATTTCAATACTTTGCAGGTTAAATAACTATTTATTTATTTATTTCAATTAAATTAATTTAAACGAAAAGCACGTAAATTTAGATATTGAGGGAGGAAGTTTTAAAACCAGTGCCAATTGCATTTTAGGTTTCCCCTCCTCACCTCTTCCTTTGAAACTTCAAATGGCACCCCTGTATTATGATATTTTTAGGAAAGAGTATTCAATTGTTTATACATCTCATTAATTTGTTCTTACGTGTTCTGTTTTCTATCGTCGCTTGGAAGCCTGGATTTTTGTTATTGTAGATTAGAGCTGAAGAGAATGAAACCACAAAGACTATCGGATATTATTTTAATGTAATAGTTGTGTTTGGGTATTAAATAATTTTAAAATGGTATAGGCCTATACTTTTCAAGAGAGAACACAAATCATCTGTATTAATTAAATTTAGGAAATTATTCAAATTGAACTATAATAACAATAATCCAGATTCCCAGGCGACGATAGAAAACATAAGACATGAGAAGAAATGAACGATATATACAAACAATTGAATACTCTTTCAAATTTAAGTGTCATAATACAGAGCGTCCCATTTATTTTGCTCACCCAAAATAATTTTTTTCTTAAGTGTCAAATGAGAAATTGTTTCAAACAAAAGTTGTTTAAATACAATGAGGAATTAATACTATTGGCATACCTTTCTTGTAAATCTGTTCATAAAGGAGATACGAATAATGGATTCTTTTTTTTTAATGGCAGCATGCACATTTAACTCAAGGAATCATTTAACCTCTTGCAGGCCTGTTCAAAAATGTATCACAGTGTACCATATTGAGGAGCGCAAAAGAATAAGGAATGTATGTAAGGAGTGTATGTACTCACTGCAAGTTCGAAGTAAAGTAGCACTTTGTAGCACTTTGGTACACCTAGTAGAAAAACAGAACATTTACATGTCCTGCTCCAAATGGCGATCATTGGAATAAATGCATAAATACAATCTTTGAATGAAGACTTCATAGATCGTTCTAGTATTGCCTATTGATTGGATGTACAAGCATGAGTAATACGTTGCTGCATGTCTTCTGGTGTTGCTGAAACATTTCGATAGACAATGTCCTTCACAGCTCTCCAAAGAAAAAAGTCTAGTGGCGTAAAGTCAGAAGAGCGAGCAGACCAACTAACAGGTCTACCACGTTCAATCCCACCAACGCCAGGGGCGTATTTTGCAGGCTATCAAGGGCTACCTCGGCAGGTAGTTCAAAAATGTATCACAGTGTAAATTACAAAAGAAAAAGTTTATAATATAACATAATGTAATAATTTTGTATTATTAGTTTTACCATAGTAATTAAAATTAAAGTAATTGTTAGATATATTTTGTGTAATAATAGGGTCAGTCTTCTGGGTAGCTGAAACCAAACCCTTTAACTAGTATATGCCTCTGCATCTACCAGGATATTTTCGGTACAGAACACGACGGCTATTTACGGTGTTATGTGCTGGGCATCCACCATGCCAGTACCACATAGCCATTCTGTATGTCCTCCGAAAGATCAGAAAAGATGATTCTTATGAATCTGGCATATCAACTGCAATAAGTACGTACATTATGAGTTACATATTCTTTTAAACCCCTCAATGTTTTGGTTATTAGAATGGTATATTGTGATGTATTTTTGAACGGGCACTGAAGAGGTCAAATGATTCATTCAATAAAATGTACATGGTGCCATTTAAAGAAAGGAAGTCTTTATTTGTATCTCTTTAATGGACAAGGTTATAAGAAAGATATGCTCAAGGTATTAATTCCTCATTGTACTTAAACAACTTTTGTTTTGATTTGGTACCTGAGAAAAGTGATCAAGATAAATGGGACACCCTGTATAAGATGTCATTTGAAATTTCGAAGGAAGGGTGGCCAGTGAAATCTGAACTGCAATTAACACTGATTTTAAACTTTCCTGTCAATTTCTAAACTGACATGTAGTTTATTTAAATTAAATTTAATTGAAATAAATAATTATTTAGACTGAGAAATTTTGAAATGAAAGCCCGGTATATATTTTAATATCATTTTAAGAAACCTGGGCGATATTATGTTTTAAATATTAACTGAAAATGAATTTAATTCCGTTAATTATGTGGAAAAGTGAATTGAGGGTAAGTTAAACTTATCATTACAAATTTGGAAAGAAATACAGTGCCATTTTTAGCTACGCAACAGTCGACAAGCTGCCGGCATAGTGGTGTAGACCGTCCCTTGAAACGGAAACATGCGGCATAGTTTTTATTAATGCAACACATCTGGATCTATCTTCAATGTCACGCGGGCTTAAAGTGCAGATGAGCAATATTAGAAGATATACAAGGTTGTTATCGGTTTGGTTTACCGATGTACTGGCGCGAGGGTTTCGTTGCAGCCGCCAAAATTAGTACCATAACAGTATATTAAACTTCAACACACTTACCTTATAATATATGCTGAGACTGTCGATATATATTTTTTTAAATTGGTTATTTAACGACGCTGTATCAACTACGAGGTTATTTAGCGTCGATGAGATTGGTGATAGCGAGATGGTATTTGGCGAAATGAGGCCGAGGATTCGCCATAGATTACCTGGCATTCACCTTACGGTTGGGGAAAGCCTCGGAAAAAACCCAACCAGGTAATCAGCCCAAGCGGGGATCGAACCCGCGCCCGAGCGCAACTTCAGACCGGCAGGCAAGTGCCTTAACCAACTGAGCCACGCCGGTGGCAAGACTGTCGATCCTCTTGCCCCACACAAATGGAATATCACGTTCTTGTTCAGGTTCTCCAGTTCTTTCACTGACATTTTTGCCACCTTTCATTTAGTTAAAGTGTTTTGGATTATGATATACCATCTCTTTGATAATAGCCCACAGAATTTGAATTTTGAATTAATTTTTATAGGTTTTCCAATAAGTCATATGATAATGAAAAACAATGTGGTTTCAATATTTCCGTCTCTGACTTATTTATTATAATGTGAACCAAAAAAAAATATATTTTGTAAACACATTTCAATTATATTGTGAACGTTTTCGACCTGTGTTAGGGCATCTTCAGACAATTGTGTAGATATCTGTGCTTAGTGTACAAAATCAATATTACATAATACGGGAATGTGACCAATTATGCAAACTTTAAAATTTTAAAACCTATTAAAACACTTTTAAAAAACAATCTAACTAAAGGTAAGACCATGATTGAATGGCAAAAATTACATTTTATTAGAAATATGCATATTTAATAGCATACTGTAATTGTCCATGACAGTAAAGAATTTGCGAAACGGCTATTATTATGTGGAGTTGTTAAACTATATTGCTGCAGTGATAAATATGTAAAGACTTGTAGGTGGGCACTTGTTTGGAATTGGGAAGAACAATTAAATATGCATATTTGCACAGAGTGTACGGGAACTGTTTGGAAAAATCAATACGTATGTATGGTTCAGAGATGAATGGTATAATTCTAAATTGGTATATAAACGTGAATAGAAAAATACATTGTGGAATAACAAGGAAAAACAGAAAGAGCAAGGGAAATGGTAAGTGTAATTTACACAAATATAAATGAAGAACACTATGATCACCTGTTAACAATTATGTTGTAAAATTAGAATAGTGGTTGAAAAATGGTCAAATACTATTATAATGGGTTAATGTTGTAATTATGTGGTAATGTGGAAAGAATGAACGTCAAAGTATTATAGGTATCATTGCAATAGATGACATCGGAATTATTATGGAGCGTAGTATAATAGTAATCTTATGCTACCATAGACAATCGCTGTATGTTGTCAAATAATGATTAATTAATGATATGTAGCAAGTGTAATCATATGTTCCTGGTCACAAATAGCACCACAAATGGATGAATTGATATAGTGGTGTATATTAAAAGTCACATGTTAAAATCGTTTCTCAAATTTACTGACTAACTTATGTACTGCCTGCATTTTCGGCGGTCGAGTATTTGGAAATTTCGCAATAAACTCCGCCGATTCATATTTATAATATGTCTTGCACACAAACACTCCTTTCTTCTAGAGTTATTCTATGCGGTATCTCACACGAAACTGCACTCACAACAATCGCACAATTACACAACACCCATGTGCGCATCCAACGTGAAGGGGAATCGGGAAGCAAAGTGAGCGGCAGACGGTAGACTAGCGCCTGCCGATTCACATGCCGTAGGTCGGTAAACCAAACCGATAACAACTTTCTGTTTCTGTCATATTATGTGCCAAATAAATTTTTCGTGTAAATTCGTGGTATCATTTATACCTAGACGCAGACAGAGAACTTTTTACATACTATTATGAACGGGATGAATTCTGTTGTTAATATTTTAAAACAAATTCGAAGTTGCTTGCTTTTCTATCGAGAGTTATGCCGCCATGTCAATACCGTCCTGTTTCCAACCCATTGCATAGCTTAAAAATGGCGTTGATTTTATATTTGGATGCATCGTTGTGCTGTTTCCTATTCTTACTTAGTTGCTGTAGTGATGTAGTAAATGTAACACTTAGTAGTATTTGTTTCTTGTGCCGACAGTAGTATTAAAATCGATGTAGTTATAAAATAATGGATTTGTTTCTTTTTGTTTATCCTTGCTTAAGGAGTTAGGTACAGCTTACAGCAGTAAAATTTTGGAAATATTCAACATTTTTTCCCTTAATTATTGTATCTTGTACAATAATGAAAATTAGTATGTGTAAAACACTGTCCTTCTGCTATACGAAACAAATATTTTTACGATTAAAAATATTTACATTTTTTTTTTTTTCAAAATTCAGTTCACTGTGCAATGATGAAGCGTTTTCCACATAACTGAGAAACTATCCAACATTCTATGATACAATTTTTTGTGTGCGTTTATGCATGTCAGATCTACGATATGATGCAAGATCACTTCTCTACCTTTGATAGATTGTCTGGTAAAAAAATAAATTCATTTAAAAATGGTCAGATATCAGTATTTTCTTCTAACACAAAATTAAAAAAAAATATTTATTAAGGAATGTAGTTGAAGAGCATGATATTGGAAACATGAGTTTCAGCAATAAAATAAAAAGGAGAGAACGTGAAAAAGTTAACAAGTTTATGAGTTATGAGGGAAGCGCTTCGTCACTGCACAGTAAACTGCCACCATTATGAATTTAAAATATATAATAAATATATATATATATATATATATTTTAATCGTAAAAGTATTTTTTCATATAGCAGAAGGACAGTGTTTTACACATACAAATTTTTATCATTGTACAATATACAGTAATGGAAGAAAAAAATGTTGAATATTTCCAAAAATGTTACTGCTGTAAGCTGTATCTAACTCCCTTAATGTTTCAATAAAAATCATAATCATTACAGTAAGTAATTGATGTTACCATCGTCATAATACTGACTATGGTCGATATTGCCATCAAAGTCACTAATGACGTCATGTCACGATCGACATCGTCAGTTTAGCCATTGTTAAGTTCAAAGTCATCTTTGACAACGTCATGTTTATCATCCTCTCCGTCATACTTATCGCTATCGTTGCAGTCATCGTCGGCATAATTGTAGTTATCGCGGACATTGTTAAAGTGATCATTATTGTCACAATCATCGTCAGAATCGTCATTATCAACGTCCACGGTGTCAAAATCATAATCGATATTGAAGCAGTCAATATCGACAGAATTAACATCGTTATAGGCGCAGTCTTTGTCGTCATCATACAGATCGTCAAAGTCATTGTCAACATTAACATAATCATCGTTAGCATCATTACGATCACCTTCGACAATGTCAAAATAATGCCAACATTATCGGTCATCGTCAGCATTGTCACAGTCATCAACAAAATCGCCAAATTCATCCACATCGACACAGATATCGTCGATGTCGTCAAATTCATTGTCGACGTTGTCAATATCGCCACAGTCATAATTATTGGCATCATTACTACTGCTGCTGTTGCTGCCATTACTACTATACTCATAGGCGAATCCACGGAAGGGCCAAGTCTTTAGCCCTCTCTTGAGTCAGTATGACAATTATATTTAAGTTTATGGAGTTATTTTATTTTTATGAAATTGAACCGAACAGTTTTATTTCAGCTTTACATATCGATGGCTGAGAACCAGACTGTTCTGAGTCCAATTTTTTATAAGAAAGAAATCTGTGTTTCATTGTGTTCCAGTTCTTGTCTGCATATATGAATCGAACAAAATTGTAAATATTCCTCTACATAAGTTGCTATGAAGCTATTCCAAATTGTTTCATGAAGCTTTGAATGTCAGGAGCTTAAAATAGCTCTCCTGAAAAAAAAATAGTAAAATGGACTTGGAACAGTCTGGTTCTGGGCCATCGATATGTAGGTCACTAAAGCGTTCACTAGGGGTGAGCGTACATTCCATTCAAATGAGACAAAATGTATGAGGTGCAAGAAATTTTTAGCGATAAGTCGCTAAATCTAGCAAATTTTGAATCAGTCTTGGCGACAAATTTTGTAAAATACGATTAGCGACTTTTCTGCTGATATTTATATTCTTCCACTTTTTCTTTCTTTCAAGTCAAAACATTCAACGGAAGTCATGCACTATTTAGTTTTAGAAGAGGCACGGGTGCATGACTGAGTAATCTAATGATTCATGCATGAAAGCCCTGATCTCATATATTTGTGATCAGTGATCAGGGTGAAAGATGCTGATTCAATAATTATCACGGTTAGATCTCTCTCAATGCTACTGCTCCAACACCGATAAACGGTGGCAAACTTTGATTGGCACGTGACGAGTCTTGCTTCTTCCTCGCAACGCGGAGATTTTCCACCCGAACCCCCGAGGCAATTGAGTTTTGCAATTTTGTGCCGACAGTTCGTTTGAAGCAAATGCGACTATAGTTTTAGCTGGTTTTAACACATTTTAACATATAAGATTTAAAAAGTGTTAGATTTCACAAAAAAATTGTGGTCAAACGTTTTTGGGTGAAAATTTACACACTTACAATTTGCCAGAAAGTGTAGTGTCAATTATTGGATCAAGTGCAGTGTATTCACAATCAGATGTTCCCACAGCTTCCGCCTCAACATCAAAGCCGTCAACAATAAAACCAGACTCCGCAGAAGAGGGTGACGATGAAGAAATTATATTTTTCTCTGCATAAGTATGTTTTTCTTATTTTTATTTAGTGATATTTATTATTAATTTTTAGCGACAATTCTGGGGATTTTTTTAACAAACTTTGGAGAGATTTAGCTAGGGTTTTTTGTTGAAATTTTAGCGATATGTTGGCAACAGTGATGAGGTGTATAAACAATTTAATATTCTTTCAAATTTATGCATAAGGGGTGACATTCGAAATTTTGATGGAGGTGGGGACTGAAGTATTTTAATATCTTTAAGTCAATATGCAATTACATAATCAAAGGTTTGGTTTATTGTTCTATAGCGCAAATTGACCGGTTATCCCAGACATCAAGGCTTGCATTTACCAAACTGAACGTTTCGAGACAAGGGTTTGTTCTGTATATAAAAATGGTTGATATCGATCACCTCTACCACCTCCAAAATTTGTAACACAGTCACGTTTACACAATATATATAGATTCGTTTTTAGCGTGTACTATTTTGAAGACTTGGATTGGTGATTCTTCTGTAGAGAATAAATAAATAAATAAATAAATATATTTATGGATTTGATTCATACTGGCCTCATTTAGTTATTTTCAAGGCCGAACTAAATGTTTGTTTATTTTCATCTTTATTTATTGACATATTATTATCTCTTAAGTAGAATGCTATCGCTACATTCTTGCTCTTCATAATTCATTGAATAATGCATGAAACAGTTCAGAATTAACACTGCAGCCAAATGTCCCACTAAAAGTGGATGCTGCACCATTAATACTGTCAGAGTTGTATTACATATTCTAGTAAAGCAAGTTTAGACTTGAGTTCTTGAAGCAAAGGATTTGAATGTTGTTTTAAAGAGATCAAGAATGTATCTCTTTTTTTTAGGTTTATATCTTCATAAAGCTTATCTTTCTGCTGAAGTAGTCTATACTGCTAATAGTAATACAAATTAGTCATTAAATATATTGAGGCATTGAATGTGGTTTCTGTGTGCCTGTGCAGTTCCCTTTCAGAAATGAAGGCAATGTGTTCTCGGATGCTATTTTTTATTTGTTTCAGGATATGTAGATTATTTTTATACAATTTACCTTTTAAAGTTCCCCTGAAAAAAAAGTCTCTGGGGGTTAGGTCTGGGAATCAAGAGGGCCATACATTCTTCTTGTTACTTCTACCCTCTAACACTATGAATTTAGTTCACGGATGCTATGTTTTATTTGTTTCAGGATATTTGGATTATTTTTATACAATTCACCCTTTAAAGTTCCCCTGAAATAAAAGTCTCTGGGGGTTAGGTCTGGGGATCAAGAGGGCCATACATTCTTCTTGTTACTTCTACCCTCTAACACTGTGAATTTAGTTCACGGATGCTATGTTTTATTTGTTTCAGGATATGTGGATTATTTTTATACAATTCACCTTTTAAAGTTTCCCTTAAATAAAAGTCTCTGTGGGTTAGGTCGGGGGATCGAAAGGGCCATACATTTTTCTTGTTACTTCTGTCCTCTAATACTATGAATTTAGTTCACAGAATAGTTGACTACATGTGTTGTAGCAGAATCCTGTTGAAAAAAGACGAAAATTGTTCCCTCATCAGAACCACTTTCTAAGTCACTTATTTAACGACGCTGTATCAATTACTAGATTATTTAGCGTCCATGGAATTGGTATTCGGCGAGACGGGGCCGAGAATTCGCCATGCATTGCCTGACATTTGCTTTACGGTTGGAGGAAACCTCGGAAAAACTCAACCATGTAATCAGCCCAAGCGGGAATCGAATCCACATCAGAGAGCAGCTCCGGATCTGCAGGCAAATCCTTTACGTCGGTGGCCCTCCTTTCTCAATTTGGGTAAGTAAATCATGTTTTACTTTCTTATATTTAGTTATCGTTTACGTTAATAGTTTGTGGTTTGTTGAATCACCGATACTGCGCCGTCTCCGTAAATACAGAACAACCGGTAATGTAACTGTTCTAAAACTAATATTCAAATGGAAAATTTAGAAAAAAATAAATTTGGAATGTTATTTCTGTTCAGTTCTCTTAATAATAACACTTTCAATTTTTAGTTCTCACTTTTCTTGAAATTCTGTACAGAAAACTTGTGGTTAATATAAAGTCTCCAAAACAGTCGCATTCATTATGGGCGTTTACATTTTTATCAGAACTCTGGATTACAGCAAACCTACTATAACACTGAAGAAAGAGGTTTTCCTTCCACTCACTTCCGAAGTCTTTACTTAGTAACTTTCTGAACATCCGCAGGTTTCTCTGGGTTTACTTTGATCCCTTCTCTAATTAATGAAGGATTCATTTTCAATTGTTTTTCTTTAGCTCAGGATTAAATTTACCTTTCCTAGTCAGATCAGGCGTGGGCCTATTCTCCAATGTATTGTGCTCCATGATGAACTCAAAGGTGCCCCAAATTCCTTATATTTCAACAAAATTTCGAAATAAAAGGCAACTTAATCATTAAAACATCCAAATTCATCAAGATGTAAACATTAACAGGTCGCCGTGACAGTTTTAAGTCATTTCCGCCAATCTGATTGGGTGAATGATCATGTCCGCATTTGAAACAAACTATGTATGGAGGTGTCCGATTATGAAAGTAAAAACATACTTTAACGTTCTTTCTCAAAAGCATGTAAATGCCCTTTTCTGAAATAAACGGACCACTGATTTGGAAAGAGAACGAAAAATACTATAACAACTACTCCTTAATTAAATTTCGGTAAAAGTGGCATATACCAGGCCATCGGGAATCGAACTTGACACTTTCCAATGATTGAAGCACAATGCCTTAATGTATACATCGACTGAAGAAATGTCAGATTTCTTCAAAATGTAGGTAAATAATGTTTTTGCCTCATCTGGAAGCTCATTTCTTAAAAAATCTATAACTTGTACCCATTATCTCAATAATTTCATAATTATTAGGGGATTTATAATAAAAGCGCACTATACTTTCTATACCTTACGCCATCTTCAATGTCTTTTTCTCCTATTTCAAATTTTCCGACATTTATTATCCTTCCGACGGACAAAAAGTAGACTTTGAAATTGAGCAAAAGAATTCATTGTTGTTGTTGTTGTTTAGTCAGCTGTCCGAAGACAGATCTGCACCTCACAATTGATACCAATAAGACACCACTTATGAAGTAACTAGGCGAGGAGATAATGGGATAGGGTGGCCAGTTCCTTTCCCCCTCCATTGCACACATCACCGATTACACAAATCAGACTTCAGATGCACACAAACAATTGTTCTTCCTCTGATACATATCGTCAAGTGAGATGTACTGTCATTAATAGATGAACATATCACCCAAAATCTGAATCAGAGGTAAAAGAATTCACTGAGGTATCAAATTATACCTTAAACATGTGGCTATGTTTTAAATTGAAATTATTATTTTCAATCTATTATAATTATTTTATCCAAAAATATGCACGCATATGTATATGTATATACATAGGGAATCTAAAAGTGGGCCTAACGTTGCACAATTTTTTCTGTGGTAACGTATTCAATAGGTAAGCAAAACGAAATAATGCAAGCTGCAAGTTTTACCTATTTTTCATCATAGGAGCTTAGTAACATCTCTATTAATTGGCGATAAGTCTCTCGACACATTTCTTCCATCGTGATAATAGATTCAGTATACCTCGTTCATAAAACTCCGTTTTCTGGGCTGTGCACCTGCGCACAACTGATTTCACTTCTTCATCCGAACCGAAGTATTGTCCGAAGAGGTGGAAGTTAGACGGTTCAAGTCTGGACTATAGGGTGGATGATTGCCGACTCTGTATCTGCCATTGGGTGGTGTTTCAGCGGTCGCTGGTCGGCTGGAAAATGCTTCGTCAGTGGCCCTGCACCATCTGGAGATGTTGCTATGGTCCAATCAGCACCATACACCTCCAACATTTCTCTTGGATATCACTCGTATTTTTTGTTTTCCTCAGAAAAAAACGGACTACATCTCACTATTCTTTACAAGTAGACGATGCTATCTAGCACACACGCCAGTTTAACAGTAGTTAACACTCGTTCCGCCAGGGTGATACCTGATCCAGCCATTGTCACTGCTCTGGCCATTGCTGTCTATAGAGCAAGATTCAATCTATCTGCCAACTTTGAACATCCTAACCAAAATAGTATTCCGTAAAAAATTGGTGTGCATTACTTTCCGATCGTCCCTCGTTTATGTATATGTATTCATTTTTCTAAAAGTGTTTATATAGGGTGATTCACGAGGATTTACCGTCACTTACGGAGCTTATTTCCGAAGACATTCTGAACAAAAAGTCATATAAACATATCTGCATTGCTTGGGAAAAGTGGCATAAGTCAGTTTCCACAAACATTTTTATTAATTTATTGACAACTTACGGAACATCTGCTCAATTTGGGAAAAGAGACATAAGTATTTCTCCCATTACAATAATTCATATAGAAGAAAATCAAATCGACATAAACCAGTGTGAAGACAGTTTTTTTTCCTTCTCCTGTAAAATTAACATTTTTACTTGTGCCACTTTTTCCGAGCACTACAGATACGTTCTAATCTCACTATTTTCAGAGTTACACTAATTTGAATTTGTTTGCAAAATAACATTATTCTTTAGTTTTAAGGATAAAAGAATATTATAGATGACAAATGAACTGTTCAGGAGTATCACTTATTTAATTAGCTAGTATTCTGAAGCTGAAAATGTGTTGTGAATTCTATAGTTGCTTCGATACAATTTTTTTCGATTTTCAACTACAAAATTACATTTTCCTTACGCATTTGTCACAATAATTGTTACAAATCACGCCACTCTTGTAAATTCGACATGAGTGTAAATTAAAAGCATAATTAAACTGTAAAGAATCAATTTCCTAAAATCGTATGGTTTGTAACAATTTTTGTGACAAGTGCGTAAGAATGATGTCATTTTTAGTTAAAAATTCAAAAACAAAATCTGTACAAAGCAATTAACAAAACATTTTTAGCTTCAGAACAGTAGCTAGTTAAAGAAACAATGCTTTCTGAATAGTTCATTCTCTATTTGTAATATTCTTTCATCCCCATGTAATGGGAAAAACTAAAGAAAAAGGCATTTTACTAACAACTTCAAATTAGTGTAACAAATTTCTTCATGGGACCGCTTTTGCTCATGACAATATTGAGATTAGGACACAAGCTTGTATGACATTTTTATTCAGAATGTCTTCGGAAATAAGCTCCATAAGTGACGGTAAATTCTCGTGAATCACCCTGTATAATGTGACATATCTATTGAATAGTTCAATATAAATAATTTCAGTTTGTAACATTCTCCATACGTAGGGGATCATTTTGGCGAAAAAAGTTTTACCCTAGATCAATTTCTGATGGAGTTAGGTCGGTCCAAAATTGTATTAATGCGAGTAAAGCAAATTCTTTGGAGCCCCAATTCGATTTTAAATTTTGAATTGCACACATTGCTTAGTTTACTCCCAAGAATTATGTCACTAAAGTATGAAAGACATTGAGGAAAAAAAGTGGATTTTTATCCTAAGAGCTGATTACCTTAACAGCACATCAGAGATGATCAAGTCACACTCAATCTAATGCGAACAAAATAAGTTCTCAATGGAATTGGATAGAGTAGCTTTATACTATCAAGGTAACATAGAGTTGAAACTAGTTAGGAATCTTAATGACGACAACCGGTCTGAAATCTAATCAGGAATATTAATGGAGGAGACCGGTCGTTAACCACACTATTTTTGTAAGTCAATTAGACCTTCAGAATACAGATTTGGTATTTGGCATTGACACAATCGAAGGCTTTTTCTAAATCTATTACGATCACTTATAAATATCACACACAAACCAAACGTCCAGCGTTTTCACGTGTTGTAGCCTGATAGAACTAATTCGAAGGTTTTGTATGTATAAAACATACTCTTTAGTCTGCAGTCACTTCAGTACTACACGCAACGTTGCTAGGATACCAGAGCAACGCCAGAGGATCCAATACACGTCTACGATATCAGTCGGTGAGACATTTTTTTTATATATTTGACCCAACTCACAACAGAACAACTTTCCCAAGTGTTTCAGTTCTTCAAGCCGGTGTCGTATTAGTGTGTAATTTTGTGGTGATTGCGTGTGAACGTTGGATAGATAATTTCATAATTTTAATGTCTCATTAGAATAAACGTTGTGATGAAGCTAAAAATCGATTTCGGAGTTACTACGGAAAAATACATCTTTTGCATTTCTGAAACATAAAAATATTCTGCTCTGTATCAGATACACCGGCACGTAGAATACGTCACGAAGCTTTGGGAATGAAACTACAGAATGTTTTAGTTTTGTTTCGGTTTACGAGTGGATAGAATGAGTCTGTGAGAAGAGATGTAATATATTAATGAAGGGCATACAATATAATCTATTTAAATACTATGTCTGTCTATGTGTCTATCTTTCTATACTATTCTATTCTGGCTACTCGATCTATTCCATTTTATCTATTCTATTCTACCCTATTATATCCTATTTTATCCCATTCTACCTGTTGCATTGCGTTCTATTTATTCTGTTGTATTTAATTCTTTCTACCTATTTTGTTCTATCCTAATCTATTGTATCCGTTTTATGATATCTTGTTCTATCCTATTTAATTCTACGTATGTAATTCCATTATATTCTAATATATTCTGTCTATTCTATTATACCCTATTCTATTTTATTCCATTCTATTTGTTGCTTTATTTTATTGTATTCAATTCCATCTTTTCTATTCTACTTTATTCTATCACATATTTTATTCCATCTTAATCTATTCTATCCATTTTATTTAATTCTATCTATGTATTTCATTGTATTCTAATCTATTCTGTCTATTGTTTTATATTCTATTTTATTTCATTCTATCTGTTGCATTTTATTTTATTTATTCTGTTGACCACCACATAACTAGCCAGACGTTCGTAGAGAAAAAAATGCCTGGAAGTATTGACTAATCTAAAAACACGGTATTTTTCATGTCTAAAGATAACTTCAAGATTGAGAAATGTTTTATTAATGTGATTCAGTACACTATACTCGATTATCTATAGTAATGTCACAAGAGGGACCTCGAGTGACATTTCTTAGAGACTATTTCGTGAATAAAATAATTCCAGGAGAATAAAATTCACTCACAAAATGTTAATAATTGTATATTTATGAATACTTAACTATTCACACATCATGAAGTTGAAATAGATGAATAACGATTACTTCAATAAATAAACTGGATGTTATTCAATAATGCCAATTGAGAAAAGCGAAATAGAGGTTTAACAATGTTAATTACATGTACTGCGCTTTTCTCTTGTTATTATAACAGAAATACATTTTCATTATCTGCTGAAATCATAATTTAATTTAAACATTTTATATTATAATTATTACAAATAACCTGATTAATATATTAATTAAATGAACAATTGTTATGAAGGAGTATCATTTTCATTTTTAGATACAATGGATATGGAATTGGAAAATGAAGATGTAGATGTGGAAGTAGGATTTCGCACTTTATTTAGTACAATAGATTCATGCTCATCGATTTACATGGTAACAGTTGGCGACACCGACTAAACAAAAGAACGACCATGCGATAAATTGATGGTGATAAATCGAGCTGCAGAAATTATCGCGATGCATGGACTGTGATTGGTTGGAACTCGTGAAAAATTTCGCTTAACTGGAGAATTACCACGGTCGCGTTTGAACCGTGCCGTTACGTTACCACCAAATTTAACTAAATATACAATGTCGCCAACATAAGAACATGACGTTGGTGTGTGGCGTAGTTGGAGGGAGAAATTTCTTTTTCTCTCTCTCTCTCTGGGGCCTCCTTCGTTCTGAAAATTACTGAGAGATAGCACCACTGTTAGCTAGGCCAAGGTGTATTTGCGCAAATATATTGCAAGTAGATTACGTGACTTTTGCGTGGCTTATTACAGTTTTGCTGTAGCGCATGCGCGGACCTTCATGCAGTGGGAGCGTGATCCTTACTTGAATTTATTTTCGCGTGTACATTGCAGATTAAATGATTGAGATCCCTTCTTGCTCTGGTTACAGACCTTGCATATACGAAGTTTAGGTTTGGTTAGTTCAGGTTTTTATTAGTCAAGTCCGCGCATGCGCAGACACAGATATATGATCCTGTCTGAGCCGCACGTGACAAGTGATATGAGGTCGAGGAATGGGAAAGGTTAGGTTAGGTTAGCTTTGGTTAGGTTAAGGTTAACTTTGGTTAGGTTAGGTTAGCTTAGGTTAGGCATTTTAGGTTAGTTCAGGAATAGGGAAGTGACAGGAGATTTTAACATGAAGTTCATTTACATAAAAGTTATCATTTTCATGTATTTGACGAAAGTTTTTAATTTTAACATAAAATTTGATTTCATTCGTCCATGTAGTAGTTAAAATTGTATAATATGACAGTTCTTGATCCGTAATATTGATAAACAATAATAGGCCTATAATGAAAGCGGTGAATAATTTCTTTTGGCCCCTAATTTTTTTTTTGCCGTTCGTAAAAGGCTAGGCATTTTCTCAGGCCAGAAATAAAACAGCAACGCGGTCATAATTACGTACTTTACGCTTCGGCGGACATTAACCGGAAATTTACTTTCCGTCATTTTAATGATATTCCGTGAAACACCTTTTTCCTGTTCATTTCCTTGTGATAATCTACTTTAAGATCTTACTACATCTGCATTTTCTTTTAATGCATTCAAAAACCATCCGTTGTATACACAAAACCTTAAGACACTTGACTAATAATAGATTTTTTAAGAATATATTCGCTTTTTTTACTACCACCATTTCGATTGTCTTTTGTTTGACAGGGCTCGGTACGGCCTGGTGACTAATAGTGATAAATTGTAGCGCCGACTATCGACATTGCTCTGCCGTGGGTATTATCCAGTTGTTCAAAATTTCATTACGCTTCATTGGCCGAAAATGGAATGACGTCATATAGTAAACTAAATAGTCTCTAAATATTTCCACGTATACTCCTAACACCTAGGGTGTAGTACTTACATTGCACTCAAAAAGTTATGTTCAAATCTAAGTATCAAGTACTGATTGAGACTCCCAAGTGAGAATTCATATGAAGTCACGAAGCGATCATGCAAAATTTGAATGTCATATTGCGTGTGAAGTGTAGGCCTACTGTAGAACAAAGAGCAATGTCCTTGCTATTTGAAATTGTGCTCATACCTGATGTGACGGGAAAGCTATAATTATGGCAGTACAAAAAGAATTCTTGCACCAGCGCTCGCGAATTAGTTCGCCAGCTGTCATGAATAAAAACACCGCCAAGGCCCAACGCACAGCACTGGGCACTGGTTACAACCGGCCTGCGGTTTGTGGCGACGTCGGTAATTCGTATAGTACTTGATAATTTTTAATAATTTATTTCACAACGCTGTATCAACTATTACGTTAGCTAGCGAGGTGGCATTTAGTGAGATGAGACCGAGGATTCGCCGTGAGATTATCTCGCTGTTCTTCAGTTGGTTCCCAAACAGAATATCAACAACGTGAATAGGTTCCGCATGTTCAAATATCAACAACGCGAGTAGGTTCCCCATGCTCAAATATCAACAACGCGAGTAGGTTCCAAGGCTGTATGGGAAGGGAATGTTTATCGATGATGTAGCAGAGTAGTAAAAGGGGTTAAAATATCAACAATGGGGATGAGGTAGTTATTATTGCCTATAATGCCACCTATAATCGATCATGACCCGTGGTTCCACCTACGTTAAAATATAAATACCGATCATAAGTTTCAGTGATTAGCAGAGTAGTGGCAGTGGAAGTACAGGACAGCATGAATATCACTACTATGCTCAGTGAAAAGACGAAAAAACTCTCGTGGTCAAAGATCACAAGTTCGGTTTTCAGAAAACATTATCTGGTGGTGTGGAAATATATACTTGTGTTAAAAGAGGATACAAGTGTTTCGTGAAACTTTCTGATTCAGATATTATAATGGAATGCAACGTCGAACATAACCACTGCAAATTTAAATAACATTATTAAGTTTTTCGACGCAGCGTGTCCGCCAAGCTCAAAACATTTTAACTTACCTACTACCGTAGACAGTAGTTGACAGCTTTAAGTCTGTATAAAATGGGAAGAGAAATGTTTTCTGGCTTGGTCTAGTGCGGAAACCAATTGCGTACATAGATGAAATCAATCTGGAACCATCTCGAGTATAGCTCTGCGACGAATGGGAACCGATTCACAGATTTGGGAACCAATTCCAGTACGCCCGATTATCTGATATTCGACTTGCAGGTAATTGGGCCAAACTCGACCCAAACCCATTCAACCTCGATACACGAGATGTACTCGTCACCCCGGTTAGGCCTACTTGGGTTATTATTTCCTACTCTACCCTTTTCTATCTTACCCTTATTTTACTTTCATGGATCGATATATTTTTGTTTCTTTCCTTTATCCATCCTTCATTGAATCCTTATGTCATTTCCATCTCTTACGTTCTTTTCAGATCGTCTTTTATTTGCATAATTTTGTATTCCTTTTATTCTTTCCTTGCTTTTCTTACATTTTTACATTTATTTAATTTCCTTTTCTTATTTTCACATTTCTTTAATCCATCTTATATTCGACCTGGTTGGCGAGTTGGTATAGCACTGGCCTTCTATGCCCAAGGTTGCGGGTTCGATCCCGGGCCAGGTCGATGGCATTTAAGTGTGCTTAAATGCAACAGGCTCATGTCAGTAGATTTACTGGCATGTAAAAGAACTCCTGCGGGACAAAATTCCGGTACATCCGGCGACGCTGATATAACCTCTGCAGTTGTGAGCGTCGTTAAATAAAACATAACATTTAACATCCATCTTATAAATTTTGTTTCCTCTTCCTTAAACAATTTTTTGCTTCCTTCATCCTTCATTTTTCCCTTTTACTTCCTTAACTCCATTTCTTCATTCATTAGGTGGAGTACAGCGATTTGTATATTCCATTTGTAGCCCGTAGTGTGTAAGCTTAAATTGCCTAAGAGCAAAATAAACTCAAAGGTAAGGTTCGGAAATTATTATTATTATTATTATTATTATTATTATTATTATTATTATTATTATTATTATTATTATTATTATTATTTTTATAAATGGCTTTTAGAGAACCCGGAGGTTCATTGCCGCTCTCACATAATCCGCCATCGGTCCCTATCCTAAGCAAGATTAATCCAGTCCCTACCGTCATATCCCACCTCCCTCAAATTCATTTTAATATAATCCTCCCATCTACGTCTCGGCCTCTCCAAAGGTCTTTTTCCCTCCGACTCCCAACTAACACTCTAGCCTATGGATTTCTGAATTCGCCCAACGTGCTACATGCACTGCCCATCTCAAACGTCTGGATTTAATGTTCATAATTATGTCAGGTGAAGAATAAAATGCGTGCAGTTCTGTGTTGCGTAATTTTCTCCATTCTCCTGTAAATTCATTCCTCTTATCCTCAAATATTTTTCTAAGCACTTTATTCTCAAACACTCTTAAACTCTGTTCTTCTCTCAAAGTGAGAGTCCAAGTTCTTGATCACGTTTACTCTTGCCTGATATCCTTTCTTAAATTCCTTTATGCCTTTATAAATCTCGAATGTTTTTATTCATACTATTTATTTCTACCTGATGAGAAGCTTTCAGTTTTTCCTTCAAGTTATCTCTCTTTTTATTCCTAAGTGTACAACTTGCTTCCCATCTTTCATTGAAGTAATTATATTCTTTATTCGCCTGGACTGGATACTGTAAGATTATTATTATTATTATTATTATTATTATTATTATTATTATTATTATTATTATTATTGGTCCACACCTGCGGAGTAACGGTCAGCGCGTCTGGCCGCGAAACCAGGTGGCCCGGGTTCGAATCCCGGTCGGGGCAAGTTACCTGGTTGAGGTTTTTCGGGGTTTTCAACCCAATACGAGCAAATGCTGGGTAACTTTCGGTGCTGGACCCCGGACTCATTTCACCGGCATTATCACCTTCATTTCATTCAGACGCTAAATAACCTAGATTTTGATACAGCGTCGTAAAATAACTCAGTATTATTATTGCTACTTACGAATATACTGCTACTACTACTGTGACTAATATTACTATTATTACTACTGACATTATCTATTATCAGGCAGTACATCTCACTTGATGATATGTGTCAGAGGAAGAACAATTGTTTGTATGCATCTGAAGTCTGACTAGTATAATATTAGCTAGTCGGCGATGTACAGTAGCGTGCAAATTAATCCGAACAACGTAATTACTTATGCAAAAACACTCAAACGGGATAAAAAGGATCTAAGACATACCTCAGTAATCTATGTGGCCTCTCTTGTTCCTAATAACAGTTCTGAGACGATTTGGCATGGATTCCACTAATTTCCACAAATATTCTTCATTTTTTCATCGCGAAATCATACACCAATGAGGGCAGAAATCATCTTCTCCTTTGTAGAACAATCCATTTTTGCATTCTTCTTTTGCAAATTGACCACAAGTTCTCAATGGGGTTGATGTCGGGTGAGTTGCCTGGCCAGGGAGTACCTGAATATTCTTCTTGTTGAATTCAATTCTGTAGTTTTTCTAGACGTATGGCATGGTGCCAGGTCTAGTTGGAACACACCTCTGCCATCTGGAAATGATTTTTGCAGCTGGGGTACGATTCTGGTTTCCAATAAGTGAATATATTTGTCAGAATTCATCATTCCCTTGATAGGTATTATTGCTCCAGGCCCTTCATGCGTAAAACAACCCCAAAACATTACTTTAGGGGGTATTCGGGTGCTTGTTGGAGATGAGCTGCTGTTACTTTTTCGGATCCTTTTCGTACGTAAGAAACACGGTGGCCCTGGACCTCGAAATGAGACTCATCGGAAAAAAGTACATTCTTCCAGTCATTCACTGTCCAGTGGTGATGTAATTTTGCCCACATTAAGCGATTTTTTGCACATAACAGAGGTTAGCAGTTGCTTATTAATAGGCTTACGAGCCCTTCGTCCAGCTTCAAAAGCCTACGCCGCACTGTTGTGACGTGAATATTCGCCCCAGTGGTAGCCATTAACTCGCGGGTTAAGTCAACAGCAGTTAGTCTAGGATTTAATTTACTTTTCCTGACAATTAAACGATCATCTGCAGGTGAAGTCTTTTTTCCGGCCACAGTTTCCTTTTTTCTAGGGTGTGATGGATCCAGTCTCCCTGTATCGTTTTATGATCGAATTAACAGTAGCCAAACCGATGTGACACTCTGCAGCAATTTGCCTCTGTGTCATAGAAGAATGCTCTGCTAATGTTATAATTTTAGACCGTTTTCGTGGAGTTGTATCCATTTGTGAAGACGACAGAATGTACAGAGGATTGCAGTATTAAGTCTTCAACACAACTGAAATGCTTATAAGTACAAAACGACAGGCAAAATGTCACATATTATAAAAAAATAATAACGACAGACCTTCAACAATGGAATTACACGTACTACAGATGTCAATTAAAGCGGTATGAGCAGCTGTGAGGCCAACAATGACAGAAAATGTAAAAATATGTCGTGTTCGGATTAATTTGCACGCTACTATATGCAATGGAGGAGGAAAGGAACTGGCCACCCTCCCCACTATCTTCTGGTCTAGTTGCCTCATAAGTGGTGCCTTCTTGGTATCACTTGTGAGGTTCAGACCTGTCTTCGGACAGTTGACTAAACAATACTACTGACATTAGTGCTGTTGATACTGTTACTATTGCTGATACTACTGACACTACTATTGCTGTTACTACTACTACGCCCACTACTATCATCACTACTACTAATGCTTCTACTACTAGTATTAATGCTGCTATTGCTACTACTACGAGTACAACTGTCATTATGTACTACTGCTACTACTAATACTGCTACAACTACTATTGTTAGTACCAATAGTACCGCCACTGCTACTACTACCAATACCACTACTGCTGCTGTTACTAATACTATAACCTTTGGGGCGCTCTTTTCTATCCAGGCGGTCCGAGTT
>JAJSOF020000001.1:162941873-163034373 GCA_025594305.2 Periplaneta americana | reverse complement strand
TAAAAGAAAATAAAAACAATATGATGTGATGTGATATGATATGATATATGATATGATATGATATGATATGATATATGATATGATATGATATGATATGATATGATATGATATGATATGATATGATATGATATATAATATGATGTGATATATGATTTGATATGATATATGATATAATATGATATGATATGATATATGATATGATATGATGTGATATATGATATGATATGGTATGATATGATATGATATGATATGGTATGATATGATATATGATATGATATATGATATGAGATATGATATGATATGATATGATATGATATGATATGATATGATATGATATGATATGATATGATATGATATGATATGATATGGTATGATATTATAAAGTTCGCTGGAAAAACGATGAATTCACATTTCCGTTAAGGATTAGATAATGATCTAATTGAGTCTATAATTGCAAGATGTAGTGTTTCTATAGAAAATAAAGTAAAGGATTACTGTATTCGTGGTGATAATTCTCCTATTTACCATTTTTCATAAGAACAACATTAAATTTCGCAGTGATCCATTGAATTAGATAATGACATCAACCTTAACAAAACTATTACATTCATATTATATTACATTATATTATATTACGAACTCTGCATATGATATGATATGACATGATATATGATATGATATGATATGATATGATATGATATGATATTATATGATATGATATTATATTATATTATATTATATGATATGATATGATATGATATGATATGATATATTATATTATATTATATTATATTATATTATATTATATTATATTATATTATATTATATTATATTATATTATATTATATTATATTATATTAGTCGACTGGTTGGCCATGGCCCCCAATAGGCTGTCGGTCCACGTCTTATGATACAAAGTTTAGGCCTTGGAAATTACGTAATGTTAATAATTGTCGGGCATACTGCATATATTTCTGTTAATATCTGCGTTTAGTTAGCTGTTCCGTGGGAAGGCCACCCGGTGGCATACTTCCAACTCAGTGTTACTAGCTGGACAGTGTAAACATAACATTGACACTGTGTGGTGGATACTCACTTCCCTTGACCACGTGTCGAGGTGAACGTCATCCTAATAAGTTCACCCAGTTTGTTATCCTTGTATTACATTACGTTAGGAGTATCTTCCATTTATAGCCAGTTCTTACGCCATCGAAATCTTGATCAAATTGCATGGTACAACGACCTTTTCGCTATTTCTTTGTTGCTTAATAATGAATGGACGAGCATAGCATTTCTTGAAAGTGCTAGGAGATCTGGGTTTGATTCTTGGCATTCATTCAGTGTTCTGTGAGGTCTTTCAATGCAAACTCAGCATTGTCCAGTCATTCTATTTTCTTCCTCTTAGTCTCCGCATAAATGATCCATATTATCTTAATGTCATCTATTATTTGATATCTTCTTTTGACCCGAACTCTTTTCCCAATCACCATTCCTTCCAGTGCATCCTTCAGAAGACAGTTTCTTCTTAGATAGTGAGCCAGCCAATTCCTTTTTCTCTTCCTGATTAGTTTCAGTAGGCTATCATTCTTTCTTCAACCAGTCTTTCCAACACAGTTTCATTTCCTAATTCTTGGCAAGAGACTAAAAATTTATCTTCCAGTGCACAGTCTCTCTTCTTGCTGACCGAGTTTATTTTCATATGAGAAGATATATGTTATGATAAGAACTTTACTGTTTATGTTTCTTCATAGGAATAAAAGAATGAATGTCAAGAAGGTGACACATGCTTTTAAGTGTTTCGGAAAAATTCAGTCTTTTTTTAATCAACTTGTGAATGACATTTCGGTTTGTGTTTTATTTTTTGAACTATTATAGAAAACATAATTATATATTTACTTAATTATTTACAAATGGCTTTGAAAGAACTCGCAGGTTCATTGCCGCCCTCACATAAGCCCACCATCGGTCCGTATCCTGTGCAAGATTAATCCAGTCTCCATCATCACATCCCACCTCCCTCAAATCCATTTTAATATTATCCTCCCATCTAGTCTCAGCCTCCCCAAACATCTTTTTCCTTCCGGCCTCCCAACTAACATTCTATATGCATTTCTGGATTCGCCCATACGTGATACAAGCCCTGCCCATCTCAAACGTCTGGATTTAATGTTCCTAATTATGTCAGGTGAAGAATACAATGCGTGCAGTTCTGCGTTGTGTAACTTTTTCCATTCTCCTGTAACTTCATCCCTCTTAGTCCCAAATATTTTTCTGAGAACTTTATTCTCAAACACTCTTAATCTCTGTTCCTCTCTTAAAGTGAGAGTTCAAGTTTCACAACCATACAGAACAACCGGTAATATAACTGTTCTATAAATTGTAACTTTCAGATTTTTTGACAGCAGACTATATGACAAAAACTTCTCAATCGAATAATAACAGGCATTTCCCATATTTATTCTGCGTTTAATTTCCTCCCGAGTGTCAGTTATATTTGTTACTGTTGCTCCAAAATATTTGAATATTTCCACTTCTTCGAAAGATAAACAATTTTTATATTTCCATTTGTACAATATTCTGGTCAGCGAGACATAAACATAAAGCCTACTTTGTCTTTTGATTTAATGCAAATCTATGCTTTACTTGCTTCAAGTAAAATTTCCGTGTTTTCCTAATCGTTTTGGATTTTAAACATTTCACGTCATCCGCATAGACAGATCTGATGTAAGTTCAATTTGAAACCCATTTTAATTAACTTTCGAATGGCATATTCTAGGGAATAAAATAAAGGTGATAGTTCTCCTGCTTTGGTCCCTTGCAGTGATAAAATCAAGAAAGTTCTAGTGGACTCCTCTGTAAGTTTCACTGAGACACTTTAATGAACCTCCTGACTGTCACGAAGTCTGTTCTATGATATCGATTCTTTTGCTACTAATGCTCTTGTTCTCAAAAACTAGTTACGCAGTACCAAATCTCATGATCTTATTCCTTTGCTGTGGTCGCTCCAAGGCTTACGTTGGGGTTTCGTAACAAGGTTTCTTTTTTACGGTGATGGGTTGTTAGTCCTTCTCTCAACTCGAAGCTGGAGAACCATCACTTATAGGCTGTCCGCGTCTACTTATTCAAAACTACATTCCAGTTCCATACTGTCTTTCTATCCCAATCTGAGGACGCGACATACTGTGGTGTTCGGAACAATGCATAGACAATTTATTGAAATCAATTTAATAGAACTCAAATAAGGATAACTTTCGTTTTCTAAATCAAATATAATACAGATTTTATACTATATAATTTCACATCAATACATTAGATTTATTTAATCTGATGTTACCAGGTGATTAAAAGGTAGTCTTGTGAGACTGGTGATGGAAGATAACGTTATTTAAATTAATAAAAATAAGCAAATCTATTTTGAATGGTTGATTTGAATACATTTTGGAAGGTTATAAAGATTTATTTTTAGGCATTTAAAAACTAAGTTAGGAGATAAATAGACCATAAATTTATCAAAATAGACACTAAAACATAGATTTTGGCCATACAATTTAAAACAACTAAAACGAATTATTTTATGCAGCAACGTAAAATCCCAAACTAGTTCTGAGAACGTATTCAACTGGCGTATGCGTCGAAAAATGTTCAATATTAGCACACTCTAGTATGTACAGTCACGAAGCTAAATGCGTAGTAAATATGCATCCATAAATAGTTGCTAACCACTAGACTCGCTAATATCGCCTCATTACAGACAATGCGAAATAGTACCAGCACAGTCTATTGTTCCTAGCACCCTCACAACTCAAGCTTCGTGACTGTATATACTAGACTGTGGTAGGCCTATTAGTTCGTAACGCGTTCTATATTGCTTGTTGGAACAAAATAATGTCGATAATCATATTTGTGCAGGGAGTAATATCCCTTTAAATCAATAGATACCTAGACTTTGATCCTGTTAGCTGTTGGCCTTTTCTCAGTCACGTATTTTGACGATCAATGACGTCTACAGTTGAGGCTATCATTAAATAAAATTGTTGTCGGTGGAGTAGCGGTTACCAAGGAGGTCATTGTGATCGAGTTTCCCGGGGTCATATTTGGCGAAAGGCGATGGATTATAAAGGACGATAAAATTCTTAGCAATGCTTACTCCGTGGAATACTGTAAAGCTGTGAGATCCTTTATTTTAATTATATGAAACTTTATTATATTATTAAGATATTTAGCCTATACTTTTGCAAATGGATGAGCATAACATATACAGGGTGATTAAAAATTCCGGCGACATAGATAAACTCCGTTACTAATGCAGCTAGCGAAAAATCGAAAGAGAGAAAAGTTGTTGGAAATATGTAGTTTTAAATCTAACGTGCTTAAATTTTCAACGCAGAATGCACTGATGAGGATGTACACCGGTCATGTCAACTGATGCCCATAGGTGCAAGCGCGCGCTTTAGAGCTCAGGAGAGCCTGAGCGCTTTACAGCGGAAAGGAAAGAGACAGATGAAAGAGGTAGTATATGCCGCTTGGTCGAGTTATATACAGGGGTGGCCAGTACTGATTCAATGGATAAAATGAAGAGAACTCATTAAAACTGTATCAGTGTTCATTTTTAGATTTGTCTGAGAACTATAAGTGTATTATAAGAATGTAAGTTTTAATTTTAATGCTCATTTTTCATAAGTTTGCTTTTTATTCAAAAGCAGTAATTTCTTAACTTTATTTTATACAAAAGTGAAATTTTAAGATATGTTTATTTAGCAGCCTTACAGGTACTGAAACAATGTTTTCGTAAATCTAATATATCGTAAATACGTATTACTGAAGATAAGGTAGGCCTATTGAACGTTTTGAAAATATTTGCATGGAAAATGTGTGTAAGGAAATTAATTAATAAAGCAACTACTGTTACATTATAAACAAAAGATAATGTATGTGTCCATGTGTTGTAAAAACGATAGTTCTATAGCTTCAGCAGATTTCGAGAAAATAATTTAATATTCTGATGATAGGAAGTTGCGCACCAGAATCAACTTAAAAGCATAATGCGATAAAAGTTTTGTTATGTAATATTAGTTACACTTAAAACATTTACAGTAGCTAGCTAACTTTGGTTTGTGCTATAATATTGTTTTAATTAATTTATTGATTGCCTTTACAAAACTAAAGATACCATCAATATCAATTCCAACTTATCATGTCATACTAAATCTCTTTCTTTGGGATATCACTTTCTTTACGAATGATGTTTCATTCACTTAGTACAGTATAGTGGTACTACTAATATTCCTTCTTAACTCTTTATTATGTTATTAACGTTTAAAACATAACTGCAATATTAATAAATTGGTGTTAGTACTTTTGTTTTACAGACAATACAGATCATATTAAACAGAAAAAAACTATATAAAAATAACGACATAAAATTTCACGTTCCGTTTGAAGTTTGTACACCACTGTTCTTTTAATCCAACAGGCTGCTTATTCATATACATAATTATTTCTCCTTCCATACCTAGCGCTTGATGCCCGCGCACGACGTCAAGGTCAGAAAAATGCGCTTGCTTTGACATCACTGCTGTACACTAATACGACACACCCGCCAGTCCTAATGTTGTCAAATCATTGGCTTTTCCGCTAGTTCTACCGGATTTTAGACATGTAGTATGTCGGTAATTTATGAAATGATGACGATAATTAGCAGTGTTGCCAATACAAGTTCAGGAAAAATCGCCATGCAAGAATGAAATTCCCCTCAATTCTTATGTTATCAATGAAATAAATGTTCATTTATACTGTGAAAAGTTAAATAACCGCTAAAGTCTGCATGTAAACTATTTTTATTAGTTAAACAATACGTATCTATACTCCACTAGAACTAGCGTAAAAGCCAAATAATTTGGCAGCATTGAGACTGGCGGGTGTGTCGCACTAATGTACAGCTTCAACGGTGTATTCTACGTTGAAAGTTGAAGCACATTAGAATGAAAACTAAATATTTCCAATAACTTTCCGATTTTCGCTATCTGCACTAATAGCGAAGTTTGTCTATATCGTCGACCTGGTTGGCAAGTTGGTATAGCGCTGGCCTTCTATGCCCAAGATTGCGGGTTCGATCCCGGGCAAGGTCGATGGCATTTAAGTGTGCTTAAATGCGACAGGCTCGTGTCAGTAGATTTAATGGCATGTAAAAGAACTCCTGCGGGACAAAATTCCGGCACATCCGGCGATGCTGATATAACCTCTGCAGTTGCGAGCGTCGTTAAATAAAACATAACATTTTTTTGTCTATATCGCCGGACTTTTGAATCACCCTGTATATATGTTCCAACAGGAGCATGTGTCCAAAAATAAACCCTCTAGTTATAAAAATTAAAGAAGTTAGAATTTTTACTTATCTGCTCTTTTAATTTAAATCATGTTCATTAAATATTAGTATGCACAACACATCTTTTGAAGTAAATAAAAATGATATTCTCACACAACGCAGCCTACATACTCGTATGCTGTTTAAAGTTCATTTTTGTGTCTCCTTTTTCTTTCTACATTTATAGTTCAGATACCTTTGAACTCTATTTCTTATTTGTAGTGCTTTCTTTTTTCATTTTTAATTCAGTTTTAGACGCCTGAAACCAATTTACAGTACCTTGACATCCATGACAAGCTATTACTCTCAATGTGCTTACAGAACAGGGTCGGCCCCTGCCCCGTGGGGGTAGCAATTATCCAGAATGTGCAACGACTTGAGCAAGGCCACTCTGTCCATTCTTCTTCTGTGCACGTGCTTCCAGTTGGCAGCCCTGATACGCTATAATCCAGACGCGCATCTGCAAACGGTAAGTGTTTCCAAACAAAATTGCTGTAGTTAGTGTTGTCAACATCAGAGTCATTGTTGCTAATTTATTGAATTTTTTATATATATTTTTATTTTTTATTTATTTATTTGTTATTGAACATAACAGGTAAAGTCCAATTACAATGTTCAAGACCGACAAACTAATTCATAAAATATAAACAAGGAAAAGGAAACATACATTTATTAAAAACTGAAACAAAATAGAAATAAGAGAAATAAAAAACAGAAATTGAAATAAGGTGTGAAAGTAGCTTCAAATTAACTAACAACAATATTCTGTAAAACATGATAACAAATAATTCTGAATCTAGAGAAATTCATATTCAAAACATCAACATTCGGATGAGGATATAATTTATTGTATAACTTAACATTTGGAAAACTGGGGAATTTTTGTGGGATTCAGTATTTTCTCTCGGTATGTAAAATAAATTTCGAAAATTTTGTATTAAACTTAGGTGTTTATAATGTTATATAATAAAATAAACCAACACAGTCCAACTTATTGTTAATAATTTTATAAAGAAAGTTTAAAGATTGACAATTTCGTCTAATTTGCAAACTAGTAAAATGGAAATGTTGAAGCATTGTAGCATAACTCTCATAAGTAGGATAATTATTATAAAGTATGTAATATAACCATTTTAGAAATTTATTTTGAATTTTTTCTAGTAACAGAATATATTTATTAGTAACTGAGTTCCAGATAACCTTAGCATGCTCTAATTTAGATCGAACAATGGAATTATACAAAATTATTATAGTTTTGACTTTAAATTTACAAGAATTTCTCATAACAAAACCTAAACTTTTATAGGACAAATTATAATATTATTAATATGACAATGAAATGTAAAATGACTCCTGAATTATATATCTAAATCTTTATGTTCATTTTCTGCTGGTAAAACTGTTGCCTCTGTTTTTCCTGTCAAATCCGGTGAACTTGGAATATGGTTCAATGGGGAAAATTTCTGCCTAGTGGCCAGTGGTTTTGAAGTACTTTCTAGTAGAAATATTAGGCCTATGACAAAGAAATTACATATTCATTATTTTTTACTTCAAATACGAAACGATATAAATAAATCAAAGAGTTTAACAAGATTTGCCCTATTCACTCATTATTTTTATGTGTATTTGGACAAAGTCATAAGAATGTGGATGATGAAACTAAAATACAACATTGTATACAGAAAACAGAACACACTACAAAAACATCTTAACACACAGAGAAGACACACAAACAAATACAACTTAACAGGTGTATAAAAACTACCATGCAATATTTGCAACGACTACAAGACAAACTACAACACGTTAACAGGTGAACTCATCATAAACTCCAAAACTACAACAACATCATAGGCCCAAACCTTTGTTAAATTTTGTTATTCCATTTTAACTGTAAACTTCACAGTTGAAGCATTTCTTCATTAGACAAACTGGAAGTTAAATCATTTAACTCTCTGTTACTTCAATACTTTAGATGCTGAACTTATACATCTTTATTATTTAGAAAATGATATCCATGAATACATAAACAGAGTGGATGATTTCTGTGATTTGACAGACCAGAAGTTCATACAAAGGTAAAGGCTATTTTCTGCCAAGCCTCACTTTTCGCTTTCAACTTAGAATTCTCATCTGCGAAATAAACAGAAGGTTTTTTTCGAACAATCACATTTCTTTTTGTTCCACATTTCACAACAGCAAACAATAGCTCCACTATTGTGATACAGACGAGGAAAGAAGGAACTCAAACCGAGTTTCTTCCTCTCTGAATTAAATTATAACAAAATTGAGTGTTATAGGTTATTCCATCTTTCCTAACAGAGAGTTAACAAACAGAATGTTAAAATGTGAAACGTAAAGTTGAAGAAACGCAATATTTTTAACAGCAATTCATACTTTTAACTTCAGTTAATTAACTATGTTAGGTGCATTTTAACAAAGGTTGAAGAATTGAAGAAACCGGGGCACAGACATGTTAATTTAACATCCAGCCCAATTTCAGAAACTTGACAGTTAAATCATTTGCAAACATACAAAAACATCTGTTGGAAAGCATAAATGGAATTATTTCAAATACCTTGGTCTGGATAAACTGCGGTAAGAGTCATATAGATTTAGGACAAGGAAGAGTTTGCATGGAATCTTGTTTTTACAACATCTTGACTCTTTATTTAGAGCAAATGATATCAAAATGAATGACAAAGCGCAAGAAAACAGAGCGGAGTTGATTTGGAGGAGGTGTATTAAAAAGACTGTTTGGATCGGGTGAGAACAGAGGACATCCGAATGGCTTCAGTAGAAATATTACCATCATGGATCGGAAGAAGAGAAACGTTTAACCTGGTATGGACACGTTAGAGAATGGAAGGTCATAGTTTATCCCGGCAAATTCTTCAAGGACCCCTACCTAATTTGCGCTGCAATCTGTCGGCGGTGTAATGAAGTTATGACTTACATCATATTTTCCTTTAACAGTTTGTCATGTGTGGATTTCACTTATGTCAAAATTTAAAAGAATAGATCCGTTTAACCCCCTCATATATAATTTGTTCATTCTCAATAATTACAGGAATAAAATGGTAAAATTTTATAAATAAATAATTGCAATAAACCTTTACTTATTAATAAAGACTAAAGATAAAGCATAATTATGCAAAAGGTATTTTTTGACTTAAGAAATTACAAGTCACCTTAATTAATTACATATCAACTTAATTACATGACACAACTTAAATTTTTACATTTCACCTACTTTACTGTTAATTCTCAGCCTAATCTCCTCAACCTTTCCTTAAATGTATTGATTTTCAGAGAACCATCCTACAGTAAGCTGTTCCAGTCTACTATTGTGCAGTTTACAAAGGAAAAACCTCTGTTCTTTGTTTACAGCATTTAAATTTCAAACCTGAGAGAATAATGGCATTGAGACATCCGTGCCTTAAACAATCAGTCTGGCTTTTCGTAGTCTTGATTGAATCAAACAACCTCGGTTAAAAACAGTAATCGTAGATTACTTAAAAACATGGTTAAAATGTAATTTCTGTGTACCATTCAAAATCACCGATTACTTAAACATGGTTAGCTAACACCTAATTTAACAAGAGTAAAGTCTATGATATTACACTCTTTCCACAATATGGCTAAAGGAAAGCATCCATACCTGTACAAAGATAATAGTCAACGTCTAAAAACGACTACGCTTACTCCGTTCTACATCGAAAAGAACGTGACCTACATTTTCGCGTTGCATTTGTTTGCCTTTGGGCGCTGTTATGTTGCATTTCTTTGTTTTTCAGTGCTGTTAGGTTAAAATCGTACAAAATGTAAAATTAAATGCAAGAATGATTATATACCAATGTGACATTGAAGTATCGATAAACTTAATTACTATATTTAAACATATTATATTTGAAAAAGATGGAATACACATAAAGGAAAAGGTTGCAGAAGATTAGTACGAATGTATGTACGATCCAGGACCCCATTCATATCAGGGAACTGTGCATTATCATAAGATCCATCCATAACCTCTCTTCGTTCAGCCAGTGACGTAGAGAAAGGGATATTCGAGTATTCTCTCTTAAAACACAGAAAACAGTTACATAGAATCGTAATATGAGCAGCCGATCCACAGGAGAAATATGACTGTTTTTGTGTTATTTAAAACGACCCATTTGTTGCAGCAGAAATGATACTGTAGATTTTGATCAACGAAATCTCTCCTGAAATTTTCTGTCACCTAATTCCTCTTCAGAATTCTCTCTTTCCACTAAAGAAACTTCACGCTCACCATCGTCTCTATCCAAGTAATTCAAGTACTGTACAATAACAATCGTCGTCGAAATAATCAGATATTGCATCTGGCCGCCATTTTGTTTTACTTGTCTTACTAATCACTGGTTATCTCCTTTAACCGCTTGAATATGGCCGGTTAGAAATTACCGTGGTTAACCTCCTATTTAATTCCTAACCGAGGTTGAGGCACCGTAAAAATGCTTAACCAGGGGTTAGGTGGCAATTTTAACTGGTGGTTACACTAACCGACGTTGATGCACGTGGACATACGTAAGTCTTTTATTATCTCTTCGCCATGTCTCTTCCCCATTTTGACATTTCCGCATTGAACAATATTAGGCACAGACTCGTAGATGAACGCTATTCAAAGCGAACAATCTTTTACTGTGTTTGCAGCCGCAGTTGGTAGTGAAGTATGGGTACCCGATGGAGACTCACACTGTGCTAACCGCGGACGGATATTTCCTCACACTTCACCGCATCCCTCACGGTCGCAGCAACGTCACAACAACTGACGAGCTCAACGCAACGGAGTCAGAAGTGGACAGCAACTCTACGGAGACGGCCTGGCAGAGTAATGAAGTGGAGACTGAGGAACGCAGACCCGTCGTGTTTGTGCAGCACGGCCTGTTGTCCAGCTCCGCGGACTGGGTGGTAATGGGCCCTGGTAAAGCCCTGGGTACGTGTGCACTGATGGAAAACCAGATATTACCCTTGTACCACAGTCTAGTATATACAGTCACGAAGCTCAATACGTAGTAAATATGCATCCCTAGATAGTTGCTAACCAATAGGATCGCTAATATCGCCTCATTACAGATAATGCGAAATAGTACCTGCACAGTCGATTGTTTCTAGTACCCTCATAAACTCATGCTTCGTGACTGTATACTGGATGTTCATTTCAAAGTGTGTCATGACGTCACTGTTGTGAGTCAGCGATTTGAAGCGAGTTTCAGCTTTTATGTCAGAGAAGTTGCCTATTAATCAAGGCGTTCAATCTGAACTTGAGAACGTGTACGGTATAACTTGAACGTCGTAGCAACAGATGGCGGTCTGTACGGTCTATGTGCTACCATAACTTCTTTCGAACTATGTTTTGCGCGGGAAAGTCGTACGCAGGGTATTTGTTATCATCGGTTGCCTACTGCAACATTCCACAACACAAATCAAATGCTCCGTGTCCATGTTGACCGTCCAAGTTAATGTCAACAAATACGTAAGTAATCATCTTAACCCTCTCCCCATATCCCGACAGTAAGAAAAAACTCACCTCAGTACGTGTTTCCAAACAGTTCACATTCCTGCCACTACAGACGTTACCGTACGTATCGGTAAGTACTCTTCAGAATGAACGCCGTACTTCCTAGGCAACTTCTCTGGCACATAGGTAATACGCCTCTGCGGAAGTGTAGGAAGATTGAATTCTCTAGGCTCATCGGCTAGCCACATGACGGCATACAGCGAGCCATGACACGCTTTGAACTGAACACGCAGTACTAGACTGTGCTTGTACTACGTGGTACATCATTAAGTTTTAAGACTGGGCGCATAGTGGCGGTGTGGTGCACTAGAGCGGATAGGTTGCGCCGTGGTATGGTACCTTGTCAGTTAGTCTCTCGTCCCAGTAAGAGACAGTAGTAGGTTAAACATTGGTAATTTCGTGACAATTTTATGAAAACTAATTTAAAATGCAAATATGTAAATATATCCTTATTCTGATTTTTTCATCTAAAAGATGATAACTTCCTGCACAAATCTGGAGACATAAAAGATTGGATACGTTCTTGAATATGTGTCAAAACCCACTTTTACAACTTAAGCTGAAAGGTTGGTTATTTCGTGATAACTTTGGTAATTTCGTGATATTGCATTAATAATTTCGTGAGAGGTATAAGAATTGTATAAAAATTCATTAAAGTCAAATGAAATTCTCATTTATTGTTACAAGATTTCAAACATAGTAATTCCGTCTAATATTCATAGCAAGAAAACATAGAAATACATATCAACACATAATAAGAATGAAATCAAAGTAAACATTGAAATTGAAAAGGGATCTTCTTCGCCCTGAAAGGGTGAACACTTTTATTACGGACTTTACTATAGCCTATATTACTAGGGTAACTCCAAAAGTGATGCATAACGTTTGTTTAAAAATTATATTTTTATCCTACAGC
Organism: Periplaneta americana; assembly: GCA_025594305.2. Lineage (NCBI taxonomy): Eukaryota > Metazoa > Arthropoda > Insecta > Blattodea > Blattidae > Periplaneta > Periplaneta americana. Next base: position 163,021,533 of record JAJSOF020000001.1, on the reverse strand, counting down.
TTTGCTATTTTCACAGAATGTAGATACATCCTTAAGGAACAAAATGTCACTTTTCCACATAATCCCTGTCCGTTTCAACTGCCTTACGTAACCTAGGAACGAGGGCCTGTAGACCAGCACGGTAAAAGTCTGGACCAACACGTCTGAGCCACTCTTTAGCAGCGTGCACAAGGGAGTCATCATCTAACCTCGTTCCGCGAAAGGATCCTTCAGTTTACCAAAGAGATGGTAATCGCACGGTGCCAGTTCAGGACTGTAAGGCGGGTGTTTCAGTGTTGTCTATCCGAATTTTCTGATCTGGTCTGTGGTCTTGTGACTGACATATGGTTGTGCGTTGTCGTGCAATAGCAGAACATCCTGCTTCTCCCGATGTCTTCGAACACGACTCAGTCGAACTTGAAGTTTTTGAGAGTTGTAACATACCCGTCAGAATTAATGGTGGTTCCGTGTGGCATGATGTCCACAAGCAAGAGTCCTTCTGAATCGAAAAACACAGTAGCCATAACGTTTCCTGCCGAAGGTGTACTTTTTAATGTCTATTTCTTCTGTGAATTTGCATGATGCCACTCCATTGTCTGCCTCTGTCTCCGGTCCAAAATGGTGGAGCCATGTTCCATCTTCTGTCACAATTCTTGCAAGTAAGTCATCTAGCACTTATCATTGACACTTAGCATGATAAAAAATCAAACAGAAGCTGCACTGAACCCATTGCGTCTCCGTTTTCTTTTTTATTATCACATCTTGTCTTCAGATTTCTAAAATTCCTATTGTAATACATTTTATACTATTTTAAAAATTGTAACGCTTAATGCTCAACAAAATTTCGCCTCAATCAGCTAAGATTTGTATCAGTAAAGCTAAGCCTACATGGCGACTACAGATGTATCTAAAATTCCAAAAACATTTCCTAAAATTTCATGAAGATACAATAAATCTTTGTACCAAATATCATATGCTTACCTTTAGTAATAAGCCTGTAATGTAATTACAAACATCCACAAAATTTGTATGCCTGAGAAGTCGACGCAAACTTGCTCTCTCCAAACATAAAAGCTCACTGAAGCAACTACAATAGTCACATAAAGCTTAGCTGTATGTTTCTGGAAACTGGACAACATATGCAATCCCTTGGCGGAAATTTGGATCTCGTAACACCATTGGTTAGTTCACAAAAGAGCAAAGAAAAAGTATCACGAAATAACCACTGCCACGAAATTACCAATGTTTACCCTACAGTGTAAGCAGAACTACGGTATTTGTTGTGACGGTGATTTGAATGCGCGCATCGGAACTCCAGTACGTCGCAGTCAAGTTCTCCCAGAAATCAGACAAAACCGTTACCAAATTGTTTCAAATGATGCAGAAAGTTTACGGTGACGACGCATTGAGTCGCAGTGCTGTGTTTAGGTGGTTTCCTTTACGATCCGCAACTGAAGCGACAATCCGTCACCTGGAAAACGCCATTATCGCCACGACAGAAAAAACCGTGAGATGACGGGTCAAAAGGCAAGGTGATGCTTAAACTATTTTTTTATTCAAATGGAATTGTTCACATGGAATTCATTCCACAAGGTGCAAGTGTAAACAAGACCCGCTACAAGCAGATCCTTGGCCGTTTCCGCGATTTAATTCGCTGTAAGCGTCCTGAGCTTTGGCGTAGGAAGAATATTGGCTGTTGCTACACGACAACATCCTGCACATCGCTCTGTCCTTGTCCAAGAGGAACTTGCCAGGTAACAAGTCGCTGTTTTGCTATACCCTCCGTACTCACCTGATCTCGCACCATGCGATTTTTTTCTCTTTCCCTTAATGAAAACAATCCTACATGAGCGTAGATTTCATTCGGCCGAAGAGGTCATGACTGCCACAAGAGAAGCCATACGGGACCTTCCTGCCAACATCTTTCAGCGGTGCTTCCAGCAGCTATACCAACGTTGGCAGACGTGCATAGCGGCCAACGGCGACTGTTTTGAGGGAGGATGAGGATCTGTTTAAGTGTACGCCGTGTTACGCGGCATCTTGTGAGACATCCAGATTCTTGTGGTTGCCTACTCTCCAGGCGTCAGTCCAAGAACTTAATGACTGTACCATGTAGTAATACTAAAGTACTTCTTACGCTGTAGACAAAATCAAATAGTTTTAGGTAATTTTATTATACTCGTATGAAGTTATAAAGTGAAAGTATTTTGGCAATGGAGGATTAATTAATAGTTAACCTAGGTCATGACCTCTGGGGGTGGCTGCTCAGCATTGTCGTAGATTACAGTATGTTCCGAAATTACGAAAAAATTTCCCAGTTTAAGTTATAAATATTGCAATGAAAACCATGCTCTGGTTACCATTCGACTTCCCGTGACTAAAACATCAACATCTTACAATTTTATTTAGGCCTACGTGTTTATTGTTATAAATGTCCGTGTTATAACCAGGGTTAGGATGTTTAGGTACGCATGCTGGGTAACTTCCGGTGCTGGACCCCGGACTCATTTCACCGGCATTATCACCTTCATTTCATTCAGACGCTAAATAACTTAGATGTTGATACAGCGTCGTAAAATAACCCAATAAAATACAAAATAAAAATTTAGGTGCGCACCTTTTTTAGAGTAAATTAGAGCTCTTTGAAAGAAACTAGTGTGTGAATTGTTGGGTCCTTTATCCCTTTTTCACTCTGCCCATAAATACCTTTTTCCCCCCATTTTTTAATCTTTTATTGCTATTTTTTATATTTTCCACAGCACATTTTATCATTTAATTTACTTTTGAATTTCACTGCGTTGCAATTTGTAATACGTATTAGAGTCGTGCATAACCGGTTACGGCAAATAGAAATTATATATTGCTATTGAACGCCTGGCGCTGTAGTCAATATGCAAAGCTCTCCCATCTAGCGGAGTGTCTCAGGTTCGGTTTAATGAATATTCGAGTTGTTCCTCATTCTTTGTGGGTGGACGGCAAAGACAGACCACATTGAGCCATGCAGGAGTTACAAGAGCCCTTGTAAGGACGCGATTATCATCGTGTAGGCCTAGTATTTAATTAATAATTCTTTCTGTCTCACTACATTCAATTAGTCATCCATCGATCCATCCATTCACCCATCCATCAACTCATTGATTCATTCTTCCATCGATTCATTGATTCATTCATCCATGAATTTATCGATTGATTCATTGACTGATTTATTAATTCACTGATTGGCTCATTAATTCATTAATTGATTCATTCATTGATTGAATCTTTAGTTGATCCTTTGACGATTAATTGATTGATTAATTCGTCCAGGTATCACATTAGAGCTTGAGAATACTTTTATTTTTCTTAATAACAGTTTATCTTCTTAATACAGTGTTGGCACCTGTTAGTTTGTCGTTGACAATGCAATACTCAACTTCCCTAACTTACACCCGTCTTTTCGTAGCTTACGTTCTGGCTGATGCTGGATACGACGTGTGGTTGGGAAATGCCCGCGGCAACACTTACTCCAGGATACACGCCAACTACACCACGCAGAACAGCAAGTACTGGGATTTCAGGTGAGAGCTATGTCCGAAGTAACAGCGAATATTATACTACAGTCTCTTTCTAGCAGTTTAGCTCGTTTTTAATTTCCTAGGGACATTCCATGTAAAATCGGACACAGAGCCATCTTCAGTTACAAGCCGGAGCGTGGGTAGGTTTGGCAACGCTGAATGGAGGCGGCCGTAGGATAATCGATACGTTTCTTCAAACAAATTTTAATTATTCGTTTTTGTAGTAAATTTAACGGACTAAGATTAATTTTGTACTTCCACCCCAAACGAAATAAAGACATACGTGGCTTCTTTCAAAAGTTATTTACAATTTTTATCTAAATTTCAGTTATATTTATCGCATGACGTGACGTTTGACGTTTTAGTGCTTTGATTTCGTTGTCACATGTACATTTTCGACATTAATTGATACAAAACTAAGTGCATATGATCAAGATTCAATGTATTGATGTACGTAATTTATTACGGAATCCGAAATGGTATTTTATTTGAGTTTCAGAATACCGCGTAAGTACTTGCATACAGCCACTTGTAACTTTAAAAAAATAAAAGCATACGTGTTTTTTATTGATGGTACAAGGGAAAATAAATAAATACTTAAAGAAATGTTACTTGTACCAAAAATAAATAAAATGACGACGTACTTTCGCAGTACCCTATTCCAATCAATTAACCATTATGTGGGTAGTAAATTGACAATGTTTTGCCACTTTATGTTGTTTCACCTCTGACGTGAAAGGTCTAGAATATCATATACATTTTAATTTCATGTGATTATCTGTCGTGCTTTTCTATAAATATTTCACATGCCCAGGAAGCCAGTTTTAGTTTCAATCTCGACAGTCACCATAACAATACTGTTATCCTAAATTATTTGTTACAAATTTTCTAAAATATAATTTTAAATAGGCCAAGGCCAAGTATAAAGATCTATGAAAAAATGAAGAAACATACCTTCAACATAATACGTAACAAAACACATCATTATCTATTAAGTCTGTGTCAATTAGCGTAAACTCGGTGAACTTTAAATCCTGTAAATACGAAGTGAAAAGAAACACGTTTATAACTAATTTATTACAAAATAAATAATATTAATAAATAAACCTTGAAAACCAACAAAGTGAGTGTATGCATCTACAAATATAGACAGTTCTGACGTATAACAGACATTCCGAATCTTTAACAAAACTGCAACATTTATGGGATCACAAAACAGCTGTTTACAATGAACTTGAAAATCAACGGCGTAACTTTAATGATATAGCAGGCGAGATTAAAAAATTTGGCTAGAATTCTGATACACCACAAACCACAAATAAGACTATAAAAATGCAGTTTATACAAAATTTAATATTTAGAAGAATTGTCAATCACTTTGTCAATAATAACCGTAAAAATTGCTAAAGACTGCAGCCATATTTTCATTATTTTATTGTTTTGTTTTTATAGCCAACACGCACTTAGTTTATATTACATCAACAATTAACATTTGGTACGACCGCGAACATAATTCCATCGACACACACTTATATTGTAACATTAATTTACATTGAAAATCGGCATTAGCACAAACACGTGTTCTGGACAGTAGGCCTCCGTTTGACAGTTAATTACAGTGTTGCCAACGTATGGCTCCGGCTAGTAATTGAAGAAGGCTCTGATCGGACAGTAAAATACCTTATAACTGTGTAATTCTGTGTAGTTTGGTAACAGCAGACTGGATGATAAAAGCTTCTCCACCGAATAATAACAGGAATTTCCCATATTTATTCTGTGTTTAATTTCCTCCCGAGTGTGATTTATATTTGTTACTGTTGCTCCAAGTTATTTTAATTTTTCCACCTGTTCGAAAGATAAATCTCCAATTTTTAAATTTCCATTTCGTAGCATATTCTGGTCACGAGACATAATCATATACTTCGTCTTTTCGGGGTTTACTTCCAACCCTATCGCTTTACTTGCTTCAAGTAAAATTTCCGTATTTTCAGTAATCGTTTGCTTCACAACAATAAACTACCATACAGCCTGCGTGGATTAGAACCCTATATCCCTAAACCCTTTAATATAATCCTGTCAGCTACCTGATCTATTACTTGTGTTGATAGAACATTGCATAAGCTGCATGTGTTTAGAAATTTCTCACAAAACATTTTGAACCTCTAACAAGATTCTGAAATTATTTGTGTTTATATACTCCGTGCCCGGAATCTATAGAGTTAGTCTGCGCATTTGGGTGGAGACGGAGAGAAGCAAATGGGCGGAACCTACCAGTGCGGGAGTGTGTTGCGGGTAACATCGGCTCGAAGCCGCTAAGGGGTAAGATGCGCGTGTTCGAAAGTGATGGGTAGTGTGCATCTTAATCGCAGTTTAGTTCAGATAGAAATGATCCCCTCTCCCTTCAAGCAGTGCCTTTCATTGGACTAGCTCCATCCGCTCACCACTTGCGCAGAGGACGTGTTTCGTCTCCTATACTCTACAGATTTCAGAAACAGAGTATACTAAATAAACGTCGTAACTTGATCTGCTCAGCTTCCAAGAGATGGGTGTGTTCGACCTGCCCGCCGTGCTGGACTACGTGTTGGCAGCGACCCGTCAACCCCGGCTGTACTACATCGGCCACTCGATGGGCACCACCATGTTCTACATCCTTCTGTCAGAGCGTCCGCAATACAACGACAAGGTGCGCGCCATGATAAGCCTCTCGCCCGTTGCGTTCCTTAGCCATATAACGACTCCGCTGAGAGAGTTCACTGTCACTTCAGGATCAGAAGGCGTCATGGTAAGAGTTTTGATTGTTCTTATAGATTTATAAAAATTGGTATCTTATTACACGAAACATAAAAGATAATGTGGAGAGAGTATCAAAAATAACTTTACAAGGAGTGTAATGTCGCGTCGGTAAAATTGAAGGTTAATCCATAAAAAAAAAGTACTCGTAGGTTTTCAGATGAGAAGAGAAGATTAACTCCATATGAAGATGAAATTATTGGGGATCATCAGTGTGGTTTTAGGCGTAATAAATCAGCTATTGATCAGATATTTTATATTCGACAGATAATGGAGAAAAAATGGGATTATAGGGGCACAGTGCATCAGTTATTCATAGATTTCAAAAATGCATATGACTCGGTTAAGAGAGAAGTTACATATGATATTCTTATTGAAATTGGTATTCCCAAGAAACTAGTTCGATTAATTAAAATGTGTCTCAGTGAAACGTACAGCAGAGTCCGTATAGGTCAGTTTCTGCCAGATGCGTTTTCAATTCACTGTGGGCTATAGCAAGGAGATGCACTATCACCTTTACTTTTTAACTTTGTTCTATAGTATGCCATTAGGAAAGTCCAAGATAACAGAGAGGGTTTAGAATTGAACGGGTTACATCAGATGCTTGTCTATGCGGATAACGTGAATATGTTAGAAAAAAATCCACAAACGATTAGGGAAAATACGGGAATTTTACTTGAAGCAAGTAAAGAGATAGGTTTGGAAGTAAATCCCGAAAAGACAAAGTATATGATTTCGTCTCGTGACGAGAATATTGTACGAAATGGAAATATAAAAATTGGAAATTTATCCTTTGAAGAGGTGTAAAAATTAAAATATCTTGGAGCAACAGTAACAAATATAAATGATGCTCAGGAAGAAATTAAACACAGAATAAATATGGGAAATGCGTGTTATTATTCGGTTGAGAAGCTTTTATCATCCAGTCTGCTGTCAAAAATCTCAAAGTTAGAATTTATAAAATAGTTATATTACCGGTTGTTCTTTATGGTTGAGAAACTTGGAGTCTCACTTTGAGAGAGGAACATAGGTTAAGGGTGTTTGAGAATAAGGTGTTTAGAAAAATATTTGGGGCTAGGACGGATGAAGTTACAGGAGAATGGAGAAAGTTACACAACACAGAACTGCACGCATTGTATTCTTCACCTGACATACTTAGGAACATTAAATCCAGACGTTTGAGATGGGCAGGGCATGTAGCACGTATGGTCGAATCCAGAAATACATATAGAGTGTTAGTTGGGAGGCCGGAGGGAAAAGACCTTTGGGAAGGCCGAGACGTAGATGGGAAGATAAAATTAAAATGAATTTGAGGGAGGTGGGATATGATGGTAGAGACTGGATTAATCTTGCTCAGGATAAGGACCAATGGCGGGCTTATGTGAGGGCGGCAATGAACCTCCGGGTTCCTTGAAAGCCTGTAAGTAAGTAAGTAAGTAAGTGAGTAAGTAGGTAGGTAAGTAAGTAAGGTTGTCAGATGACCTCATTTCTTCAAGAAATACAACACATCTCCACATTAAGTATCTTATCACCAGTCCCATTGGCGATAGATTTATCAGTAGAATTGTCACATGTGATGAAAAATATGTACATTACCGCAACCCTAACACATCAAAACAGTGGCTCGATTCCCATCCACCATCCAAAGTGATAGTTAAAATCAGTTCGATTCTAAAGTAATGTTATGTGTTTGGTAGAATTTTGAAGGTGTTATTCACTGGGAGTTTGTTCTAAATGGACATGCAGTAGAATACGGGTCTTTATTCTCAACAGCTATGATGAGTTCATGAAGTTTTAAGAGAGAGGTACCCGGTATTATCTAATCAAGTAGAATTCTCTTGCAACAGACCAATGCGAGACTACATATCGCTCGAACAACCATGAAAAAACCCAAGAATTGGGAGCAATCCAACTACTTCCATACCCGGCATAAAGCCCAGATCTTGCGCCTTCAGATTACCATAGGCTATGTTTCGATCCATGGCTCATTTTCTGCATAGAAGAAATTTAAAAAACTCGGATGTCATTGAAAAGGGTATCACAGATTTCTTAGCATCAAATACTAGAAACTGGTACAACAAACCTCGCTGAAAGGTGGCTCAATACCATACAATCTAATGACATTTTCGTTCAAGATTAGATTAATTTCTTGTCACATAATTACTTACAAATGGCTTTTAGAGAACCCGTAGATTTCATTGCTGCTCTACATAAACCCATCATCTGTCCCTGTCCTGAGCAAGATTAATCCAGTCTCTACAATCATATCCCACCTCCCTCAAATCCATTTATTATTATCCTCCCATCTGTGCCTCGGCTTCCCCAAAGGTCTTTTTCCTTCAGGTCTCCCAACTAACACTCTATACGCGTTTCTATATTCACCCATTCGTGCTACATGCCATGCTCGTCACAAACGTCTGGATTTAATGTTCCTAAATATCTTAGGTGAAGAACATTATGTGTGCAGTTCTGCGTTGTGTAACTTTTCCATTCTCCTGTAACTTCATCCATCTTAGTCCGAATATTTTCCTAAGAATCTTATTATCGAACACTTCTCTTAAAGTGAGAGTCCAAGTTTGACAGCCATACAGAACAACCGACAGCACGTGTGAATGAAATGTTGCTCCAAAACCGATATTACTTTTATGAGACAGTATCTGTGTAACCTCTACAGTTTCACAGATCTTTTATATGAACAGTAAAATGCGTTTAAAATGAATATTTCTTGTTTTTTTAACAGAGAACGTTCAACACTTTCGGGCTGTTTAACTTCATGCCCAACAATTTCCCATTCGTCGGTATTAGCCGCGCTCTTTGCAGGCACTGGATCTTCGCCAAATTGTTTTGCGAGACTATGTTCTTGTACATCGGAGGATTTGATACGACGCAGATGAATACGGTAAGTGCCTCTCTGTTGTGCACTTAGCTAATTAGCTACAATATCGACCTTCACCCCTGCACTATTGACGTGATTGACGTCTATGTCCCCCGTGCACTGGAGAAACTCGTCACGAAACTCTCGTCATACGCATTAACAGGTCAGACGCCTTGACCGCAACCAGAATGATTAGTAAGTATACTGGTAAGAGTTACGTTATAACATAAAAATATGATATAAGTATTGCATGAAATACGTTTAAAGAATAAAGAAATTAATACTGTGGTCATTGTTTCATCGTACTTCTTTTAATTTTATGCATTTTGGCAGATAAAACAGAAAAATGCTCAAAACAGAAAAATGCGTCACGTATAATTTTTACACTTCCGTTACTATGGATGTTATTAAAGATAGCTCTACACTTGCAGTATAAAAATACGTCACATTCAACGAGCTTTCAAATGCTGTAATCAGAATCAAAATGCCTCAAATAAATTTCGAGCTTTATTGATTTTACTGAATATCCATAGTCTTGAGTCAATGAGAGAACTGTTTTATGAATCACACTTCGCCGGAGCACGGTATATAAAAGTTTGGAAAGTAAAAAGATTCCATCCTTAGAAGTTATAGATTCTCCAATATGTAACGGAGGACGAACCAGCGCCCAAAGTTTTTAAGGGGACCGGGAATCTCCTATCTTAACACATGTTTAATTATTGATGTTTACTGTACCTTTTCTGTAAAGCTGTTTGGTGTAGAACAATGAAATTTTTACAGCTTATTTCTAACACTTTTATAAATAATCTGATGGAAGCATTTTCAAAAATAACAATATTTTATAAATTTATGATTTTTTTTGAACATGTAAATTTTTACCCCATTTCTTGCTACATATTTTTAAGAAATATGCTTTAAAAACCATTATTAAAAAAACCTGTGTAAATGTACGCTACAATATCAACTAATTATACACAGCAAATTTGAAATAAATCTAAGCACTAGAAGCTGAGCTATGGTACACTTTATAGAGAAAAATGCAAAATTGCGGAAAATGGCTGCCAAAGTTATCAGAACACCCCAGCTGCATATACCTCATCGTAGATAAAAATTTTTGAAATATATTTCCATAACTTATTATAATGCACATGAATGATATAACGTTGGAAAAATTATTTTTCAGAGAATATGAATCAATAAAAAAACAAAAATTGAAATTTTGAGCATATTACAGGATCCCGGTCCCCTAATGTGTGAATGGTTGCTGCACCAAATTCAAAGACATCCATCTTTCTTGTTGTGATGTTCTCCGACAAGGCGAATTTTTATGTTCCTGGGGAGGTGGATCTACTGCATACCTGCACAAACAGCGCTCCGGAGCGGGAGAGCTGTGTTTACCGCTCGCCGAAACGGAGAGGTAGATACGTCAGAATGACATAGACTTGTGTAGGTAGAGGAGAGGGAAACGACCACTCAGCTATCTAGTGGAGTGCAGTGTGTAGGCCTATTCTCAGTAACTATTTCATGTTGCTTACCTACTGCTACAGTACAGTATGGAGGAATCTAAAAGACGGAACATAACATTTAACATTTAACGATTTACAGCTCGAACTTATTGATCTTCAATGTGACCTAAGGGCTAAAGATCGTTTGAATAATATTACTAGCCTGGTTGAGTTTTACAAGACTAAACATTAGCAATAATATCCACGACTACACAGGCTGGCTGTGAAAATGATTGCTATGTTTGGCTCAACATTTATATTTGTGAGCAACTGTTTTCTATAATCAACTTTAATAAAGGCAGACATCGAACATCTGTAACTGATGTTTCATTACGATCAGTAGACTACTGTTCCTTTCAGCTGCCAACAGCATAAAACCTAGTTTTGATGTACTGATAAATAAAAATATAACAAAATGATATTGTACATTTAAGTAGCTGTAGAATTTCTATTATTTCTATAAAATAAATATTTCTTTATTATTTAATAATAGTCCAAGATAGTTTTGCAAACACTGAACGGGAATTCATTCCATAAACACTCGTACTAGTACTTCCTTTTGTGTATATTTTGTACGAGATCACCCCTTCTTCCAGTCCACCCTTATACAGAGCGCAGCTAATATCTGCATTCCGCTCATGAGCTGTGAGCCGGCTCGGAGAGCGCAAACCTTTGTGCAGGCCTGGTCTACTGTTATATAGGCCTATACTCACAGATCTTAGACACGCGATATGACCACAGATGTTAAAGCGTGTATAAATAAACTAAAAAAAAAAGATTCTCTTAAAAATTTAATCTGAATAGTTTTCTCGAATTTTTTTTTCCAGTCTATGATTCCGGTTTTTCTGGGGCACACTCCTGCAGGCAGTTCCACCAAGGTTATTAATCACTATTCACAAATGGTAAAGTCAGGTGAGTCAAGAAAATTTTTTTCCCTATAAAAAACTGACGGAAGTACGTAATTGATAAATAAAGTCTGCAACAGACATCTATGAGTGTTGTGTAGAACTATGTGAAAGTATAGACTGAAGAAAAACTCTTTCATGTTACAAAACAATGCAAAAACTTAAAAGAACAACTACTTTTGTTGATAGTTTGCTAAACAGTAAACAAGTACCAATAATAACAATAGTAATAAGTAGGAACCATACACCTTTTGATGGAGAAGTAAGAGCCTTATGTACTGCTGTGAAACAACTGTTGTGCAGGTCCTTCCCATTTCCAAACATTGTCCTCAGTAACTCAAAAGCAGCGATATCTGCAATTGGAAACTACTTACTACAACCAGCTAATAATGACATTCAACAATGCAGAGAAGACATCAAGAAACTAAATAAAATTGTACATCTGCAATGGATACCTTATCACTGCGGTATTGCCGGGATTGAAGCAGCAGACTTTCTGGCAAAGAAAGGAACAACTATCCCCCTTTCATTTTCTAACATGCTGCCATTCCACAGAGCATCTACAAATATAAGCAGTCGAGTGAGACAATGTTTCCATAAAAGTTTGGAGGACCAAATTAAAGATAAACACTGGAAGGACGCACTAAACTCCACTCTCCCCGAATGGCCCAGAAGAGAAGCTGTTGCGACGTTCATGACTGTCTGGCTAATCACCTCCACCGCCTGGCTGTATTATCCAGCCCCCACTGCATGCTCTGTGGATGTTCCGACACCATGGACTCAAACCACATTAAGACTTGTCCAGCACTTTCATCTGTCGGCTTTGTGGATAGGTACTGGGAGGCCAGAGACAGAATGCAGCAGTGCTGAATCCACTCCTTCATAGTTTCCTTGCACATTGTTCACTTTATTTCGTTTTCATTCCTTTTAGTTTTTATCGCCATTGTACGGCCAATGACTCTAGTCAAGTGCCACTGCATTGAATAAAAAAAAAAAAAAGTAGGAACCGTATTCTATCCAGGACGTACGGAAATAAGGTTAGTTATTCATAGACTATATTGGCGTGACATTTGGCGCGTGGTACAGGTACTATAAGGAAACACTTGCATCTCGTTTTTGATAAAGCCGCGAATAACGTGTGGCCAGGGTGTGAATTAACGGGGGATGGGGGGGATTTCCCCCCTGTTGCAAAGTTACCCCCCTCTCATAAGTGCATATTAACATCCCTGCCAGGGATAACTTCTATCCCCCCTTCACAAAATATAATTTTATTATTTTAACACGAGTATACTTTATAAAGTCTAAGGTAAGCAAAGAAAATAATATTGATGTATTATAATCACCGACAAGCTGACAACAATCAATAACTTAGGAATTACACATCTTATCTTAAGCCTGCTCATGGATATAATAATAATAATAATAATAATAATAATAATAATAATAATAATAATAATAATAACAACAATAATAATAACAATAATAATAATAATAATAATAATGATAATATTAATTAATTATTATTATTATTATTATTATTATTATTATTATTATTATTATCAAGCTGCAAGACAAGCAACTCAGTGCGACCAAGCGTTGAGCCGTATCGAATGAGGATGATAATAATATTATGTATGGCTTTCTCTATCTAGAATTCTATCCCCCTCATCAGAAATCTTAGTTCGTACCCTGCATGTGGCCTTCATCATTTATCATAGGCTGTAGTTTTATCTCAGCCGTGGTGGAGGTCTTTCGTCTGAATATAATGACCATACTGAAATTGGAAAGTGGTTACAGTGGACGTTTGGTTTAACATTCTTCGATCCTGCTGAAGTTGGAGATATCTTTTCTGAATTGATAAGCATTCAACCAGACGGTACAAAACTAACAGACTTCACCAGATTATTTGGTTACGAAATTTATGTAATCTGATTCACCTTTTTCGAACTCTATTACTTCTGAAAGAATTACAAATGCATGTGAGGCATTTCATAGAGATTTCCCACTGCATTTTAACAGTGTACACCTACATATTTACAAGTTTGCAGACGCTATCATTGAAATAGTAATCAGTAACTTACATATATATTAAATTTAATGATATAGAAAATTAACATAATAGGGTCAATCCGAAATATAAAAAACGCAAACAGTACGTTGAAGAGCTAATTTCTTAACGTAGACTAGGAAATTTTAGTACATTACATTTCCTCCAAAGCTTTAGTTATTATTATAAACATTAAGAATAAATTTGAAAGTTACTGGTACAAGATTATTATTTTGAACTCTCTGAAGAGTACAAATTTAATGGTACGATTATTTTGAACACTTTGACGAGTTCCAATTTAATGATGCGATTATTTTGAACACTTTGACGAGTTCCAATTTAATGGTACGAATATTTTAAACACTTTGACGAGTACCAATAGTGTAATGGTACGATTATTTTAAGCACTTTGTCGAGTACCAATTTAAAGGTGCGATTATTTTAAACACTTTGACGAGTTCCAATTTAATGGTGCGATTATTTGAAAGACTTTGACGAGTTCCAATTTAGTGGTACGATTATCTGAAACACTTTGACAAGTACCAATTTAATGGTGCGATTATTTTAAACAATTTAACGAGTTACAATTTAATGGTAAGATTATTTTAAACACTTTGACGATTACCAATTTAATGGTTCGATTATTTAAACACTTTGACGAGTTCCAATTTAATGGTGCGATTATTTGAAAGATTCTGACGAGTTCCAATTTAGTGGTACGATTATTTGAAACACTTCGACTAGTATCAATTTAATGGTGCGATTATTTAAACACTTTAACGAGTTCCAGTTTAATGGTACGATTATTTTAAACACTTTCACGAGTGCCAATTTAATGATGCGATTATTTTAAACTCTTTTAATAGTGTAATGCGATTATTTTTGAAAGTTCCAATTTAATGGTACGATTATTTACTTTGACGAGTTCCAATTTAATGGTACGATTATTTTAAACACTTTGACGAGTTCCAATTTAATGGTACGATTATTTTAAACACTTTAACGAGTTCAAATTTAATGGTACGATTATTTGAAACACTTTAACGAGTTCCAATTTAATGGTACGATTATTTTAAACACTTTGACGAGTTCCAATTTAATGGTGCGATTATTTGAAAGTCTCTGACGAGTTCCAATTTAGTGGTACGTACCAATTTAATGGTGCGATTATTTGAAACATTTTAACGAGTTCCAGTTTAATGGTACGATTATTTTAAACACTTTGACGAGTGCCAATTTAATGGTGCGATTATTTGAAAGACTCTGACGAGTACCAATAGTGTAATGGTACGATTATTTTAAACACTTTGACGAGTTCCAATTTAATGGTACGATTATTTTAAACACTGACGAGTTCCAATTATTTGAAAATGGTTCCAATTTACGATTATTTTTTCGAAACAATTTAACGATTATTTGACGAGTTCCATGGTACGATTATTTTAATGACGAGTGCCAATTTAATGATGCGATTATTTTAAACTCTTTAACAAGTACCAATAGTGTAATGGTACGATTATTTTAAACACTTTGACGAGTTCCAATTTAATGGTACGATTATTTGAAACACTTTGACGAGTTCCAATTTAATGGTACGATTATTTTAAACACTTTGACGAGTGCCAATTTAATGATGCGATTATTTTAAACTCTTTAACAAGTACCAATAGTGTAATGGTACGAGACGAGTTCCAATTTAATGGTACGATTATTTGAAACACTTTGACGAGTACCAATTTAATGATGCGATTATTTTAAACACTGACGAGTACCAATTTCATGGTACGATTATTTTAAACACTGACGAGTACCAATTTAATGGTACGATTATTTTAAACACTGACGAGTACCAATTTAATGGTACGATTATTTTAAACACTGACGAGTACCGATACCAATTTAATGATACGATTACGGAGAGTTCTAAGTCTCTATAAAATGCTGCATCGGGGAAATTGATCGCCGAGTGCAACTGATACGTTCCGATTAGGTAAAATTTTACTTTGAGCGCAAGAGATGAACATCGCTTGCGTCGTCCACTTAAAAACTCCAGTAATAAGCCTACTTAAACTTGTAGCCTTCTGGTAAAAGTACAGTCCCTAGCAATAAGTCTTGCTTACAATTTATTGTATGTATTTTATGCAGGTCGATTCCGCCAGTACGACTACGGTAATGTGGAGAACAAGCGACGCTACGGCTCGGCGTCACCCCCCGAGTACAAGCTGAACAACGTGAAGGTGCCTGTGTCACTGCACTACAGCGACCACGACGCTCTGTCGCCACGAACGGTGAGTTGATTTACCAGATCAACTCTTTTGAATCGTTCCTTGTAACGCATCGTTTTTATCTAGTAATTCTCACTGCCGTGACACAATAATAATCTTATTCGGGATATGTATGATAAGAACTTCCTTGTGTTAAATTTTAACTTACCTTGTTAACATGTTTCGACCTATTTTCGGTCATCTTCGGAACTGGTCGTTGTTGGTCTTGGCGCCTCTTGTTTCCTATGTGGGTGCGTTCGTAGTGTAGAGTCAAAGAGTGTATATATTTTGATATTGAGTTGTGTGTTGAGAATATCGTTGGGGTGTATTTTCGTGTGTCAGTATTTTTCATATTGTTCTAGTGTGTTGAGTTTCTGGCTTTTTGGTTGGATGTGCAGTATTTCCATGTCTGTGTTGATGTCTCTGTAGGTGTGGTTGGCATTTGTGATGTGTTCTGCAACCACACAGGCGTATACAAACTCAAATGTAACACCTGCAACAACTTCTACATAGGACAGACAGGCAGATCATTTCAAACACGTTACAAAGAACACATCACAGCCATAACAAAATTACAAAACACCTCCACATATGCAGAACACATCACAAATGCCAACCACACCTACAGAGACATCAACACAGACATGGAAATACTGCACATCCAACCAAAAAGCCAGAAACTCAACACACTAGAACAATATGAAAAATACTGACACACGAAAATACACCCCAACGATATTCTCAACACACAACTCAATATCAAAATATATACACTCTTTGACTCTACACTACGAACGCACCCACATAGGAAACAAGAGGCGCCAAGACCAACAACGACCAGTTCCGAAGATAACCGAAAATAGGTCGAAACATGTTAACAAGGTACGTTAAAATGTAATACAAGAAAGTACTTATCATACATATTCCGAAGTGATACAGTGTTAAAAGTTGTGTAATCAAGATGAATAATCTTATTCTCTATATCTATGCTCCCATATCTTGTCTTCCTCATTTTCTTATTGTTTTTTTCCTACACACTCCTCCTCGCTGTCTTTGATTTCATTTCCCTCTTCATTATACAGTAGAACCTCTATTATCCGTGGTGATGGAGTGAGTGGACTGAATGGTTAATCGAAACAATCGGATAATCCATACCATAAAATATTTTCAAAAATTAAGTGCATAATGCATACAGTTTCGTAATTTCCTCCGTGGTGTTGTTTTTAACAAGCTAGAAAATGGGTCACAACTTAAGTAATGTAAATCCTGGTTCAGACGGTGCTAGTTTCTGTGATGGATTCCAAGGTGGCTGCACTGATGGCTGCCCTGCGTGCTCACTTGGTGGCTCCGTGTTGGCTAGAGTGATGGAAGTTGTTCACACGGAGCTGGCGCTTTTCACAGTTCAAATTGGAAAATGATCTGCAGTTTCATCTGTTGCCAACACCCATGATCAAAAAGAAACTAAACCGTGAGTCGAAAACAACCGAAGTCTTACATTAACAGTAGTAAATGTCGTAATAAAGTAATTAAGCCATAAGTGCAAAACAGCTAAAGTCCGATATTTAATTGTTGTTTCTTAGAAACTAAGGAATACAGAAAAAATAGGTTTAGTTGGAAAACAACGAATATGGCGACATGGTTTCAGTGGTGATATTATATGATCATCTTTGGTTCCAGCCTGCAAACCATCACGAAAAATAGCAAGGAACCTACTGTACTACAAGCAATAGTTTTATTTCCATATCTTATAAACTTTATAATTCTTTACCATTGCATATAAGAAACACGTCATATTTTACTTTCAGAAGGATGGTGAGAAGGGCTTTGATGGCAAATCCAATCTACAGTGTCAATGATTTTAGCAATATTACGTTTTAGATACTATTTGTTTTAACCTCATGTAATTGACAAATCTGTACATTTTAACCTGATTTTATACTATTTCTTTTAAAACTTTCAACCTGTTTTTGTGATTATCTGGTGATTGTACATTTATTATTTTTTTTATTTTTACATTTATTCATATTGTACTAGCCATATATATATATATATATATATATATATATATATATATATATATATATATATATATATATATCTATTCTGACGTTGTCTATGGCTGTAAATCGCTGGATGACATTAAATTCATCTATCTATCTATCTATCTATCTATCTATCTATCTATCTATCTATCTATCTATCTATCTATCTATCTATCTATCTATCTATCTATCTATCTATCTATCTACCTGCCTGCCTGCCTGCCTGTCTGTCTGTCTGTCTGTCTGTCTGTCTGTCTGCCTGCCTGCCTGCCTGCCTGTCTGCCTGCCTGCCTGTGTGTCTGTCTGTGTGCCTGCCTGCCTTTCCGCCCGCCCGCCTTCGAAATCCAGCAAGCTAGCCATCCAAGGAGCCACCAGAGCGCATTACTTCCGGCAAGTGAGCACGCAGGCTACCCATCCGCGCAGCCACCTTGGAATCCATCACAGAAACACGCACCGTCTGAACCGGGCTTTAGTCTGGTTGTCAATAATGGATTTTTAAGGGCCAAGGAAATTCCTCGTTATGGCTATCTGCGGAAAGACAGCTGTGCTGTGGGTTTACATACTTCATATACTTTGTCCTTTTTCATTAAGTTACACACAGTTGTAACGCCAATATCGTATTCTGATGAGAGACGAGTCACGGTTTTCCTTTTTCCCAAACTGGTCAATTATTTGTACTTTTTTTTTTTTCGATATTTATCAACAAATTTTCTTTTACACTTGTGAAGAAATTTTGCGTAGAAGTTTCACACTACGACCATAGGAACAGTAGGACAAGGGCTGAATGGTGCACAGGTTTGCTGTAAATTGTGCGAAGTTCTTGCTGTTATTTCTTCGAAAACAAGTAGTGAATATTTTACAAGTTGGGAAAGAACCCACAAGGAACTGTTCCTATTGGCAGCAGTGACAGCAATACTGTGTAAGGGTAAAGGCTTGTAATAGCACACTCCTGAAAAAATACGTATTAATGTAAGGTACTGTACAATACTACATGTTTTTTCTGCCGCAAAAAAAAAAGCAAGAACGAAAGAAAGACAGTCGGATAATCCACCGATCGGTTAATAGGGTGACGGATATTCGGGACTCTACTGCCTGTATTTTACTCTTATCTACTTACTCCTTCTCCTGTTTCTATTTTCCGTGTTAGAAATACATTTTCTACATCACATTCTTAGGTACAGTAGAACCCCGATTGTCCACACCTGTGGAGTAACGGCTAGCGCGTCTGGCCGCGAAACCAGGTGGCCCGGGTTCGATTCCCGGTCGGGGCAAGTTACCTGGTTGAGGTTTTTTCCGGGGTTTTCCCTCAACCCAATATGAGCAAATGCTGGGTAACTTTCGGTGCTGGACCCCGGACTCATTTCACCGTCATTATCACCTTCATATCATTCAGACGCTAAATAACCTGAGATGTTGATACAGCGTCGTAAAATAACCTACTTAAAACAAAGAACCCCGATTATCCGTCACCCTATTAACCAGTTGTTGGATTATCCGTCTGTCATTCTCTCCTTTTTTTTTTTTTGTTGTTGCAGAAAAAATATTGACTACTGTACAATACATTAGTACGTATTTCTTTTATAGAGAGTGATATTACAAGCCTTTGTCCTTACATATTATGATCTACTGTTCGAGTGACATGTTTAATTTCTCTGCAAAACGTCTTCCAGAAGTGCCAAAAGAATACATGTTGTGCTAAGTATCGAAGAGAAGTGCATATAATTCAGTGGTTTTGGAAAAGAGGAACTGCGGTTCATCTCACATCGGAATACGAAATTGGAGTTACAATTGTGCGAGATTTAATAAAAAAACAAGGATAAAGTGAATAAATTACTTCAATCTATAACATGAGACCTATACTTTTCCTATCTTTCCACAGAATTTCATGATAGGAAGTTTCCTTGACCCTTGGAAACCCGTCATTCATCCATTCATTCATTCATTCATTCATAATTTTATGTCAGTGCAAACCCAGCATTCTCCAATCTTCCTTATTTTCTGCCTTCCTCTTAGTCTCCGCATATGATCCAATTATCTTAATGCCGTCTATTATTTGATATATTGTTCTGCCCCGAAATTTTCTCCCGTTCACCATTCCTTCCAGTGAATCCTTCAGTAGGCAGTTTCTTCTTAGCCAGTGACCCAGCCAATTCCTTTTTCTCTTCCTGATCAGCTTCATCATTCTTCTTTCTTCACCCACTCTGTCCAACAGAGCTATTATACTTAAAACTTCTGGTCCACTACCTAATGTGTTAAAACACATAACCACGGAGAAAATTACGAAAACTGCATTATGCAACACATAATTTATGAAAGTTTTCTGTGGTACGGATTATCCGATTTTTTCGATTAACCGTTCAGCCCACCCCCTTCATTACCACGGATAATAGAGGTTCTACTGTAATTCATAACCAATCCTCTGTCTCATTTTGCCGAAATTCGATCTCACACTCACCAGTTCCACTGGTATAAGTAGCCTATTTATTGCTACATACAATACAGAATAAATACATACAGGGACATCATTTTATTTTTACTAACATTTTTAATATTAACTTGCCTATACCTCTGGATCAACGCACTTTGCTACCTCCTTCCTCGACTGGAGTTCGATGATACTGGCGTAATATACAAACAAATCACTTTACTAGGTATAGGAGGGAAGAAAAGTAGTTCATCATTTACGTAAACTAGGAAATATTGCGCTTTTGAGTTTGATCATTTTCATCAGGTTTTTGTTTAATCAATATACAGTACAGTGTTAACAATAAGTATTTTTACTCACGAACTGAGCTTTCCATGCGAATGTATTCATTATGTAGTGTATATTATACTGTCTACAGCACATCAGCGTACAATATAGAGTATGAAGCTAAATTGAAAAATAATCATAATATGGATATTTAAACACATTTTTGAAAATGGTGGCCGTTTATTTCGATACAGGCTTCAGTTCTAATGTGCATATTATCGCACTATAGACTATTGTACCTAATCCCAATTACCAGTTTCGTTCTTCGTACTAGTAACTCATGTTCAAATAATTCTGTACCTACTCTATAAAA
Source organism: Periplaneta americana (assembly GCA_025594305.2). Classification (NCBI taxonomy): domain Eukaryota; kingdom Metazoa; phylum Arthropoda; class Insecta; order Blattodea; family Blattidae; genus Periplaneta; species Periplaneta americana. Next base: position 163,000,507 of record JAJSOF020000001.1, on the reverse strand, counting down.
GGGTACCTTATGTACTGTAAATTCAATCTTCACTTCTGCCCGATCCGAAAAGATAAAATTACTCAGACATACTATCTACTGTCCGTCCAAGTGGTTATGTCGTAGGGTCGTAAAAAGGGAGGAAATCACGTGACACTTAATTACTTAACGAGGCCCTTTTATTTGATTTATTTTAAACAGTTATATAACATTACGTAGACGTCGAATTCCTAACAGGAATTAATGTTCTCAGAAAAGAGCTAATACAGCCCAGCCACTAGTTGGCGAATAAAAGCGGAGGGGGGGGAACCGGGATACGACGTAGGCAAATGGACGACAGTACCTGTGCGAAAATGATTCAATATTGAAAGCTCTTTCGTCACTAGAAAACGCGAACATATTTTTGGATCATACTGTTTACTATGACTGTAAGGCTATGGATCTATGTGGAGGACGGTTGAACTTCATTAGTAGAAGGGGTGGGAGTGAAGTACATTAAAAAACTCAGGTACAATAAAAATTGAAGTAAAAATAAAATGATGTCCCTGTATTATGGACGTGGCGTACATCCGTTTAAGCAAGCTCGTGTTCGGGGGCGTTTCCTATAAATAACTATTTTGTACTAAATGGGACATAACAAAGTTGCAATAAAATTACAAAACCAGTAAAATTATTGCAAAACAGCGATAATTACGAACATAAAAATAGAGTTGGAATAAATAAATAGTACATTGAAAATAAGAAAAAGAAAAAGGAAAAAGAGACATTAATACTAAATAATTTGCTTAACTTTTTCTTAAATTTATTAAACTTAAAATAACCTAGGTCAGGATTAATTATAAAAATATAGTTGTACTGGATGTTCACTTCAAAGTGTGTCATGACGTCACTGTTGTGAGTCAGCGATTTGAAGCGAGTTTCAGCTTTTATGTCAGCGTATTCCGAATCTCACCGGACCGGTGGACAACAACGACGTCACGATGCAGAGGAATAGGAACAAAACTGCTGGAAGGATTGATGGCTGTCATGGCGTCTGTGTAAGTTGTTATCTGTGCTACGCTAGCAAAATTTAGCGAAATTTCCGTACTGCCATCTTGTTCAAAGAAAAGAGATCATAAACAACTTATTTCTTGAACCGGTAGTAATAACTGGTCCGTTGACATGTTCGCTCATAAGCCATTAACATATTGTTTTTACGTTCTGCTCATTACAAACAATACAGCAGAACTAAAGCAGAACACACCGCCATGACACAACAGTGCACGATGTCATTCGTCTGCTAATTCCCGCCCTATACAAGAACCAATCAGATTCATGATGGCGGCTGATGGAGACTGCCGCCACCTCTGCAAGTTGATGGCACCGGTGCGACACCGGTGGAGCATCAATGACGTCATCGGTGGAATTCGGAACACCGTGATGCCATCGGATTGCTCACCGGTGAGATTCGGAATACGCTCTGTCAGAGAAGTTGCCTATTAATCAAGGCGCTCAATCTGAACTTGAGAACGTGTACGGTATAACTTGAACGTCGTAGCAACAGATGGCGGTCTGTACGGTCTATGTGCTACCATAACCTCTTTCGAACTGTGTTTTGCGCGGGAAAGTCGTACGCAGGGTATTTGTTATCATCGGTTGCGTACTGCAACATTCCACAACACAAATCAAATGCTCCGTGTCCATGTTGACCGTCCAAGTTAATGCCAACAAATACGTAAGTAATCGTCTTAACCCTCTCCCCATATCCCGACAGTAAGAAAAAACCTCAGTACGTGTTTCCAAACAGTTCACATTCCTGCCACTACAGGCGTTACCGTACGTATCGGTAAGTAGAACACGGACGAGAAGTTATGGCACCAGCGCGAGGAACGCATTTTAGTTCGTTTGATTGAACTCGCCTTCACACTCAACTGGAGGGGTGTTGGGTTAGTTGGTTACTAGCATTCCGAGTGTTCAGGTCGTTCTGCTACTACCGCTATTGCTAATACTGAAAACATTGTCTTTCTGAGCGCCCTCATTATGGCATTGTCTAAGGTGTGAAATCCTAGAGTAGTTTATAGTCAAGGACATGAAACAGCATACAATGTATGGAAATTCATGTCAGAAGAGATTGTAAATGGAATACCAACTCCATTGAAAAGCGTGTGTGCAAGAGTACTGGCTGCCACTGGTATTTCAAAGCGAACTTCGGCAAGAATCAGGAAAGAAGGGAAAAATATTGAAGCATGAACAGCAGATTCTTTCTCCAGTCCGCAAAAATCTCAGCCGAAGGAGCAAACTGTTGCAGCTGTAGACAGTTTTGATGAGGAAGTTCTAAGAAGACTCATCTATAATTTCTATGCTACGCATAAGCAGAGGCCGATTGTGCAATCGCTTCTTCCAAAAATGGATGTCAGTGTATGGTTATGTGAAAGTGAGCACGTGATGTACAGTATTTTGGAGAACATTTCCATAAACTTAGGGACATCTGATTCCAGCACAGATCAGTCGTCTGATTCGGACGGAGAATAAGAATATAAAGATGGAATAGCGGGCGTAATTCCATTAGGTACCTTCGAACTCTTGAGTAGGAAAGTGGTGATACTAAGGCAAGACGAATGTTTTTAGAAAGAGATGAAACGGATATGCCTGCCGTTCTGAGCTTGAGAACCGTAACCCAAACAACCCCCACTCCTCTACCCTGCTGGCCGCCAATTTAAAACTTCGCGCAGGTTGGTGCCATAACATCTCGTCTCAGCTCTACTCTTCAGAATGAACGCCGTACTTGCTAGGCAACTTCTCTGGCACATACGTAATACGCCTCTATGGAAGTGTAGGAAGATTCAATTCTCTAGGCTCAACGACTAGCCACATGACGGTATACAGCGAGCCATGACACAACTTTGAACTGAACACGCAGTATAACCTAGGCCCGTAACTCTGGCTATGATTTATTCTAGTGGTTGTTAAACATTTAGTTCAGCTAAAGGATATGTGAACTTTCTTCTGGTAGAATAAACAAGTTGTTCTTGTTTATATTTCTGACGATTTTTATAATAATATTTTAATAATAATAATAATAATAATAATCATCATCTTCTTCTTCTACATGGTAGGCCAGAAGACCCGTTCCGGCTCAGAGAGAATCTCTCCATCTGATTCTAGGACGATCAACATCTCTAAAACTTTTTGGTTTATAATGTAGAAACTTTTTACTTATGGGCTGTTCCATGTGAAATCGGACAAAATTTCAGAAAATTTTACCTCGCATTTAAAAAAAAAAGAGCGGTGCTTCTGTCATTGAAAGGCCTTCACTGGACAAGCCTAATGGTGAATTAAAATATCCCCAACTAGAATTACTTTTCATTTTATAGAGCGTCATATTTATCGTACTTTCATAAAATTCTTAGCTTTGGAAGAACATTGCTCAGAGACATTTAGTGGTAGAATTTTCAACGACATGTGTTTTTAAAGCAGACTCAGAGAGTAATATAATGATTTTGGAGGGATTTTTTTTAAATTCTTATTCACTTGACTAGGCAGATTTATTTATTTTCCTTTTTTTCTTGACGAAATAGCTCAAACATAAAAATACGACAATATGGACGACTTAATATAGAATAAAACACAGTTTACAGATCCGAAATTTTCTTTGGGTAAAGGTGGAAAAAAAAAATAAAGAAAAGAATTCTCATCGTGGATTTCTTCGCCGCGCGGCTCCATCCCACAGCAAGCTGAGCGAGCGTAGTTGGCCAGCGCTAGCAGCTCGTAAGTTGCGTCATGCGAGTAGTTCACTCATTTGAAAACAACTCGAAATGAAAGATGTATTTCTCTGAATACTAAAATAATTACATAATCACTACACTAACCTGTTACTGTTCACTGATGATTACTTCAACACTATCGGCAGCATGGCAGAAAAGTTTCATTAAAAGTACCGGTATAATCCATAGAAGATGGTCTAGTCTTGTATAATTGCACGGAACAAGTTTTACACATTCTCACAGAGTTTTTCTTTAAGTTAACGGGAATGTTAAACTTTTCCAATATCCGATTTGGCACTACCTTCAACTTTTCTGTGGTCCTTTTTCTACGTAATCGTCGGAAGGGGTTGAAGCAGCAATCTGTCCTAAAACGATTTTTCATTTTGGGCACCCTATAAAAAAGGATTTGACTTTTCAGTACTGATAATGTGCACATGTATTTTTGTAACGCGATTCTGTAATAGCATGATTGATATCTAGAAGTCTTGCTTTTAAGGCAATACGTAGTCATTATCTTACCTTAATACGAGTATAGTAGTTTTTGTTCAATTTTCTGCAACACAATAAAAGAAAACTTTCAAACACTGGAAATTAATATCTACTGTCACCCTGTAATAATACAGTATATGCAGAAGACTGGCTGGTGGGTCACGTATTCGTCTAATTCCTTGTGTTGTGACTTGTGACTACACACGAGCTGTTTCAAGGCCAGCTGATAAGAACATTCTGGTTCCTCTCACATCTCCGCATGACGCTGCAGGGAGCGCGTATTTTTATAGCGAGATTTGAAATATTTATTTTAAGGCTTTTCATTTAAAATAGCTTTTATAAAAAAATTGTATGATTTTTGTCTCAACAATAACTAATATTATAGTATTTTATATCCATACTTTTTTTGGTGGTAACAAGTTATAAATCACAAAAAACAGTATATCCATAATTTCCACAAACAATAAAATATATGTGTTACACCCCATTAATACACTTAAATGTGCACTACAAAATTAGCTATAGCTTAATTTTTTATTTCGAAGCCAGGCGTAGTAGTACGTGTTTAAAGTAAGAAGAAAATACAAAATACGCTAAATTTTAAGGAATTGTATCTGAAAAACTACTGGGCTAAGGAAAGCCAAAATTTGTACATTTACTAGTTCCCATATACTAAACGTCTGTACGAATTTTCAGACAATTCTGACATGTCATGGTATTTCGTTGTCCGATTTCATATGGAATAGCCCATACTACTTAAAGGGTGTAATTGATATCTTGTTATTTGAAGTGTTCTATCAGTGAGGAAGTGTGTTGTGTCAGTGAAGTGTGTAGTGTCAGTGAAGTCTATTGTGTAAGTGAAGTGTGTTTGTGTCAGTGAAGTGGCTGTGCAAAGTATTTGAACAGTGAAATGGTTAGAAGTGTTAGTGAAATCAGGTAGAATCAGTGCAGTGAGTGAGTTGACAGCGAAATAAGTGTAGTGCTGAAAGGTACTTTTGCAGGTATGAACCTGTCACACTCGTGGGTATTAGTTCGAACTTAGGGTTAAGATACAAATTAGATTTACTTTAAATGCTATTTTAAGTGACCATGCTTCATTTAATTTAGGATCCTCCTTGATATTATTATTATTATTATTATTATTATTATTATTATTATTATTATTTATTATTATTATTATTATTATTATTATTATTACTAGTGATTGTTTTTTATTAGTTGTGTTTATTATTAATTATCATTATTGAGTGTAATTAGTTACCACTGCCACCGGGTATATACCCATTTGCAGTGTGAATAAATACATTCACATACACTCACATTTCTCTTAGGAATGTGTTACATCTCCGGAAATGAGTATTACCGTATTTTGTGTTTTAGGACGTTATGTTGTTGAAGGAACAACTGCCGAACCTCATCGGTGCATACAGAGTGCCCCTCGCTCAATTCAATCACCTGGATTTCATATGGGGAAAAGACGCCAAGACCTTGCTGTATGATAGCGTGGTGGATATACTGAGCAAATACTGATACAACACCGCTACGTGACAGAAACCAAATTGTATTACGAGTTTTCTTCAAAGGATGTAGAGAATGTATTCATAATTATGAGATATTCCACTAGATCGCGGTCTATGCTTAGAATTATGTTCTGAGTTATCTTCTAAAGACTTATAGAAAATGAGTATGAGAAGTTCTACAGGGACATCATTTTATTTTTACTAACATTTTTTATATTAACCTGGCTATACCTTTAGAGAGCCGGAAACACAGTTTGCTACCCCCTTCCACGACTGGAGTTCGATGATACTGGCGTAAAACACAAACAAATCACTTTACTAGGTATAGGAGGGAAGAAAAGCAGTTCATCCATTTACGTAAACTAGGAAATATCGCGATTTTGAGTTTGATAATTTCCATTATGTTTTTGTTTAATCAAAATACAATACTGTATTAAGAATAAGTGTTTTTACTTACGAACTAAGTTATCCATGCGAGCATAGTCATTATGCAGTGTATATTATACTGTCTACAGCACATTAGCGTACAATATAGAGAAAAAAATTAAATTGAAAAATAATCATAACATGAATATTTAAACACATTTTTGAAAATGGTGGCCGTTCATTTCGATACAGGCTTGAGTTCTTTTGTGCATATTATCGCATTATACACTATTGCATCTAATTCCAATTACCAGTTTCGTCCTTCGTACTAGTAACTCATGTTGAAATAATTCTGTACCTACTCCATAAAAGAGTACCTTATGTACTGTAAATTCAATCTTCACTTCTGCCCGATCCGAAAAGATAAAATTACTCAGACATGCTATCTACTGTCCGCCCAAGTGGTTATGCCGCAGGATCTTAGAAAGGTGGGAAATCACGTGACAGTTAATTACTTAACGAGGCCCTTTATTTAAGTTATTTTAAACAATTGTATAATATTACGTAAACGTCCAATTCCTAACAGAAATTAATGTTTTCAGAAAAGAGCTAAGACAATCCAGCTTTTACAGAGGGGCGAACAGAAGCAGGTGGGGGAAATCGGGATGCGACGTAGCAAACGGACTGTGCGAAAATATGATTCAATACTGAAAGTTCTTTCGTCACTGGAAAACGCGAACATATTTCTGGAACGTGTTATACTCACTAACTCAGTACTGCTTATTATATGCGGCCTTGGTTCTGTGTGGAGGACAGTTGGAACTTCATTAGTAGAAAGGGTGGGAGTGAAGTACATTAAAAAACTCAGGTACAATAAAAATTGAAGTGAAAATAAAATGATGTCCCTGTACTAGCTTGCAGTCTTTTTTTGTTATAGTCCATTCGTTTTCTCATGAAACCAAATGAATTCGTGTGCCGTAGCTCATAGTAAGAACCTTACGGTGGGTGTAAGTGAGCTAACTACAGAGCGTTCCAGCGATAAGTACCGGTTTATTCTTCGGCAGCTGGGCGGCACGGTGCTTGAGCGACCGCCGGCAACCGGGCCCTTAAACTCACGGCGCTTCACCGAATTAAAACTTACATATATACTTACTAACCATAATATGTTGTATTTAAAATTGATTACTATATGTTATATTAATTACAGAATTTTGTACTCACTCTCTTCTTGATAGTAGCTGCTGGGAGTGTTGACTGTTTTGAGGTATACAGAGTTCACATCGCCGTGAAATACCATCAGGAGTCTGGAAAAGAATTTCTAAATTTTCGCCTTGTTTTTCCATACGATTTTTTTCTCGTAAAATAAGTTTTCACAACGTATGTACGTTCAAGCACAGAATATCTCACCATTACTCACTCCCCACGTGGTATTGAAAGCCGAGAAATGGGGAGATGGCCGCCCGGCATTTGCTCAACCACCTCCGCTGCCTAGCGACCGACGATTATACCCGTTCTTATTGCTGGAACGCTCTGTATCTGTAAGTCGAAGCGTAGTGAGAAAGGGAAGTTTCTCAGACCACTTTTTCTTTCCCTTACGTGCAGATAGGTTTCACGAGATACCGAATGGTATCGCATTTAGTGGAGAAGATAACTCTGAGGACAGTTTGATTAGATCGCAGTTTTCTTGTTCATGCACTTTCAGTATTCTTCAATGGACTAGAATAAATTATTCTAGCTCGTTGGTTTTCTTCGAAGGACGTAGAGAAGATAAATGTGAGTTTCACTGTACTCCAGTACTGAGTTCATACGCTTTCATTTTCTTCCGCGGGACGTCGAGAAGAAGTAATTATGATTAGAGGTCCACTAGATTGTGTTCATATATTAGTATGTTTTTAGTTTTAGTAAGATGTTCAAATTATCCTTGCTCTTTCAATTTTTGCACCATGCTTTCATGATATTAAAGTACACACTGGCTCTATTTTCCTGGCAGATGGCTTGTCTGTCGCGGAAAAATAATACACGGTTTTTAAAAAAGTAAAAGGTAACTTTAATTGCTCTTTTTTTTCACACGATCTTACTAATTCTGACACTAGTATATTACGTATATAGCAGGTCTGAGTTTGTTTTGTGGAAAAACTGACACAGTGTGTGCGATGGAGACCTTTAATTCATTGTCGTAGGTTTGCTCAAGTACACTCTTTCCTTCACATAGCCCCACAGCCAATAAACTGCTGTGTTGATGTCTGGAAATCTTGCAGGCCAAGTTACAGGAAAGTGCCTACTGTTAACACGACAACCAGAACAATCAGAAACAAAGATACTCATTGTTATGATGCAAAAAGAATATATTTTGTAATAATCCAGTCTCAGAATTTTTAAGATTGTATGGGAAATGAAGAAAATATGTTCAATTAAAAATCAACTTTTACTAATTACTAATAAAGATAAAGTATTTGACAACAATAAAGGATGGAAGTGAAATAACCCTGCAGATTTTCAGAGCGAATAGCTCATATTGGACTTAAAAAAATTTGTAATAACCAGGCTTCGGTCCTGGGCACAGAAACGCATGAAGTTCAGAACGCACGGTCGATAGTGTTGTGTTGGTCGATTGGAGTGGGAGATGCAGCGCGCCGTTACTTCGTGTCTCAACATGTAAACAGTCCGTCACAGTACAGCACAAAATATATTTCACACTGTACAGATCCAGTATATACAGTACATTCCTAGTGTAGACAATAAATGTCTACCATTAAAGTATTAACGTGAGTTGTAACCTTCAATCAGGTGTCCCTACGCCGAAGCCTGTTACACGTACCGCATCCAAGCAGCAATAGGCCTACACACAACGGTAATGCACATTACGGACCCACCTGTGCTGTTGCAGTCACCCTTCCACAAGGCTCATGACGTCACTTATACTCCGTGTACTCTGAACCTCATACTAGTTACTCTGTGTCCCTCGGCCGAAGCCTGGTAATAACATATTGGTGGAAATATAATAATGCATAATAATATTGGTGGAAAGTTCATAGTTTTCTAAGGAAAATGTTCTTTTTTATATTTAACACCCTCTTATTCGGTAACTATTGCGGTAGAATCGTGATTTTTGTCCATATCGATACAAAATATAATAAAGAATAATTAATTCCCTTAGAGTATTTCCATAACGTGGACGGTATTCGTGTAAATTTAATTTAAAAACCACTCATTTCAAGCTACTGAACGATGCGAGCAGATTGCAACGTGACAGCGAGAGAGGGAAGTTCGCGTACAGAAACATCTGACCCCTTATATCTGCATTACGAGAAGAAAGACGACTGTGTTAGCGCGATGGTGCAAGACTGCTGAAACTTCCAACTTAATTTTCTAATTAGCCGTGCATTTAATCACAAAACGTAATATAGGTTTTCTATTTATTTACGTGTACCCTATCGTCCCTTTCAATCCGCAGGATTATTTCACTTCCACCTTGTATAACGGGTGTCCACCAATCAGGTTTACTCGGTAGTGTTTACAAAGAGTTGGGCTGTTCGAATATTATACTATTTTAATAACCTATTTTACTGATGTACTTACTTCAGTTACATAGAAATAATCAAATGGTACTTACCATTACATCAGATAATCAGAGAGTTTATCCCCTGATATTAAACAAGTGCCAGTCCCGCTGAAAAGATTACGCGAAGTTCATTTTATTCTATTTATTGTGGAATGAGACAGCTTCAGTGATGACGGAGATGAGGCTGCGGTGAAGTAGTATAATAAAAACCAATGCATGCATTATGGTGAGTATGGACTTTAACTCCTCTAGTGAACCAATACAAATTCTCCATGGTACGTGTAATGTTTTATTATTTATTATCATTGTCATAATTATCATTTGTTGTAGTATTACAGGCTTCTATTATAATGTACTGACCGATGGCGCGGTGTTTTGCTTCTCGACGGTTGGGCATGTCGCTACTTATAAAACAGATCGTCCTCCCTCGGCTAAACTGGCGTTGCGTCGGGGAAACACGTTCTGATTGACAAGATTGAGTTCGGTCACTGTAATGTTTCTTATTTCATTTGTTCTACAGATACATACAATATACAGAGTGTTAAAAAGTATCCAATATTTTAGGAGGTGATAGTATGCATCAAAACAAGAAAATAATGTCTAATATACATCGTTCCTACAACACATACTTTCTGAGATCTGAACACTTGTTCGTAGGAGGTGCTAAATGTGATGTCCATTCATAGCAATGCAGTCCTCTGCCCTTTGGCGTAAGGAATCACGCACTCTTTGAAATTTGTTGTTAATACGTTAATGAGAAAGTCCTGATAACGAGCCCCAGTTAATCTCTGTGGTAGCACGTATGGCCCTATTAATCTATCACCAAGAACGCCTGCCCGTAAGTTGATTGAAAATCGGTGCTGATGCCTTGTTTCTTCAACTGCATGGGGAGTTTCATGAGCCTACACATGCTGATTACCAAAATTCACAACATCACCTCTGGTGAACCTCGCTCATATTCGCAACCAGACTTTTGTTTTCAGTATTCCTTGCGACGTATCATTATTCCATGCCAGGGGTGTCAACTACGGTGTGATTATCTGGTAGTGTGCTGTATTGTAGGGCAGAGAAATGCATTGCCATAAATGGACGTCACATTGAGCACCTCCTATGAACAAGTGTTCAGATCTCAGAAAGTATGTGTTATAAGACTCATGTTTATTAGACATTATTTTCTTGTTTTGATGCATACTATCACCTCCTAAAATACTGGATACTTTTTTAACACCCTATATTTAACCTCATAATAATTAAAATGCTCAATTTAAGAACAATGAAGAGTAGACAAAGTGCATTCTGCTCGTAAAAAATCAGATGGATTATTCGTCTTGTGCTAACAGCATACCAAACTGCAACTTTCCTATCATGAAGAGGGATTTCTTGTACACGATGTGGATATTCAGAACACCATAGCGAGGGTTTGGATTGTTTACACGACCAGTCAGGTGGGACCACGCCTCGTCTGGAAAGAACACGAGCTGCTGGTCGATTAAACCTTCAGTCACTGATAAACTAGATCGCCCAGTTGTAAACAATGGACACGTGTACACTTATAATGCTTGAGTTTTAATAATTTTGTTATTTTATGTGCAGAAGACACTAAACCTCCACTTGTGCTAATTTCTGGAGTGATTTTGTTGGCGACCGTTCAAGATGATGCGCCAGTTTGATTTAATTTGATCTCCGTTAGAACTGTACGTTTTCGCGTGTGATTTTTGTTTTTCACTGAACGAGTAGATTCAAATCTGTTCACAATATCATGAATAATTTGCAGTTCTGGAAGGAGGTAATTGACCAGGGAACGTTTCAATAAATTCCTATTTAAAACATATTCACACACTAAAATGCGTTAATCTATAGTCAGCTGTCTAATCATCTTCGCCAATGAATGTTCACTACCCCGAGAGAACGGCATATTTATACTGGGATAGCGTTCTTGTCGCGGCCGAGAATCAACACACTGCGCCAGCGGTCAATATATATAATACAGGGACATCACTTTATTTTTACCAACATTTTTAACATTCACCTTGGCTATACTCGGAAACACTGTTGCCCCCTTCCATTACAGGAGTTTGATGTTACTAGTGCAATATGTAAATAAATTATTTTACTAGGTATGGGAGGAGAGAAAAGTAGTTTATCCATTTATGTTGTAGGGAAATACGATATTACGATTTTCAGTTTGATCATCACTTTTACGGAATTTATCAAAATACAATAGAGTAGTAACATTTTTTTCAAAACTCAACTTTTCAGGCGGCTATGTTCGTTATGTAATGTCTACTTTATTTAGCATATTAATTATTGATGTTATCATACAATATAGAGAGTGCATTTAAATTGAGGGGGTCATAAGTAAGGGCTGTAAGTGCACTTAAGTTACTTTTGAGAAAATGGGGTTTAAATATTTAAGCTTTCGTAAAATCGGTGAAATTTTTTATTTAAATTTTAATGTGTGATGCGATTAAAATATCCCTTTGCCACTAAAATTTTAGATACTTTTGCTTACACTGGATACACATAACTCATGTTATTACAAATGTCACTAGCATTCCTTTGCTTCTAGCCACCTCAATTCAAAAAAAGCTAATCTGAATTTTTAAACAAGTTGCTGAAAATGGTTGCCGTTCATTACAATGCAGGTTTCAATTCAGTACGCATATTATTAAAAACATTTTGAAGCATATTTTCTGAAATTGAATTTATCGTTTCTTGAATATAATTTTTAGTACGATATTATTAATATAGGTTCTTTCTTCTATAGAAAACGCAATCATATTTATGAAACACACTATACACTGCAGTGTTTACTTCACTGCTTGAAGACTTCGAATGCAACAGCGGCCGTAAGTTTGTGTGTCTGACGGGAGCAAGGACATTAGTGAAGGGGTGAGAGTGAAGTATATTCAGAAATGCAGGTACAATAAAAATGCAAGTAAAAATAAAATGATGTCCCTGTACAAGTCCTGTAGTATTACTACAGTATCAGTATTATTAGCAATAAAAAGGGAATGGATTCGTAGAATCTCTATAATTGTGTGGAAAGTGGTTACTCAAGCCACTAGTAATATTTATTTTCCAATAAATATATGTTGCGGGTTACATCGGCGCTGTCCCGCTGAAGAGCAAGATGCTCGTAGAGTATTACAGAAGTAGTAGCGGACATTTTTCCCTAATAGGTGCTCTCTTAATCGTTTCACATTTTAAAATGTTGAAATTTATACATAAGACTAGGCAATATAAAATTTCCGACACTCACATAGGGCGGAGAGTAGTGCTTGCTGACAACACCTCGAAGAATTGTCAGTATCGTTCTCGTACCAATAGCACTGTAATATATTTTCATATGTTTTCTATTTTTTGCTTGCATACTCAAAAGTTATACCGTGTGTTTATATGTTTACGTCTGTAAGCCTTCCGTAATTAATTTTACATTCTCTTCCTCTCATTATCTACAACTCAAATGGTTGATCAGACATGAATCTTCTCTATGTGAGATGTGCTACATTTTGAAATAAAATTCTTTCGAAGTGTTACTGGTTTCACTCTATTACCATGGTACACAAATTATTGTCGATAGAGAACTACTGCTTTTTTCAGTAGCTTGTGTAGAAAATAGCTTTCTGATGTTACTCTAGGGAACTGCCTGGCCTACTTCTATGATATTTCTATGGCTGACATTTTACTAGTATACTTTCATTAATCTACAATGTGAATCAGAATAACATAAAAAAATGCGAAAATGAAATATAGAATGTACATAGTCTACTCTGACAATAATTCAATAAAAATATTGGTCTTGTAAACCAAAATAAGAACTACCTTCTAGAACTTCAGAGAAAACATAATAAACAAAAAAGAAATGAAAAAGCTTAAAATAAAAATATATAAAACAAAGATGAGTACCATGAAAATATACAGAATAATATATTTATAAATAAAATACCAATATATTCAGCCAAAAAAATTAAAACAAATCTACCTCTTATAGTTTTTATTATGTATAGGAATAGAATTATTTACGCTGCCGTCAAATTCGAAGACATTCTGTCGAACATGCACATCTACTGGCTGTTTTTAAAATATAGGTTACTTTACCAGCACTTCCAGAGGATGTTCCACAGACAGTACGTCAGAAATTATGGTTTCAGAGCAGCGAAGATCCAGTGCATTTTAATAGTGAGATTAAGATTTTCCTAATGTACTTATCCTGGTCGCTGGTCTGGTAGAGGAGGTTATCAGATTTTGCAGCTCTGTGGGAACAAATCTCGTGTACGAGAAACCTGTCAATAGAGGAGTTCATTGCCAGAATTACTGTTGCCTTTGATTGTAGACTATTCACGATATGCCAGGTAATTCTGAAAGAACTCGCCATTCAGACTACAGGCAATATCAACTGTGCTCTCAAGTGAACGGTCAGAGCTGGTGACGTCAGCGGATGTTAGAATTATAGTGAAGCGGTCTGAAGCGTTCTACCTTTTCCCCAACTTACAGACAAGCCTGGAATGTGACCTCTTCCATTGGTTGAATTGCAATTTTCCTTCTCCCTTTGTCTGCCGGCAATGTTTACGTCGTCTGTGAGACATTATGGAACGAAGTATAATCTTGAGGAAATAAATGATTATATAGATGACTATATAATTATAATATTGTATGAAAGTTTAATGAAGTTGTTAAGTAAAAATAATAGTTTTCCTTTTATTGAGTAAAATAAATAACAGTATAAATGAAGACTGCAGAAAAGGATTTAAATGTTGAAATATGTTGTAATTCATAACTGTTTTTTATTATTTTTTAGCAGTTTGTATTTGAAATTTCAATATAAAAAGTCAAAATCAATATCTTAATGTGTTTTTATGTTATGACTAGACCTCGAATTTTTAGGTTTGTTTATCGTAGGCTGAAATATAGCCTACGTCCTTTAATGCACCTAGTTTTAGGCAATATCATCGCTCAAGAGTTTTCGTGTTGCATGCATTTAGAAATTTTTACATAAAATTGTTGCAACCTATCCTATTCGAGCCTAAAAATCCGAGGTCTGGTTATCACGGTAATAAAATAAATGTTTGAGAACAAATATCCCATTTTGGACTTTATAGTCACCCTGTCCAGATCTCTCTCCTATTTCTTGGCTATGTGGAGATTAGACTTGAATGACCCCAGAATTTGTAAGCGTCGTTAAATAAAACACTATTGTTACTACCTTCTAATAAAATGTATTTTCCGTAAGTTAAGTAGCAAAATATACAACGACAATTAAAAATTAACTCTGATATTTTACATCGAGAACACTAAATTCGGTTATAATGCGATTCCATCGCAACTCGTACGTAAAATCTCTCTCATCTTCTTACTGGTCACACTTTAGATAGAGAATGATCCCGTCGTCTGCATAATATCCACTGATAAACGGAATTATAAAAGTAGAAAATATATAAACATTTCATATCTGATATTGCAGCCGTCATGGACAAAATTGCATCCTTCATAAGTGTCTCTGTCAAATTCATAAAATTCAGTTAAAAATAGTAACCATGTACGCAAAAAATTTAAATCCATGCTTACATAGGTATTCTATTTACTTTCCACAGTTTTTTCTTGATATTTCGAAGAGTTTTTGACGCGACTACATTTCTGGAGGTACATAGGCGTTCAAAAATACCTTGTCCCTACTAATTGATAATTTGTTGATGTAAGTGTGGCTTCCTTAGTTACTACTTCTATGAACAGATGAAGGAGATGAAAGTGGGTTTAGCTGGAAACCGCTGATATTGTCAATTATGGGAATAATTTATGATTAATCTACATAATAATCTTTCCTGACACTTTATTAACAGCCTAATAATGGTGAGAGAACTAGCGGAACATTTTCAAAGTTTGTCAATTTTTTTATAGGCCTATCTTTGGTTCTGACTTATCACGTGGTTGAAAAATTCGCTTACACGATCATAAAATCGTAGGTCGGATATCTTTGAACGACAGTATACATTACCATTCCCCCCTCCCTCAATTTTACCCGTCCCAATTGTAGTGTCACCTATTGAGAACTAGCGGAACTATATCAAAGTTTGTCAATTTCTTATTGAGTACCTCAAGGTTCCATATTAAGTCCAATACTACATTCAGCTTACGTTCAAGATATTCCTTCGCACTCAAAATGCCAGCATTCTCTCTATGCAGATGATACAGTCATATATACGAAGCATTTTAACATACAGTATGCCTGCAAACATATGCAAGAAGCTCTCGATAAAATAACGCAATGGTCAACGAGATGGCGGCTTAAAATAAATAGCACCAAATCAGAGGTAGTCATATTCACAAGACGTCTCCTCCGTATAAATGAGCCACTTCATATTAAAAATCAAGCCGTCGCCTTTAGTTCATCAGCAAAATATCTTGGAATCCTCCTTGACAAGAGATTAACGTTCAGACACCATATTCATTCCGTGAGAAATAGAGTTTTTCAACGATCCATTTCTTACATCCCATCTTCAAGAGGTTAATACCAATAAAACCAAATTACAACTGTACATATCCGTCATCAGATCACTCATGTTATATGCTCGTGAAATATGGTCTCAAGCCCACTCCCGCCATCTTCGGAGACTTGACGGTATCCAACGTGCAGTATGCAGAACCATCACTGGAGCAGATTACCACATCCGAAATACCCAATTGTACAGTGACCTACCTCAGCATCAGTTTATTTAGTGACTACGTTCGAAAACTATGGAAAAATTATCTGGAAAAGCTACGCTCTCACATCAATCCTTTCATGCATCATGCAAGAATTAACTCAGTGATCACCCTCCACTTGCTACAGTCAGTTCATCTATCTCCATCACTGATGAAGAACAAAGGAAGATGAAAACGACAGTGTCACATTAATCATATTTTTCCATACGACTGCGAAAGGCAAGGTTTCATAAGAGACCTGGAACTTATTTAAACAGGCATATAAAGTGCCACCAATTAAAAAAATGTTATTTCTTTAGTTCTGACTTTTCCGTGATTAGAAAGTTCGCTTACACTGGCGTTCAAAGCTGCCTAATAGATAGTGATCGATAATTTGTAAGTGTGATTTTCTTAGTTATTATTTCTATGAATAGATTGCGAAGATAATTGTCGCCAATAGTAGGGTACAGAAGATTTCCGCGGCAAGTACAGCCCTTAACCATTCAAAATGAAAATATACCTTTCACAACTACCGTCAAGTATCTTGGAGTTTTTCTAGATAAGAGACTTACTTTTAAACATCACGTCTCACATATTCGTGAGAAGGCCTTCCAACGATATATGCTTCTTTACTCGTTTTTCAAGAGCTATACATCTTTAAATGTCAAAACCATGTTGTACAAAGTTTTAATTCGATCCTACATGACATTTTGTTGTGAAATATGGGCTCAAGCAAATGCACGACATCTTCAACGACTAGACGGACTTCAACGAGCTATCTGTCGAACCATCACTGGAGCGGACTATCTCTTCCGAAATAGCCAACTGTACGACGATCTTGGCATACTGTACTTCTCAGCTTACATCAAAACTCTTCATACAAAATTTCTAGCATCCCTCCATAACCATCCAAATCCACTAATAAGTAGAAACATACCGATTCCTCTTACATGACATTATCAATTTGCTCACTCTACTATTGGTAGAGTCACGTTGCTTTGGAATATTTTAAATTCAAACTTGCCATATGATTTCCTACACTTCTTTTAAAAGGAAAGGGTCAAATCCGACCTGGTACTTAAGAAGGAACAATCTGTTTAAAAAAAAAAACTACACTGGCGTTCAAAGATACCTAACCCATACTAATCGATAATATAATTTGTCGTGTACGCTTGGCTTCTTTAGTTATTACTTCTATGAATAGATGGCGAAGGTAACAGTCAGTGTTGACAATACATAAATATACTTTCATTGTATAATTCAAAATTTCATCCTCATCTAATGATTATAAAAGTCATTAGATTTAACGGCAAACTGCTGATACTGTCAATTATGAGAATAATTTATACTTAATCTACATCAGGGACGCGTGGCTCGTGCTGTGAGAAGAACAGTCAGCATAAGTACTGTATCTGCGTACAACAGCAACTGTAGCAGGAGAAGGAGGCCAATCTGACAATATCAACTCTGACCGAATTTCATTGGGAAGTTTCCATTTTCTCTTTAGCATAAAAGACTCTGTCAACCCTCAGCCAGTCTTTAATTTACAGTAATGACAGCAATTTTTATTTAAGGGACCTTTAGTAGAAATATTTTATTCACATTCTCAGATCACCTACACATACGGTGTGGATATTATATAGGAATATCTAAGTGAAAAACAACTGAGATATCTGGAAAGTATAAAATCAAGATACTTGAAGAGGGCAGTCGGACTCTCCAAATACTCATTGTAAGCTACGCATACGAGTTAGCGCGGGAAACTTTCTTTCTGGACGACTTAAGACTGAGGATGCTGCTACCAGCCACGGAGAGCTACAAGGAAGTAGTGGAAGAAAGAAGACAGAAACGGAAGGAGATCACAAGGATTTCTACACGACAGCGAGACTGGACAAATGCCGGCTACGACACAAGATGGCTGAAGACAGGGCTACCGGTGCACGGATATCAACACAGAGTGTGTGCAATCAAGAGATACCATTCCCCAAATGAAATGTGTATTTGTGAACTGTATGGGGACCAATGCGGGAGATACCACATTCTCGAGTGTAGAAGGCGTGTGAAATCTATCAGGGAAACAATACAAGAGATAGAATTGCCGTATCTATCCACAGTGTGGGCAATACCAAACTATTACATCTTTGAACGTCAGTGTATATAAATATACTTGCATCACAGTCTAGTATGACAGTCAGGAAGCTTGAGTTGTGAGGGTGCTAGGAGCAATAGACTGTGCCGGTACTATTTCGCATTGTCTGTAATGGAGCGATATTAGCGATCCTAGTGGTTAGCAACTATATATGGATATATATTTACTACATATTGAGCTTCGTGACTATATATACTAGACTGTGCTTGCATTATAGAATTCACAAGAGCCTATACTGCAAAGTCAGCAGCAGCAGCAGCAGCAGAAGAAGAAGAAGAACTAAATGTACCCGTAGTCATGCAATTAATTATATTTTAAAATCCCGTACCACTTTTTTTCTTTTCAGATTTCAAACGGATTTATTTTCAATAACTTAATACAATACTCTGAAGGCATTTAATGAGTTTTGCATATAATAACTAATATTTAATGGAGCTAAATTATTATATCCCTGCTTTCGCTATCGATACAGAACTCGGGACGCAGCTGAGTTGTTACTTGTTACATTTTTTAAGCTAAGTTGGCAATGGATTACGTGATCGATCCTGTGACGTAATAATCTGTGTTTATGTGTTGTGTCCATGAAATTTGTGCTCAAAAATGTGTAAATTAAAACAAATGTGTTTGAAACAAGAATATTAAGAAATAATACAGTTGTTATTGACTGCGACAGCAATTCTATTCGAAAATTATGGGAAGATGTAAGTGCATAATATTACATAACATTCATATTTACGACCAACTAGTGTAGGAAATTGTTATTCATATAGATAATAATACTGTATTTGCATAAATTTTATCAACGGAAGAGACTTATTTTTATATTAAACGTGATATTTACGTAGTACCAATATTATACATAGTCTCTTAACAACTGCACACTACAAATACTAATGCTTGTTGATACACGTTTTGATATGTTTTTATAATTCGTATAGTCCACATCTTTCGAAATCGCACATAATTATTTACTACATTGTCCTTAATACTTAGCTACGGAATTTGTTTCCCTTAAATTCTAACCTGGGCTTCATATTGTAGAATCTGTCAATATTTTGTAAGGTAACGTTACTTCCTAGTGAATTGAGATACTTTGAGTACCGTAATTTGTTTCCCTTAAATTCTAACCTGGGCTTCATATTGTAGAATCTGTCAATATTTTGTAAGGTAACCTTACTTCCTAGTGAATTGAGATACTTTGAGTACCGTAATTTGTATCCCTTAAATTCTAACCTGGGCTTCATATTGTAGAATCTGTCAATATTTTGTAAGTTAATGTTACTTCCTAATAAATTGAGATACTTTGAGTACCGTAATTTGTTTTCCCTTAAATTCTAACCTGGGCTTCATATTGTAGAATCTGTCAATATTTTGTAAGGTAGCCTTACTTCCTTGTGAATTGAGATACTTTGAGTACCGTAATTTGTTTTCCCTTAAATTCTAACCTGGGCTTCATATTGTAGAATCTGTCAATATTTTGTAAGGTAACCTTACTTCCTTGTGAATTGAGATACTTTGAGTACCGTAATTTGTTTTCCTTAAATTCTAAACTGGGCTTCATATTGTAGAATCTGTCAATATTTTGTAAGGTAACCTTACTTCCTTGTGAATTGAGATACTTTGAGTACCGTAATTTGTTTTCCCTTAAATTCTAACCTGGGCTTCATATTGTAGAATCTGTCAATATTTTGTAAGTTAATGTTACTTCCTAATAAATTGAGATACTTTGAGTACCGTAATTTGTTTTCCTTAAATTCTAACCTGGGCTTCATATTGTAGAATCTGTCAATATTTTGTAAGGTAGCCTTACTTCCTTGTGAATTGAGATACTTTGAGTACCGTAATTTGTTTTCCCTTAAATTCTAACCTGGGCTTCATATTGTAGAATCTGTCAATATTTTGTAAGGTAACCTTAAATTTAACTTCCTTGTGAATTGAGATACTTTGAGTACCGTAATTTGTTTTCCCTTAAATTCTAACCTGGGCTTCATATTGTAGAATCTGTCAATATTTTGTAAGGTAACCTTACTTCCTTGTGAATTGAGATACTTTGAGTACCGTAATTTGTTTTCCCTTAAATTCTAACCTGGGCTTCATATTGTAGAATCTGTCAATATTTTGTAAGGTAATGTTACTTCCTAATAAATTGAGATACGTTGAATACCGTAATTTGTTTTCCCATAAATTCTAACCTGGGCTTCATATTGTAGAATCTGTCAATATTTTGTAAGTTAATGTTACTTCCTAATAAATTGAGATACTTTGAGTACCGTAATTTGTATCCCTTAAATTCTAACCTGGGCTTCATATTGTAGAATCTGTAAATATTTTGTAAGATAACGTTACTTCAATGTAAATTGAAATACTTTGAGTACCGTAATTTGTATATCTTAAATTCTAACCTGGGCTTCATATTGTAGAATCTGTCAATATTTTGTAAGCTAATGTTACTTCTATGTAAATTGAGATACTTTGAGTAACGTAATTTGTTTTCCCTGAATTCCTAATCCATATTTCATATTGTGAAATTTGCTGTAACATTTTTATCAACATAGGTACCTGTATTTCTTATTAATTGATTTCCATGAATTCGTAAGGCTTGTATTACACTATCAAAGATATATTTCAAGGATCTTTTGTAAAATGTATTACGGTGTAATAGGTTATCTTTTATAAAGGTTTCTGTGATAAAAGACCTTTTTTAAAATGTAAGTGCATATTGTTATTTTTTATTAAAGATATTAAAACCAATACTGCCACCAAAATGTGGATATGAGAATATGAAACAAATGAAATATTATAAAACACAAAAACAGACTAGAAAAACAGAAATAAAAGATTAGAACTGTACTCGCTGTGTTCCAAAATATGGCGGAGAGAGATGTCATTTAATCCGTTCCAAAATATGGTATAGGCCTAGATTTGTTAAAATTCTCAGTAATATAATGCAACTTTAATACATTTTCTAGATACTTATTTGTTTGATAAATTAACATAACAAAAACTAATAAATAAAGTACTGTATATTTCATTACATGTGACGTCAAATTAATAAAAGAAAAGGTCAACGTAGAGTATCCACCGCCCACTAAACGAATATTGGTTAAACGAGCGTAGAGCGACTTCCGCCGATTTTGGAATAGACACCGACGCACTTAGGTTAGGTTAGGTTAGGCTTTTATTATCCCGTCAAGATGTTTAGGATTAGTGTAGAACTGGCCTATGTCTCCTATAGTGGGCGGGACATAAGTAACATTCACCAAAGAAAAAAACAAACTTTGTTTTGAGAGAGGCAAATTAACATAAAACTGCAATAAATTACAACCCGTTTTTATACGACTGTTGTACCTTAGACATTCTATTCAAAATTGATTGTGTTGGTGTTCCATTTTCTGCAACAGGTGTCCGTTTGATTTCTGTTCATAATGAACTATTTAAATATTATAGATTGTTGCACTACAGAAAACTAGAAATTATATTTATTTCTTTCCAAAATGCAAGATTTCACGATCTCCTATGTACCACTGCCATACAATGAATAAATGTGTCGTTTCCCCGCAATGAAAAATGTTATATTTTGCACATAGGAGTTATTGCAGGAACAACGATACTATAATCTGAGGCGGCGGTGAAAATGTATTGTATTGTTATTTTGAAAGTCTTGTATATCTTTAAATATCAGTCCCATCAAAATTTTGCATAGAATAAAATTTATCGGAAATAAGTTTTAGAGAAACGTTTCTTACGTAACACTTTTCACAAAAATCAATAATAAGTGAGATATTTCGATTTACTTAATTCAGGCCACTTTATAATTCCCCTTTTCAATAAAGTATTTTAAATGACATATACCCTAGAATCTAAGTTACAACGAACTTAATTTATATTCCACTTTTCATCGAAATTCATTCTGGCATTATCGCGTGAAAAATGAAAAAAACATCCAGACAGACGGACAGACATACATACCAAAAAAAGCGATTTTCGGTCTCAGAATTTTTGGAAAAGCGAAAATTACCAGAAAAATCTCGGTTACAGATTCATTATTAGTATAGATTACTAGTAAACATGCGGGGATGCTACAGTGGAATGGGCAGATCTCTGAGCCCCTTCGATCTCCTTGTGTAGAGAAAAGTCTGTTTTGGAAAGTCAAAACGATCACTTTTTTTAAATTTGTCGGGCTCTACCTTCCATACGCCTGGAGGCAGAGGGTTGTCCTTGTTACTACAGATGGTGTTCGGGGAACTCTATTCGACACACTTATCAGCTTTTTTCTCACTACACGTACTGCAGAGTTATGACGGCGAGAATGTCGGCGGAATTGAGGCTTCAAGCCTTGATATTATTTTCTCGAAAATCAGCTTGTGTTCGGGATTCCCAATTTGATGCTACCGCGTCCCAAGGCTTTTATACTCCCATGTTACCTCAATAATACGATCTTTGGGGGCTGGAAATGTGGGAAGAAGGGAAGGGAAGGGAAATGACGTCACACGATTCCCGCTAAAGGTGGCATGTTGAAATGGCATATAGTGACAGCAGCGAATAGGGATTATAAAGAATGGACACTGAGCGAATTTTCCTGTGTTTTGTTTTTCTGTGCGCCAGCGGATAGTTCCACTTTCAAGCGCTAGAGGTAGTGTAATCGAGCATACGCTAACATAATAATTGAGAGTAGAGTTGAGACACAGGATCCAAACATCGCCTACCTCATTGCATAATCCAGTAACGCTTTGCTTCAAATAAATTCAAGTTAACAGCTTTTCCTTATTTCTCAGTGACAAACTAGTTGTAATAATAATATTTTATATTTCAGATATCATAAATTATATTATAAAATAATATAATACATTATAAAATTAAGCGTCAAATTCGTTTAATATTTTTATAATATAATATAATATAGGTATATGTTTTTACTTCTCGTGAGAGTTTTGTTTTTCCATTTTCAGCGCTATCAAAGCATTACATATTTTAATTGTTGTTGGGGTCAACGTCTGAACACTCATTATAAAGGAACTCTAGAGTCTAGACATTACAGTTAATGAAGGATTTATTATTTTATGGATCCAATTTATTTTATTTGAGTACATAATGTACCTAGATGTATTAATTATATGTGTTATATTTCCGCTGTGTCGACTGCTAGCTGGAATACTCCAATTTTCTTTTTATTAATGCGTAGGGCTCTTGTGTTGTCAGCGCCAACTCTAGGGAGAAAGCAGAATCTGACGCTCTAGCTGGCTTGAAGGCCATTGAAATCGGTCGGCTACATCAAAGGTATAGTCGGAGGCACCGATTTTGGCAGATGACCTCGATGACATTTCCAGTAGGCGAGCCAATATTGTTTGTGTAAGCTGCGAGAATGAGATGCGATAACATTCTGAGTCGTTCATATTTTCATAACAGCAGCTCATATCAATTATCCTTATTATGAAACACACCACGGTACAGTCCTACTCAAAGAATATCTTTAATAAATGTAAATGACTTCCGTTCGCAATGATTTTACAATACGTCTCCTACATTTTCTAAATTAAATTAATTCTTATTTAAAATGAAAAAGCATTGCATTGCGCATATATGTATATATAATCCTACCCTTACAAGATCAATATACAAGATTTGTCCAGTAATAATCTAGGGATCGTCTACTGGTGGTGCGACAATTCAAGTTAATAAAATTACGATTCTTCTTAATAATCAAAATATAATTTGGTTAATTGGGTAAAATTGCATGCTGCGGAAGTTAGATTTATATACCCAAGTATAATAAATAGGATTGTAATGGATATTACAAGGGCAATAACTTCTTCACACGCACATTGTGAATGAACAGAGAAGAAAGCATTTTAAAATATTCGAAATCGTACAAAATATCGGAGAAACCAATTTTCCCTGCACAAATTGCACCAATTGAAAAATATAATTACCATTCACAATAAATACTGTATTTTATGGATTCTAAAAAGTTGTTTATTAATCTAGAGGTATTGGCTGATGACTCTATTAAATTCCAGCACAACATTCATTCAGAATATGTAGAAATTACACTTTGGATTTTACTAAATGTAGAGGCCTACTATCAAAAGGTGTTACATACCCCCTTAAATACTGTACATGTGTTACCTGTGCGACATCCGATGTTTAATTTTTAAAATGTAATTCATAGTACTGAAACTGCCATATTGAATTCGCACAAATTGTATTATTCGTAATTTTCGTCTCGAAAAACCCCTAAGATATCTAATTTAATTTTTGACCCATTTTTGTCCCACTCCACCACTTTAGGGACAAAGTCGGACTAAATAATACCTTATTCGTATTCTGTGATCGTAAAGATCCCCAGATATCGACTTTCATCGAGATCGGATGACATGAGATTTTCACTCCCTTCTGCCTTTTCATCAGTACCTTAGGATATGGTATTTAAAAAATCTAAGAATGTTTAACCAATATTGTAGAGAGTAACCTTCATTTTAAATTTTACGTCTCTAGTTAAATATAGTTTAGTGAATTTTAAAATCGTCGACTTCTTTCTCTCTCCTCTCTGCTCGAAGTATATATAAAAAAAAAAAAAAAAAAAAAAGGAAAGTAGCCTACATGTAATTGAATTTTTACTTTCCTTGTACATTTTAGAAACAATTCTGAGAGATGAGATGAATAGTCTAGCCCAATTTTATGAGTGAATCTTTGTTTTAAAACAATAAATCGGTATAATTATTTTGATCATTACTGCCTCCCATTTTCCATCCCTTAATGTTCGTATTTCGTAAAACTCAGTCTCATCTATTGACTAAGGATTAACATATTTCCATTTCGTACAATATTCTGGTCACGAGACATAATCATATACTTTGTCTTTTCGGGATTTACAACCAAACCTATCGCTTTATTTGCTTCAAGTAAAATTTCCGTGTTTTCCCTAATCGTTTGTGGAGCTTTTCCTAACATATTCACGGCATCCGCATAGACAAAAGCTGATGTAACCCGTTCAATTCCAAACCCTCTCTGTTATCCTGAACTTTCCTAATGGCATATTCTAGAGCGAAGTTAAAAGTAAAGGTGATAGTGCATCTCCTTGATTTAGCCTGCAGTGAATTGGAAACTGCTGTAAGTTTCATTGAGACGCATTTTAATTAATCGAACAAGTTTCTTGGGAATACCAAAGACACACATAGACTACTGTAATATTTGTTTAGTTTTTTGGAGGTGACTGTCCAGAGTGCACAAATACTCGGGCGTGCATGTTTACTCTTATGTCCTACCCATTCCAGCTGCGACAGAGATAACAGCCAATCTTGCAGCGGTAAGGGACTCGCTTTCCAGTTCACATTGAGAAAATCCATCTGCCAAAATCCCTGGCGCGACCTATACCGACGCGAAGTGTCCATTCTTTATAATCCCTATTCGCTGGTGACAGCTGATTCACACACTCAAAATCATGTCAGGGCAAAGGTGTGCTGTAGCTGTTTGCCGAAGTTTTTATAATCTGAAAAATAAAAATGCAAATAACGTATCGTTTTTTTACTATTCCTATAGGCGAAGAAATTCGCAAGCAGTGGATTGTTGCTTGCAAGAGGCAAGATAAATTTGATCCGCAAACAAGCAGAATATGTTCCCTCCATTTCAACAAAGAAACCAACAGGTAAGTTAGTATCTTAAATTCATGATTATAACAATAGGGCTGCCATATTTAAAAAAAGTTTTAATAGTACTTTCCATACTGGTATTTCATTAGGCCTATAATGATTTAGATGGATTTGTTTTTTTTACGATATGCATTTCGTTGTTATAACTATGTCACGCCTATATAAACAACTGTGGTTAAGAATACAGACAACGATAATTTTTAATTTACGAGTTCGTTTTGGCCTTGTTTAGATAGCCAGATAAAAGTATAGTAAAAAGGTGCAACGAATTTGTTCGATTTTAATGCTGATTACTAGTAAATATGCGGGAAAACTACAGTTAAAAGGGCGGGTCTCTGAGCCACTTCGTTCTCCTTGTGCAGAGAAAAGTCTGTTTTGGAAGGTCAAAATGGCCATTCTTTGAAATTTTGCCGGCCACTACCGTCCAAACGAACAGGGACAGAGAGTTGTTCTTTACACTAAATATAGATTTCGAGGAGCTCTATCACTGCCATCGTGATCTAGACCAGGCCGTAATGCAGGTTTTGTGACGTCATACGATGAGTCGGGCTTTTCTATTTGAGTATACGGAGCTGAGAGAAAGATATTACTTTATAGCGTGTCGGCGCTCAATTTTATTTAGTGTAATGTGTGTATAAGACCCCTTCACACTTCTTATTGCATAATATGTTGCAGAAATAATTACAAAACTGTGTTATTTTAATGTGAACGGAGTTTTGCATGGTAACATAACCTGGTTGCATCAACATTTTAAGTTTGGAATGGAAGCTATTTTGAGATTTAATAAAGAAGAATTATTTATATTGTGATTTTAATTTAGCACGTCTACCTTCCTTACTTGTAGGTACAAAATTTACCAAAGTCCCTCCTATGAAATTAGTGTATGTACAGTTGTGTGTTAATCTGGTAGGTTAGATAAATACAATTCATTACAACCCAGTAAAGTAGGGAGCAAATAAATAATACAATTAAATTTTTATTCAATGTAATATGTGCATAAGTTCCATTTATGTGTTGCATAATGTGGCAGGAATAATAAATAAAACTGTGTTATTTTTATGTGAAGAGAATTTACAATGTTAACATAACCTATCTGCGTCAACATTTTAGGCTTAAGTTGAGAACGAAAACGGTTTTGAGATTTAATAAAGAAGAATATATTTTTAGGATAAACTTCAGAACACGGTTACCGTCCTTACTTATAGGTAGAAAATTCACCACAGTCCCACATATGAAATGTACATACGTTATATTACTTAGTAGCGCTGAGGCATAGTTCCGGTAATTTATGAACTGAAAACAGTTGAATTTATTTTTTGTGGAGATGCATTTGATCCTATAAGCAAGGCATATTAAAATCCTGAACGAACCGAACTAATTTGTATATGCAAGATGTATGAATACGAAGGGAACTACCTCGGCGCTAGTTTAGCCCTAGTAACATATTAAACTAATCAGACTTCAGACTGGAGTACCGTCTGAAACGAATAAATACAATTGAAGTGTAGACAAATTGCATTTATAAGTTATACGTAGCGTTATGCTTAATTATAATGCATAATTGCGAATATGGAAATAAGGTAAGTACTGATAGAATAAACATAACCTATAACTTCAACACATTAAAATATGCGTGCGATGCAACTGAAAATTGTTGAAACGTGCATAAATGAATGTGCAAGAATTTCGTAATGAAGCATGAGTGCTTTATTTCAACTAATTACAATTCTAGATACTGTAACAGTAATGAAAACTATAGGGTATAATTTTTCGTAATATACTATATGTATCAGTTATTGTATCTCGTTTTTAGTTCAAATTGTGTATATTATCAAACGTCGTATTATTTACTCGTATAATGTAGGTTATTCACAAATAAAAAGGGCGCAATAATTTAAATTTAATAAGACAAATACGTTAAACTAACAATAATGGATTAGACAAGAGTAACATCGGTAACGCTGCACTTCGGCCTAATCACAACTTACTTTACATGCCAGTCAGTGTTTCACTTTCACGTATATATTATTACACATATTTAGCCTACTGTTTATAAGACCAAAATTTCACTTAACCACATAAGGGCGCAATATTTAATCGAAATATAGGCAGGTATTACACATACGAACTTTGCCTGCAACAACGTAATTTTCACACCAAAAATAATATTATACCTTAAATTGCAAGTAAATTGTGTCTCAAGTGTCTCACAATCACTGTTTAAAATTTTACTGACGCAATTACACTGCATTTCAGAGAAATATATGTTATTCTTCATGCATTGCAACTAATTCATATGTTTGAAAGACCGCCTTTCGCGATCAGCTGTTAAGCGAGTCACGTGGTCTGCCTTACGGCCTGTATTAGATCACGATGGCAGTGGCTCTATTCGACGGACTTATCAGCTTTGTTCTCACTACACATACGGAGGAGTTAGACAGCGAGAATGTTGGCGGAATAGAGGCTTAAAGACTTGGTATTTTTTCTCGAAAATCAGCTTGTGTTCGGGATTCCCAATTTGATGCTACCGCGTCCCAAGGCTTTTACACTCCCATGTTACCTTAATAATGCGATCTTTGGGTATGGTAATGGGGGGAGAAGGGAAGGGAAATGACATCACACGATTCCCGCTAAAGTTGGCATGTTAAAATGGTATATAGTGACAGCTGATTCACATACTCAAAATCATGTCAGGGCAAAGGTGTGCTGTAGCTGTTTGCCGAAGTTTTTATAAGCTGAAAAATAAAGATGCAACTAACGTATCGTTTTTTACTATTCCTATAGGCGAAGAAATTCGCAAGCAGTGGATTGTTGCTCCCAAGAAACAAGAAAAATTTGATTAGCAAATAGGCAGAATATGTTCCCTCCATTTCAACAAAGAAGATTCCGAACTGGATTTCCGGAGTCAATTGCTTAAAATTCAACCAAAGAAGCCGAGGATCTTAAAACCAAGAGGTAAGTTAGTATCTTAAATTCATGACTATAACAATAGGGCTGCCATATTTTTAACAACTGTTTTAATAGTACTTTCCATACTGGTATCTTATTAGGCCTGTCATGGTTTAGATTAGTGATGGGCGAAGTTGTTTTTTCCCGGAACAGTTCGGACGGTTCCGGTTCCGAAAAAATACTATGTTCCAAATAACAGTTCCGAAATAACAGTCACCAGTGGTGATGAAGAGTCGTTCAAACGAACGGTACAGTACCCTCCCTCTTCACCATAGACAAATAACACCATGCAGCTCACTGGAGCACTCAGGTAGGCATGACATAGTACACATTCTTATCTATAGATGGCACTGCAATGCACATTTGAATCGATTTTGGAAAATTGCTGCATGCGGACAGAACTCAAAATAATGTTAGTAATTACACAGCTGTTGACTACAAGGACAGAATACAACACTTTGTTTTCTACATAAAGTTATAAAGACATGGTAGCCAACTAAAAAAAATGGCATAACATCTAAAACATATGGTATGTAATTTCTGTTCTCTCTATTACATAATAAAAAAAAACAAATCATTAATTTTTATTTTTACTTTTCTTAGTACACAGTTATAATAATAATAATAATAATATTAATAATAATAAATATTACAATTTCATAAATAAAAAAAGATATATATTGGCAATACTGAAACCTGGAAACCCCGCAGTGGGTTAGTAAAATGTTGGAATCGCATCTTTACCAAAGTGTAATTTAAACTTCGCATTAAACCTCGCTCTCCAAATCAGTACTTATATGGGTAGTTTCCAACAAATAATGCTACAACATTTTTGTCGTTCTTTGATAACAGAGAAGATAGCACTTAAAAACTTGTGCTTTCAGACTTAACCTCAACAAACGACATACAGACATTGTAACTAAACCACTCATTACCATTTACGACTTTAACCTTTGTATAGAATCAGCTGATCAATGAATTAATAATAGTATGCGTACTTTATGACTTTGTAGAATGTTTATAAAACAGAATTAGTCAACTAATGGTGAAATGAACCATAAAGCGGGAATCAATATTACAGATTATTGAATACATACTATAACATTACAGATGATTGGCCAGTCTTACAAATGTTGATATTAAAGTTCGCGCCACCGCAAGGATTTCAATGTCCATGCGCCCCCTCCAACCACGTGAGAGTTTCAGAACAGTGTAACTGCAGCTGTCGTTGGTTCATCGGAACAAGAAGACGTTCCGACTGTTATCTCGGAGTCGGAACATACCTTGTGCAACGAGGTACTGCAAGCCCGCAACAGCTGGGCAAGTGAGCAGCTCGGAGTCGGAACACTGTTATTTCGGAACAGGAGGTTCCGACAATAGGGCTGTTCATTTTTGCAACAGTTCCGAGACCGGAACAGTTCCAAAATAACTGTTGTGTTATTTTTTACCCATCTCTAGTTTAGATGGTTTTTTTTTTTTTTTTTTTTGCTGATATGCATTTCGTTGCTATAACAGTGTCACGCCTATATAAACAATTGTGGTTAAGAATACAGACAGCGATAATTTTTAATTTACGAGTTCGTTTTGGCCCCGTTCAGGCTATTCCGAATGCAATAAACAATATTCGAAAGCAATGAGAATATGAACATTTTGAACTGGACATATTTGAGAAGTGAACCCTGCCCTGTAAAATCGTTTCGTAAATTGGTGAACAAATTTGATAAAACTGCTGCAGTTACCAATAATAAGCTATCGGGTAGACCGAAATTAGTAGAAAAGGAATGTTTCTTCTTCTTACAATAAACTTCCATTTCTTTACGAAGAAGTTGGTGTTTTTATTTTTGCAGAACCTAAACCTTTGCCAACATTATGGCCATTTGAAACTGGGAACTTACTTTAGAATAACGTTATATTTTGTTATTAATAACCATAATAGTGATAGGATAAACAATTAACAATATCATTATATAGCTCTAATGGTCTAACGTAAAGATTACATTTTAGTTCATGCCTTTCAAAATGAATAATTTTTTACATTAAGACCATAAAATTGAATAGGCTACATGTCTTTATGGCCTTTTGTAATTTATGATTCTTTACCTTTACAAGAGAAATAACAAATATACAGGATAAATAAGATAAAGGTGTGTGTAAATACATATTAGAAATCTTGTGTGTGTAAGTAATTCTGACGAACCTATAAACTGTAACAGATCCTCAAGGATCAATATTAGGTCCCCTACTTTTTCTAGTGTTTATAAATGATCTTGCCCCCCTAATAAAATATGTACGTCATCCCATATTATTTGCAGATGACACAAGTATAGTAATTACAGCCAATAACTCCAACATATTCCAATCTTCAACAGAGTAAATTCTCTTCAAACTATGTGACTTGTTCTCAGTCAATAAATTGGTATTAAATTGTAACAAAACTAACATAATTCAATTTAAATCCTATGCAAATTCAACCACGCAAATTTCTAGCGCAATAATTAAAAAAAGATCCCTATTAGAAACAACAACAACCAAATTTCTTGGCTTAAAAATCGATAATGTGTTAAATTGGAAAAATCATATTAAAGAAATTACCCCCAAACTAAATTCAGCTTGTTTTGCTATTAGATCTATGCAAAAGATAGTAAATATGAATACCTTAAAAACAATATACTTTGCATACTTCCACTCGGTAATGAGTTTTGGAATAATATTCTGGGGAAATTCCACAGATAGTAACAATATATTTCTATTACAAAAAAGAGTAATTAGCAAAGCTCGGAACTTGGGGACTTATGTCTTTGCACGTGACTAAGCGACCGGACTTCAATGTCAACAAACTCCCGCTTCCAGCACGGAGGTACTGCCAGGTCTGCTACAAAAGTGGTTTCTGGCTGCAACAACATATTGATAATATTATGGTAGGTTGAAACACGTAATTTTCATATATATATATATAATAAAAATAAACATGAGAAATACATCAAATTTACTGTTCTGCTGTGTACATTTTATTACAGTGTATGACTATCTACATTCGAAGATTTTTCGGTAGCAGACTTAAAATACTGAATGTTTTCACTGTTACTGTTTTCTGTTCGATTTTCAGCAGTTGCTAGCTGATCTCGTATCTGAGAAAGATAAGTATATCCTAAATTTTTCTCGAAAATAGTTTTCAATTAGCATGTCACTACTAGGGCAAGCCCTCTACATTTC
Source organism: Periplaneta americana (assembly GCA_025594305.2). Lineage (NCBI taxonomy): Eukaryota > Metazoa > Arthropoda > Insecta > Blattodea > Blattidae > Periplaneta > Periplaneta americana. The sequence continues at coordinate 162,968,207 of JAJSOF020000001.1, read as the reverse complement.
GATCCATGGCTATGGACAGACTTTTCTACAATTTGAGGGACTGCAATGCCTTTCAATGAATTTCGTTTCCAGCCTCTAGTTTGTGTGTGGCACAACTTACAAAATATAAACTCTTCATTCAAAAAAAATAATGTATCTCCTCCGAATTCTCCACGAAATTCTGTATCTTAAATTTAAAACAAAATGTATTTTCAAACTTATATAATACCCATTCGAAATAACACGTATTTTCTATTTCCTCAAACAGACCGTTTACCTTTAATTCTCTGAATGTCATTGGCTTCGACATAACAGTTTCTTCGTCCGTCTTCCTGTCATTAGTTGTGGCCACTTTCTTAGTACACACGACTGTCCCTGAGCACTTGCAGCGTGAGCTTTGTGTACGTTGTACCTGTAACCTTACTCATGCACACGACACAAGTCCCCAAGTTCCGAGCTTTGTAATTAGAATAATGGTAGGTGCCAAATCTAGGGAATCGTGTAGGACTATTTTCAAAAAAACTACAAATAATGCCCATGGCTTGTCAGTATATCTTTTCCTTAATAATCTTCCTCATATGTAATCGTGAAAACTTTGTAACTAATTCAACAGTTCATAGCTTAAATACACGTAAAAAAATGACTTTCATAGGCCTATTCCATCGGCAAGGCTATCGTGCTATCAAAAAGGAGTGCGTTATATGGCAGTAAATATTTTTAATGGCCTCCCTATCGATATAAAAAATGAAACTCAAAACATAAGATTATTTAGGGCCAAATTAAAGAAGTACCTAATTTCTCACGCCTTCTATTCTGTAAGTGAATTCATGACAATCAATAACACTTCATGAAATTGATACTAAAACTTTGTGTTGTACTAGCAGACTATATTGTAAATCTCGTCTGTATATATTTCATCTAGACTGTGACTATAAATTAAGATTTTATAATAGCATTAAGTTTTTTGACTTGTTCCATATTCTAGCTGTAATGCAATGTATGAATACCGTGGAATGTTAATAAATACACTACAATACAATTAGTAGGTAAGCCTGCATTGCATAGGTGATACCTACTTAATTTGACTTGGTAGTCTAGTGGTTGTGTTGCTAACTTTCAAAATCTCAAGGTTTTGGGTTCATATCCCTGTCAAAGAATAAGATTAAGGCAAAAAGAAATACTTAGCAAGCCATTTTTTTTTTTTTTTACTTCGTCACATCTACATAAAATTCATGTTGTATTATTTCCAGCCTTGCCAACTCTAAATTTATATCCGGATCACAATGAGATGGGGGCGTCATCATCTAGGAGGCAAAGAATGGAAAAGAGAAGACAGAGGACGTTGGATCAAGATCTACTAAGAGAAGAGGGAGGACAAAATTTAGTGTGTGAGTCAGAAACACAGTCACATACTCAAATAGAAGATAACAAGTATGAAATTCTGCTTCAAAAATACATGGTTTTGGAAGAAAATAAGCAGCTACGACAGCAATATTTGATAAGACTGAAACATATGTTTGGCGGCGAGAATGTTGAAATAACCGCCTTGGTATTTTTTCTCGAAATTCAGCTTGTGTTCGGGATTCCCAACTTCATGCTATCGTGTCCGAAGTAAGTCAAGGGGAATACAACACTGCATCCCGTTACTCGATATCGCAATTATTTCCGGACATTAGGAACTGAAGCCTTTTAGATAGTCAGAAAGAAGTCTAGGAAAGAAGTGCAACGGATTTGCTCAATTTTATTGGTAATTACTAGTATACAAGCGGGGATACTACAGTGAAAAGGGCAGGTTTCCGAGCCCCTTCGTTCTCCTTGTGTAGAGAAAATCTGATAAGTGTCCCGTTTGGAAAATCAAAATGTCCATATTTTTTTTTTAATTTGTCGGCCTCCATATGACTGGGGCAGAGGGTTGTCCTTAGCACCACAGATACAGTTCGAGCAGCTCTATTCGCCCCTCATGTAAGCTTTTTTCTCACTACACATACGGCGGAGTTATTGAGGCTAGAATTTTGGCGCAGTAGATTCTCGAAAATGAGCTTGAATTCGCGATTCCCATTTTAATGCTATCTTGCAAGAAGTAAGTCAAGGGGTAATACAGGACCGCATCCCGTTCCTCGGTATGGCCATTATTTCCGGAATTAGAGACTGCAATATTTTAGGTACCAAAAAAATAAGGCTAGAAAAAAGTGCGACGGATTTGCCGGATTTTAGCGGTGATTATTAGTGAACATGCGGGTTTGCTACAGTTAAAAGGGCTGGAAACTGAGCCGCTTCGTTCTCCTTGTGTAAAGAAAATTCTGTTTTGGAAGGTCAAAATGACCATTTTTTTAATTTTGCCGGCCTCTAACGTCCAAATGCGCGGGGATAGAGAGTTGTCATTTATACTGAGGATAGAGTTCGAGGAGCAGTATTCAACGCCCTCAGCGGCTTTGTAGTCACTACATGTACTGCGGAGTTATGGCGGCTAAAATGTCGGCGGAATGTCTCGAAAATCAGCAAGTGTTCGCGATTGACATATTGATGCTATCGTGTAAGAAGTAAGTTAAGGGGGAATACAGGACAGTATCGCGTTCCTCGGTATGGCCATTATTTCCGGAATTACAGACTGCAATATTTTAGATACCCAAAAAATAAGGCTAGAAAAAAGTGCGACGGATTTGACGGATTATAGCGATGATTATTAGTGAACATGCTGGGATGCTAGAGTTAAAAGGGCGGGACTCTGAGCCGCTTCGTTCTCTTTGTGTAGAGAACATTCTGTTTTAGGAGGTCAAAATGACCATTTTTTTAATTTGCCGGCCTCTCCCGTCCAAACGTGCGGGGATAGAGAGTTATCCTTTATCCTGAAGTAGAATTCGAGGAGCTGTATTCAACACACTAATCGGCTTTGTTGTCAATATACGTACTGCGGAGTTATGGCGGCTAGAATGTTGGTCGGAGTAATGGTTTTAAACACTTCCCATTTTTTCTCGAAAATCAGCAAGTGTTCGCGATTGCCATTTTGATACTATCGTGTAAGAAGTAAGTCAACGGGAAACACAGGACCGCATCCTGTTCCTCGGTATGACCATTATTTCCGGAACTAGAGACTGCAATATTTTAGATACCCAAAAAGTAAGGCTAGAAAAAAGTGCGACGGATTTTGCCGGATTTTAGTGATGATTATTAGTGAACATGCGGGGATGCTACAGTTAAAAGGGCGGGACTCTGAGCCGCTTCGTTCTCCTTGTGTAGAGAAAATTCTGTTTTGGAAGGTCAAGATGACCATTTTTTGATACTTTGCCGGCCTCTCCCGTCCAACGCACGGGTATAGAGAGTTGTGCTTTATACTGAAGATAGAGTTCGAGGAACTGTATTCAACGCACTCATCGGCTTTGTTGTCACTACACGTACTGCGGAGTTGTGGGGGCTAGAATGTCGGCGGAGTAGTGTTTTCAAACCCTTCCCATTTTTTTCTCTAAAATCAGCAAAGTATTCGCGATTGCCTTTTTGATGCGATCGTGTAAGAAGTAAGTCAAGGGGAAATACAGGACCGCATCCCGTTCCTGGTATGACAATTATTTCGGGAATTAGAGACTGCAAATATTTTAGATACCCAAAAATAAGGCTAGAAAAGTGCGACGGATTTGCCGAATTTTAACGGTGATTATTAGTGAACATGCGGGGATATTACAGTTAAAAGGGCGGGACTCTGAGCCGCTTCGTTCTCCTTGTGTAGAGAAAATTCTGTTTTGGAAGGTCAAGATGACCATTTTTTGATACTTTGCCGGCCTCTCCCGTCCAACGCACGGGTATAGAGAGTTGTGCTTTATACTGAAGATAGAGTTCGAGGAACTGTATTCAACGCACTCATCGGTTTGTTGTCACTACACGCACTGCGGAGTTATGGCGGATAGAATTTCGGCGGAGTAGAGGTTCAACCGCTCCCATTTTTTTCTCGAAAATCAGAAAGTGTTCGCGATTGCCATTTTGATGCTGTCGTGTAAGAAGAAAGTCAACGGGGAACAGAGGACCGCATCCAGCTGCTCGGTATGGCCATTATTTCCGGAATTAGAGACTACAATATTTTAGATTCCCAAAAAGTATTGCTCGAAAAAGTGCAAAGGATTTGACGGATTTTAGCTGTGTTTATTGGTGAACATGCGCGGATGTTACATTTGAAAAGGTGGGACTCTGAGGCTCTTCGTTCTCCTTGTCTTAGAGAAAATTCTGTTTTGGCAGGTAAAATTACAATTTTTTGCGAATTTGCCGGCCTTCCCCGTCCAAACACGCGGGGATAGAGAGTTATCCTTTATACTGAAGATAGAGTTCAAGGAGATGTATTCAACGCACTCATCGGTTTTGTTGTCACTACATATACCGCGGAGTTCACATTTCCCTATCTGTCTGTCTGTCTATTTATCTATTTATCTATTTATCTATTTATCCATCTACCTATTCTATCTCTCTTTATCTATGTATCCATCTATTCTATATCTCCAAATCTATCTATTTATCCACCTATAAAATCCATCTATCCATCAATCCATTTATCTCTATCTATCCTATCTGTCTGTGCCTATCTATCTATCCATCTATCCTATCTATCTATCCTCTATCATATCTATCTATCCAATACCTAAATCATATATCCTAAATCTATCTATATAATCTATAAAATCCATCTATCCATCAATCCATTTATCTGTCTCCATCTATCTATATATATCTATCTGTCTGTGCCTATCTATCTATCTATATACCTAAATAACTATATATTTATCTATCCATCTATCCATCTATCTATATATCTATCTGCCTATCTATATATCTATCTATCTATCTATCTATCTATGTATCTGTCTATCTATGATCTCTACCTATCTATCTATCTATCTATCTATCTATCTATCTATCTATCTATGTATCTATCTGTCTGTCTATCTGTCTGTCTGTCTTTCTGTCTGTCTGTCTATCTATCTATCTATCTATCTATCTATCTATCTATTTATCTATGTCTCTGCCTGTCTGTCTGTCTAGATAGATGGATGGATGGATGGATGGGTGGGTGGATGGATGGATGGATGGATGGATGGATGGATGGATATTCTTGAGCATGTTGACTTATAGGGTGACGGTGACTCTGATCAAAAATCCTTTCACTGTATTTGCATACATGTTAGATCGAGGATTTGCTTGAAATCTTGACGTAGATGGTTGAGACATTGAAGGATTTACTTGATGCTTAGACTCTACTTTGTGTTGAAATAATGGTTGCAAAGATTCTGGAACATGAGTCCATTGTTCTTGTCTTAACTGAACACCACGTGAGAATTTTTCCTTCAATTGTAAATAGTGTTCACAGCCTCTGTAATTAGCTGGATGTTGTTGTTGACAGTTCACGTTGTTTTAGGATTAGGGCATTGAGAGAAATGATGAGCCTCTAGACATCGAACACAGCGTGGTTCGAGTTGACAGTAGTTCTTTGTATGACCAAAATTTTGGCACCTTGTACACTGAGGGATCTCTCTGGATTGGCGTCTGATTTCGACTTTAACTACACTGTAAAATAGGCGACTGAGATTTAGTATTGATTTACCTTGGTCTTTGTTGTCCAGTTCTATTGCGCAAAGTGGAGTGGGCTGTTCGTTCTTTCCTAGGAGTCTCGTTACTTTATGAACTGGATAGTTAAGTTCTTCAAGGGCGACTTTTATCTCTTGATCACAGAGAGTAGGGTACATTTCGAATAACAGCAGAAAATTTGTTTTCAGCGGGATTTTTATAAGTATAATATTGCTGACGAATTGAATCAAAGTAAGTAGAAAGTGATCGAAAATCATAGGATGTTGATGCGTATACTTTTATGATTGAACCTTTCAACTCTGTATGAAATTCTGATTGTACATGATTCTGTATGCTTTGTAATAAGATCTGATAGTTTTCAATATTCTTTAAGCAGATAGGTGGAATTTTTTCCTTTTGAAGTGTAGAAGCAGCAGAAGGTTCCTCCATACTGTCTTCCGTAGCTAAGGGCTGAAATCTGTTTTGAGTTGGAATGTTGGTGTAACACGTCATATTCTGTGCTATTTCTGTATTTGAGCTTGTGCACGGCCGCTTATTAATTTGCATATTAGAAAAAGTTGCATTCAGATTAGGTACTGAAGAAGCATTCTTGTTCATAGCATTTAAAATAGTAACATTTTTACTTCCAAGAGGAGTCAACTTAACATGCTTAGCAGGAAGAGTTTTCAGTGATTTTTTAGGTAGCTGCATAAATATTGTTTTTTTTTTATCTTCTTTTGTTTGTTACTAGGCACCAAGGAAATGTTTACAGAACCTATATCATTTCCACAATTATTAATATTTACATCGCTACTCACAGTTTCCATCCGATCAACCACAGTATGAAAATCATGTTCAATTGTGCTAGGATCTAAACCATAAGAACCGGATTCATTTCCAGAAGAACCACCAATTTAAACTGTGTCCATGCTTGAAGAAAGTTTTTCACGCACTCGCACCAATGGATAATAATGTTAATTTAAAAACTAATTAAACAATTATTTTAAGTAATTAAACAACACTATAACAAAATAAACAACAATCAACACTAAAATTCTGACCAAGTTTTATGTTCAACTGTGTAAGCAAGTTTTAATCCTGGTTGAGTGTAAGAGAAGGCCTTAAGGCCTTAACTCTGCCAGGTTAAATAAAGCCATTATTATTATTATTATTATTATTATTATTATTATTATTATTATTATTATTATTATTATTATTATAAAATTGGCGCTTCAGGTTGAAATAATAACAATTAAATCACTAAATACGAGGATCGCTCTCAATTCAGCTCCAATAACTATCATGACCACCTATGAATTCCAAGTCGCTCCTTGATTTGGCTGATTTTGAATTCACTGGCTGAGTGACTTGGCTCGTTTTATTGCACGACTCTATATTTAGTGATCTGTAATGCATGAAGTTTTGCATTGCAGGCCATCATCTGCCACACAACGCATTCCTCTCTAACCTTCAAATCCTTATACCATACCTCTGATGGCTTTTAAGGAACCCGGAGGTTCATGGCTGCCATCAAATAAGCCCGCCATCGGTCCCTATCCTGAGCAAGATTAATCCAGTCCCTACCATCATATCCCACCTCCCTCAAATCCATTTTAATATTATCCTCCCATCTACGTCTCGGGCTCCCCAAAGGTCTTATTCCCTCTGGCCTCCTAACTAACACTCTATATGCATTTCTGGATTCGCTCATAAGTGCTACACGCCAAACATCTCAAACGTCTGGATTTAATGTTCCTAAATATGTCGGATGAAGAATACAATGTGTGCAATTCACCAGCTAGAGATACATGACTAATTTCAGTTTATAGTTAAATTCATTTTCTTAATTGTTGTGACTTGGCCGGTTTTGATACTAGACACCTCATATGTAACACTCATTATTTCTCTTATTCTAGAATTTCCAGCTAATCTTCTCCAGAAGTTCATTTCAGTGATTACTAGAGGAAAGTGCCCAAAACTGGACCCCCATTCTGTTTTTGATAAAAAAAAAAAGAAAATAGCAAAAAATTATGTTTTAAAAGTATGTAACATTTACTTTATAATGCTATGACCATTTACATTTTACTTTTAGAAAATACAATTAAAAATTAATATGAAAAAAATTATTTTCAATAACCTTACACTTTGGCAATTTGAAAAATAGTTGCCGAAATCGGGCCCCTTGTAAAAATAATCGAAATAACACTAAACAAAATTGGGAAAAGATATTAAATAAGAGGAAACCTATTCTAGTTTCAAAGTATAAGTATAGTATAATAATTATAAACTTTAGTTTTTAAAAAAGATATAGAATGTATTCAAAAAGATACAGAAAATGTACAACAGAATTAAACCGTTTAGTGACAAAATCGCAATGTACGCGTTCTTTTCAGCCCGAGCACAATCCACATGTGCCCACAGCGAGCAAATAATGCACATGACCCAAAGTTCCCCTTTAGAATCCTCCGAAAATTTTCTGTCACAAAACATACACCAAGCATCATCATCTTTGGATGAGGAAACTCCGGGAGAAGATCGTATTCAAATGTTCCAGAGGACACGCTGTTCTCATCTTCAGTGCTTGATTCTTTCACATTTTTCTCAAAATTTAGATGCTTTGTCACGAGCCCTTTTCCTTTTCTTAAAGGCTGTACGTACTGTTGAACCACATCACTGGCCGCGATTGCTATTGCGTCCTTGAGCACGTTTCCGTGCTTGTTGTTCAACTTTCTTGGCTTCTTTAGTTATTTTAGCTTCCACAAATTGGGCTTTATAATAATAATAATAATAATAATAATAATAATAATAATAATAATGGTTTATTTAACCTGACAGAGTTAAGGCCATACGGCCTTTTCTAACACTCAACCAGAATAAAACTGCATTACAAAAACACTATAATTTTACACACAAAACTGATGATAATAATAAAAATAATATAATGTAAACAACAAGTAAGTAGAAATCGGACAATATATAACATATAGAAAGAAAGAAAGGAAAAAGCATAATAAAATGTGAGCAGCAGGTCAAAATAAATCAGACATACAAGACGTAGATGTGATGACCGTAGAACTGCAGGTCTTTTGCCCCCTATTCGAGATCCTATTTTTTATTTTTGGAATGGGAGTGATGTCAAACGGGCTTGTCTTAGAAGATGTGGAACCCTGAGAATCCTCAAGTGTAGCTGGTGACAGAGGAACACCCTGACCTGCCGAAGATGTTGATGGTTGATTTGAGTCAAACTCTGCAATAACTTGTGGTTCGTCCACATCACATTCTTCTCTGTTCTCTGGAAAGCTCTGATTTCCTGTTGTTTGTTTCTTTAATACAGATTCATAGAAAGAGAAATCTCGTTTTTTGTTTGCCTCTTCAATGTATTCGGCATCTGAGAACAGCTTCTTGTTCAAGGGTTGTATGACTGTTGCTTTAAACCCATTGATTGCGATTTGAACTGTTTGGCATCTAATATAGGCTTTGCCAAACAGGCCCATTACATTAAAAGCACTGACAGCACATTCATTGTGCCTTAACCACTGCCTGATTTCCTTGCTATAGTGAACTATGAGGGGACCCATGAAAGTTTTGTCCAAAGGTTGTAGTTTTGTGAGGAGTGAGGTGACAGCAACACAATGGTAACATGATTTGTTTTTGCCAAGTCGATCAGATCAATATTCTGTGTGTGGCTAAAGTGGCCATCCAAGAGCATCAGCACAGGTGTTTCCTTTGTAGGATTGGCAAACTTGATGAAGTGTCGAAACCACTGCGTGAAGGAGTACATTTGGATCCACCCTGAATGATGCGCTGCAAAGATTGTTCCTGGTGGAGCCCCTTTTTTCAACTGCTCACTCATATTTTGCCTCGAAAAAATTACTAAAGGGGGCACAAATGAGCCACTAGCATTCATACAAACAACAATCGTTATAAGGGCCTCACATTCTCCTGATGTCAAGCGGTTATCTGTTTTTTACCCTTAAGACCAATTATTTTTGCTACTTTAGATTGTACCACAGTAATGCAGTTCTCATCAACGTTGTAAATTCTGCCAGGAGTGAATTCATCTTTCTCATAAACATCTTCCAGAAGGTAATTGAATTTCTCTGTGTTTTCTTTGCTGAACCCAAGAGCCCTGCAATAGGATGTTCCAGTAGGCTTCCTTTGTGACAGTTTGGTTTTGTGGCGTTTAAGAAAAAGACTTACCCACTTTTTCCCAGCAATTTCGTCTTTGAAAATATGTTCAATGTTATTTCTCTCTGCAATTGTACGGCCATTCTTTGTAAGTCATTACAAGTAAGCCCAAAAAAAGAAGCTTCCATAGCAAGACAATAGTGAACTAGCTTAGCTCTTCTTCAAGATCTTTACCCAAACTGTAAGTCTGCTCATTTTGTTTTTGTTGCTTCCTCAGGTGTAAGTTACCGTACTTCATGTTGAACAACCTCAAAAGTGTTGTTTTCGAACATTAAACTGTTTGCTGGCCTTCTTCCAACCCATATTCTTTTTCCGAACTGCTCCATTAGTTTTAGTCATTTTAGACGGACTTCACTTCCTTTGATCAACCTCTCCCATTATCCTCTTGGAATTTGTAACAGAATTCCAAGAGAATAAGAGTTTGTACAAATACAGGCAGAAAACAGAATTGCATGTTTCGCAGAACATTTCACTCCTAAGTAAATCACAATCACATAAAAAAACCATAGAACATATCTGTATTCATGGATAAAGCAAGTAGAAAAGTTATATTTATAATTCCATAATTTCCATTTCTAGGCTTACATTTTAAGCCACCAGGGAGAATTTGATCCATTTCTTTTTTATTTTAATTATAGCATTCGAAATTGCCGCCATGATTAAAATCAAACTAATTTACAACAATATTGGTTGGTTGGCAACATAGATAAAAACTATAAGTTATATATCGATAATTTAATTGATCAGAATGCTACTTCCATTGACCTTTTTTGCGGCTTTGCATATTTTTACATTCAGAGTGGGTCCTATAATGCATCTGTTCCAATAAGACATCTCCTGTGTTGCATGACGCTGAATCGACCATCTGCCACAACAAGTATTCCTCGCACTTTGTCCAAAGATTAGTATAAGGTACCTACTGCTGGTGAGTTCTAAACGGCTCAGGTCTGTATAAGACCCCAAAGCCCATCAGGTTCTTGCTTGCCTGATAGGGACAGTATGGTAGATCACCATCAGAGGTATGGTATAAGGATTTGAAGGTTAGAGACGAATGCGTGGTGTGGCAGATGATGATCTGCTTAGGCAGCATTGATACACAACTCATTCCATCACGGATACACAAGAAGTTTGTTGGGTTGAAATGCTTAGGGATATTCTATGTCCCACCTGGTAAGGCCATCTGTTCATTCATTTAATCATCATTTTGGGGTCGGAACATAGCTAAATATCTCAGGAAAAACCTCAACCAAGTAACTTGTCCCAACCCGGACCCGCTCGTTTCAGGGTCAGGCATAGGAACAGTTACTCAACAGTTTACCATCTGTACACTTTCATTTATATTTTTTCACTACACTAATTCCACTCCTTGCCCAAGTTTCCTCATAATTCCCTTTCCTTGACAATAACACTTTTCGATTTTCACTATGCTGTCACTTTTCGTAATATTAATCTAAAGTATTTGCTTATTACAGACAGTTGCTATCAGCAGTGAAGTACCTATATGAATTAAGAATTTGTCATCGGGATATTAAGTCCGAAAATATACTGCTGAAGAGTGCCTGCCACCTTAAGGTAATTGATTTCGGATTCGCCCGAAAATCTGCTAATAAAACTGGAGAGATTATTTTATCAAAGTCTTTTTGTGGCACATACGGCTATCAGGCTCCAGAAATATTACATGTAAGTATTCGTTGGAAAGTATTTGGAGAGAAACTACCCCTTTACAGGGTGTGCATTTACAAAATAAACTTCTCTCCTACATAACAGATTTTATGAAACTTTGTACAGGAATTACAGGTAGCATAATTATATTTTTGTGTACAAATTCTGATTACACTTGTATGTTACCTGTAGGTCTAATTGTTGTACAAATTTTCATGAAAAAAAAAAAATATATATATATATATATATATAAGTTATTAATTTTGTCTAAATGCACTATTATAAAGGACCAGTTCCTCTTATGAAACATAATCAGACTTTGTAGACAAAAAATATATTTGACCTGTAACTTCTGTATAAAGTTTAATAATACCGGTAATATGTTAGATAAGAGAGAAGTTATTAATTTTTCTTTAAATGCACCCCTATAGAGGGATAGTCCCTCTAATGGAACTGTAAATATAGTTTGTGCACAAAAACTGTATGCTACCTGTAACTTCCATGCAGTGTTTCATAAAAATCTGTTAGAAGTTATTAATTCTGTCTAAATGCACCCGCTATGAAGGGGTAGTTTTTCTTTGTGCATACATAATTAGAGTTTGTACACAAAACATATCGGCCACCTGTAAGACATGTACAAAATTTCATAACAATCCGTTATAATGCAAAGAAGTTATTAATTTTGTCCAGCTAGTGATTTGCATTCTGATTCACTGTGCGTTTGTTAAAGTTAGATAAAAATGTGTCCAATGTATTTTTAACCTGATGTTCGATGTTATGTGAATAATTTTGCAGACCTAAAACACTCACACAGTGATTAAAAACTTCCTTATTCGATGATTCTTTTCTGCTGTTAAGCCAAACATGGAACAGTCACCGTCACTAAAAAAATTAATTACTGTTAAATGTGCAAGAACGCGCAAACTTTGAATCAAAGATTCAACACTATAAATGATGCTATATTAAATGATAAAAGAATTGTTGTAACCGGATGTGAATGGCTATACTAAAACTCACATATTTAGAGAACTTTAATTTTTTTTTTTTCAATTGTAGCATTTAAACCCTACTATAAGAATAAAAATATTTTACAAACTTGTAATTGAAGTTACATTTGTAATAACGTATCTATCTGAACAGGTTCCATGCATGTTTCACAGCATAATAAATCACTAATAATAATTTGCTCTTTTTTACCCACATAGTAAACCTTTCTGTCTACGACTGAATAGGAGCAAGAAGTGTTAGGAAGAACCCTTCTAAATATATTGTTGTTGATAAAACAGTGAAAGCTATTACTCACAACATTCTTCAAATGTTAATGAATTCATATTCATCTATACCTTAACTAAATAAGTCGAAATTTGATTTTTGTCCACCTAGACTGGGAAAATTGCATACTGTGAGCCGGCAGGAAGCGATAGCTTATCAGACGAGCTGGATCCCACCTCAGCTGCAGTGCCGCAATATATGGATAGATAGATGAATACAGATTAGAATGCTGACCAAATGTAAAACACGTCTTTTCGAAGGTTAGATCTGCCTTAGATCCCTGTGATGGCCTTAGCCTTTCTCACTGGCAGTGTTGGTTGGAGTCTCGGTCAGTATGAGATTTTTCATTGAAAAATTCGTAGTGACACCTGATGCAGACAAGATCGCAATTAGGGGTTTTCTCGAGATTCTTCCATTTAATATTTGATCACTGACATATAGAGAAGACAGGCTGGACTACGACATGAAACCAGTATGCCTATATGCAGCTAACCTTTGTGTAGTGACTGGTGTTGGTGAAAATGCGCCTCGCCAGGAGCTAGTGTAATAGTTCACTATGACGTAGCGTTAGGTGTTCATTCTCCTCCTCAAGAATGTTTCGAGGTAAATTATGTGAGAAGAAAAAGAATTTTATTTGTTGGAGCATTTACAAGTGACAAAATCCACTTGAAAATAATTGAGAACGTTTTCTGCTTTTTCTTGCATTTATGTACAAAATAAAAATTCGTAATTCTCGTCATCTGAAGCATAGAATTCACAATGCCATTACAGCAAACATACTGCATTTTTAAGGATAAACTAAAACTCCTGAACACAGCCATGATGTCAAAGTTGGCCACAGTGAACTAGGTACTGGTATTAAAATTGACATCATTTTGTTTTTACTAACATTTCTAATATTAACCTGATTATACCTTTGGATTAACGGCTGAAAACCAGATAGATTGTTACCCCTTCCAAGACCGGATTTTGATGATAGTAGTATAAAATACAAACAAATCACTTTACTGGGTATAGGAGGGAAGGAAAGTCGTGTATCCATTTACGTAAACTGGGAACTACTACGATTTTGAGTTTGATCATTTTCGTTGGGATTTTATTTAATCAAAATACAGTACAGTATTAACAATAAGTGTTTTTGCTCACTAACTGAACTATCCAGGCGGACGTATTCATTATGCGATGTATAGCACACTCTCCACAGCACATTAGCATACAGTATGGAGAGTGTATTTAAATTGAAAAATAATCAAAATCTGGATATTTTAAACAAATTGTTGAAAATGGTGCACATTCATTTCGATACAGGCTTAATTTATTTTGTGCATACTATCGAAAATGTTTTTAAGCATATCTTCTGAAATGTAATGTATTTTTTCTTTAATGTAATTCTTTAATTCTTCTATTGTTGTAGGATGTTTAGCAAACACAACTGTTTTACAATAACCCCAAAAGAAATAATGCTAAGCGCTCAAATCAGTCGACATGCTGGTCCATAATCCTGCGCCTGTTAAGGTAAACAAAATACCTTACATACTAAAAATTCAATCTTAATTTCTGCCCGATCTGCTCAGATAAATTTACCCAGACATGCTATCTACTTATTCATGAAAGTAAACTGAAAACTTCAGCTATATGATGTTTTGAAATAAATTGCAGGAGAAATCGTATCAACCTTTTCAAAGCTGACATTTGGTCCACTGGCTTCATTTCGATGAAAGGCTTAATTTAAATTATCTACAACTCCCAATCTCGATAAAATGTTTGAAGCTGAGAAGTTTAAATATCTTGGAACAGTAATGAAATGTAATGTATTTTTTCTTTAATGTAATTCTTTAATTCTTCTATTGTTGTAGGATGTTTAGGAAACAAAACTTTTACAAAACAATTAAAGAAATAATGCAAGCGCTGGACAAATCAGACGAACATGCTGCAAAATATCCATAATTTTTGGCCTGTTAAGAAAAACAAAATACTTACATACTAAAAATTATATAAAATTTTGATCTGCTTTCAGATAAATTTAAGGAGACATGCTATCTACATTATTCGGATGAACAGAATACCAAAGAAGATCTTGAAGAAAATCAGACAAAAGACCAATGATGACCCAAAAATAGATGGATTGCAGGAGAATTCTCAGGACTATCTCGGAACAACTGCCTCTCAGGAAGGGACAGTTTGAGGAGGCTGGCTCGACTTTTGTGAAATGACAACATTGTACCTCCCATTTCAGGCGCGGACAAGAAAACAAACAGTGAAATGTCAATGGGAAGGAAAACTGAATTATCCCAACATAAGTATCAGTAGAGGATGTAAAACATTGGTAAAGTAAGTAAAGTTATAGATTACTTACGTTTTAATTTTATGTTAAGTTAATACTTACGTTGTGTCGCGTTGTTTTTCTAACACCAAATTGTTGTCATGTCATACTTCTGAACACTAATTGTGTTCCTACATGACAACTTAAGTCGAATGACATGTAGAACGGATGGCTACTGCATTCGACTCCCACTAAATGCCATAGGTACTCAAACTTATCAGGATTTCTGACACCACCATTATAATATTATCTTATAATTGAAAGAGATTGACTGTACTTTGTTTCCAACGTTCTTAGGGAACACAGGAGTGAAATTTAATGATTTTATTTGAAAAAACTCATTTTTATATTTTTACAGTAAAAAATTATTTAGACTTTCGTAAATCGAAATATGTTAAAATTATTGTTGTGTCGCCATTTTTAAAGCCCCAGCAGCCGACACACCCACTTACTGTGCAAAACACATGCACACTTGAATGATATCGAAGTATATAGTCCAAATATCTGTATATCAAAGGAAGAGTGTAAATCATGTTTCTAAGAGGCTTGGAACTGCTCTCAGAAATCTTGTAAAAGAATGGAGAGTAAAAAAATGTAACTTTGGGTGGCTGTAAAGCCAGAAATCTAAAAAAATCTACAATAAAAAGGATGGCCAGTTATTACAGAAATGCAATTACTGACAATGCTTCAGATGTTGCGAAAATTAAATCAGCTATATATGCCACCATCAGTCATTATTCATTACCTATATGTCTACCAATGAGAAGGCTCAACATGGGAAATGTCCAACAAACGAAATGTCTTGGTGCTTTTACAACAGACAGCGAACACAAGGTGAGACTCCAGACACTGACAGTAAAATGAAAGTAACTCTGACACCTGAAGTTGTAATTAAACTTATGCCAGTGCACCAGAGGCTTGCATCAGATGCTTTGCTCCAACGCTGCGCTAATGAGAGCGTTCACAGTGTTGTTTGGAAAAAGTGCCGAAGGAAATATTTATTTCAAAAAAGAAGTTAAGAGTTGGCACTAGTTAGAAATATTGCAGAATTCAATATGGAATGCACAAAAACAACTGAAGTTCTTCATGGAATGGATGCTGAAAAACAACAGGAAAACTAGTCAATGATGTGACAAGAACCATCTCAGACAGAACAGGAAAAGGAGCACACTGCATGAAAGATCAATCAGAAAGAAGGCCAGAATTGTGAAGATCTCTTCTGAGGAGGTGAAAAAGAATTTGGAAGGTCTCACTTATGGTGCTGGATTGTTCTAGACCAAAGGTTGGTGACTATAATCTTTGAATTGATTTTCCTATGAAAAAAATTTTACAACACCTTGCCATCTATAAAAAGTTCCTTGCAGAACAATTTTCATGCAGTTCCATTGAAACTTTCTGAGACTGACGAGGACAGTTGTAAAAACCAAAGTGGGCTAGCATTTTATTGTAAGTGCATATTTTGTATTTTAGATGTCAGAATTTGAAAAATTATAGATTTTGTAAAAGAAAATGAAATAAATGAATTTAAAAAAATAGTTCCAACAAACTAAATTACTAACAACAAAATGCTAACTAACTATTGTTTTTATACATATAAACTAGGTGCTAACCAATTTTGAGAACTAAATTTCAAAAACTGTTCCGCAAGGGGCATTTATTGAATCGGATATTGAAAAATAACAAAAATGTGTATTACTCTGAAACGAGTTAAGGTAGGAACATAAAGTTTTGTACAGAATCTACTGGCAATGACATATATAAGTGGTTAAAATTTGAAAATAATTGGTAGAAAAATAAAAAAATTACAAATTTCACTCCTGTGTCCCCTTACACTTTGTGTATTTAGCTAATTTGATTCTTCATCAGGCAGCGCATTTTTGTTCCCAAACGTACAGTGGATCGAGTAGTTTCATCTGGTACATCTATTACGTCACGTTGATGCATAACGTGGCTTGTTAGCCATGGATGCATAAGCAGGGTAGTATTGTAAGCAGGTACACATAGACTATGAATCATAGTACAATCACAGTCTAGTATATATAGTCACGAAGCTCAATATATAGAGAATATGCAGCCATAGATAGTTGCTAACCACTAGGATTGCTACTATCGCCTCATCACAGACAATGCAAAATAGTACAAGCACAGTCTATTGTTTCTAGTACTCTCAACAACTCAAGCTTCATGACTGTATGTACTAGACTGTGGTACAATATAGATGCTCCATCGTCAATGTTGTATATGTAAAACACCAAGTTACGACTACATTGTGACCTGATTCTAATACTGAGTAAGTTGCATTTTCATTCAGACTTTTGTGTTAATATTATCTATCTATGTTATATTGTATTTCATTTTGATCTGTATTTTGTATATATTGTGTAAAATATAAATATTGTTAATTTGTATATTGATTTTTGTTATAATTGTGTCACTGTAACGTCTTGTGACGTAAGAAGAACATTTTCTTAGCTTAAACAAGTTTTTACTGACAGTTGTGGTAAAAGATATGAATTTCATAATCTCAGAATATATATTTTTGTTTACCATAACAGAGCTGATTTTGTTAAATGAATTAATTGTATATATTGTATTTATAGAGATATAAGTTAATATGTATCATGTGTACTATTATGTTCTATATATTTTGTTGCATAATGATAGAATTTTCTGCTTCTCTTCACCCAAGCATTTCACTAATTCAACTTCTTCGCTTAAAATAGAAAATCCTTTTTCGTATTTTGATACGGCTTCTTCGTCTTCTATAGCTAAGTCATCTGGACGGTTCCTTGTCTCATATAACTCTTCTACATATTTCGTCCATCTGTTTAGTATTCCTTGTTTGTCTATTATTTCATTTCCGATGTCGTCCTCTATCAACCACATGGATTTCCTGTTCTTATTTGTGAAGTCTAAACATTTTACTTCGTGGTACGTTAAATCATATCTTTCTTTTCTCTCTCATCTGGATTTAATGTTCCTAGCATGGAGTTCTGCATTGTGTAACTTTCTCCATTTTCCTGTAGCTTCATCCCTCTTAGCCGCAAATTTTTTCCTAAGCATCTTATTCTCAAACACCCTTAACCTCTGTTCCTTTCTCAAAGTGAGAGTCCAAGTTTCACAACCATATAGCTGTGTTCGTGTGAGAGAATCAGTCCCATTTCGAGGTTTAGTTTGGGGTTTCGTAACATGCTGTTTTTTTTATGGTGATGGGTTGTTAGCCATTCGCCCAACCCCCAAGCTGGAGGATCACCTCTTATCAGCTATCTGCAACTGCTTATTCAATATATTCGCAGTATCCTCCATATCTGGAAGCTGTCTCCTCTATCCGAAACCTGAGGACGCGTCATGCCTTGGTGACAGGGACCCACAATACATGGATGTTAGGTTAATAGAAGGTAATATTTTTAAGTTTAAACTAACTAATAATTAACTATTGTATAAAATATTGCTCAGTTTCGACTTCTATTCATTTGTGAAGTTACTGAGAGGATCGCGAAATGTCGAAATGATTGATGAAATAAGATGCTTCACAGTATTTATTAGTGAAAACACATACAGAGAAGTCACAAAGTGGGCGTACCCCCCAGTTATTACGACACTACGATGGGATGGTTGGTTGATTGATATGAACATAGTTTAACGATCCAAGACATCGTTATGAAGACCTTCATTTTCATAGCATAGCTGAATTCTGCAGATGTTTTACAAAGATAATCAAGGGTCACTTCGTTGAAGGCATCTTCCACAATTGCTCGTAATTGTGCCGTTGTGTTGTTGCGGTGATTTCGCACTTTGTCTTTGACGAACCCTAGAGAGCATTATCAGGTGTTGTGAGGTCGGGACTTCGTGGAGGCTAGGCAAAAGGAGCTTGATCATCTGCAGGTCCTCTTCCAGTCCACGTGCTGGGAAAGATCGTATTCAGGTATCAGCACGCTTGCAATACAAAATGTTGCGAATGCACGTTTTTCCCACCTCAACATTTTTGCTTTCCTTGGTGGTTCCACACCAAAGTGGTCACGAAATTCCATCTTCATTGTTACCACAATGTCTCTGCAATGTAGTTGGCTAGCCAGGAAGCTAGAGACAGCCTACAAAGTGGTTAGAGATTGATTAAAGCAAAGTAAGACAACGCAAGCGAGACAGTACAAGAGGCGAAATGTGAAACTTCAAACATTTGAGATAGGAGACAAAGTATTCATACACAGCACAGTGTTGAAAAAGGGAGTAACTAAGAAACTAGCTAAACAATGGACAGGCCCAGTTGAGATAGTAGAAGACTAAATGAAGTCAATTACCGCATTCGCTATGGAGACGGTAGAACACAAGTAGTTCACGTAAATAGGTTAAAGTTGTGCCCCTGTAGAGTCAATGGTCAGGATGACGACATTCACCCTACTGAAAGTAATACGAAAAGTATGTACACGCACTAGTGGGAGAATGATGAAGGACCCTGGAAATGGAATCGAACAGAGAACCCCAAGGTGAAGGGATAATGAGTGAAACGTCAAGAACGGCGACAGAAAATGCGTGGACATCGGAAGATGAGATACTGCTAAGCAAATTAAGAGAAAGAGTAGAAAGAGATGAGGATTTTGAGTCCGAGGACGAAATCCCTCTTGCCTCGTGGAAAGCAAGATTACATGATCCTCCCCAGGCACACAGTTCTACTGAACCAGACCACGAGTTCGATTCTCCTCATAATTCAGTAAATGCTCCAGTGTGAGTAATGAAACAGCCGAACAGAGAAGCCAACCAACTTCACCTCGCTATGGATTGCGAACCAGAAATATTTACTAACCTATTTGATTGTAGATTGTCTAATTGTTGTTGTAAGAAAGTGGTCTAACAAAAATATGGGGATGAGATTTACACTCTCTGTTCTCCGGATGTAACAATATTTTCAGCTACTCAGCCGCACTGTCTAACCAGAGGAAACTGAAGAAGCCTGTGTTATCGGATCTGAATGATCTTCGATGTGATATCGTCTATTCCAGGAAAAACTCCAAGTATATTGTATGTATTTATGTATTTATTAACACTACAATTGGGTATACACCCGGTGGCAGTGATATATAATATACAATAATTACAATTACAGAAATAAAATAAAATAAACGTAAATCTATAAATATTAGATGCAATAAACCTAGGACTATAAATAAAAACTACTCTATAATAATGCCTACGATAAGCAAAAGTAAATCTAACTTATAAGTACTTCTGTTTCACCCAACTATTACCAATTTAAATAATTACATATCACCTTAATTTATTTACATACCATCTTAATTACATATCATCTTAATTAATTACATATCACCCTAATTTATTTACATATCAACTAAATTACATATCATCTTAATTAATTACATATCAACTTAATTAATTATATATCAACTCAATTAGTTACATGACACAACTTAAATAATTACACTGTACCTCCAATTACATTTTCAGTCTAATCTTCTCAACCTTTCCTTAAATGTATTGATTTTAAGAGGACCACCCTGAAAGATTGCCGCAGGTAAGCTGTTCCAGTCTACTATTGTGCGGTTAACAAAGGAAAATTTTGCCACGTCTGTTCTTTGTTTTCTACATTTAAACTTCCTAATATGATCAGCCCTTCCTAAGTATGATGGTGTTGCTAATCTAGCATTGATATCGGTCCATGCTTTGTGTCCCATATGTGCCTTAAACAATGCGGTGAGTCTGGTTTTTCGTCGCCTTGATTTGAGAGGTTCCCACCCTAAATCTTTTACTATCTCCTCACCATGTCCCTTCCCCATTTTGACATATTTTGCTGCCTTGCGTTGGATCTTTTCTATTGAATCGATTTGGTTTTGTCTGTACAGATCCCAACCTACTTCTCCATATTCCATAATATTAAGTAGAGCACGAAGCTCGTCTGGAGATGCCAAAGTTCAAAATGGCACTTGTAAAATTTACTTCTACTTTTGTAACTTAAAATAACTGTATCATAAATAATTCTGTTGATCCAAGTTAACTGCTATGTAATATGTATATAGATTTTGAAACTTTTTGAACAATGAAATAAGATATGTTTCTAAGCTTAGGATTAATTTAACACAAGAATATAATAGCATATAATATAAACTTAAAGGTTATTCTGCCTAAATATTCAATTTCAAACATATCTCAAATGATAATTTAAAAGAAAGCTTAGTTGATGTGAAAGTTGAAGTTAGACATGTCACAACTAAAACTCTTTCGTGAGTAAGTATACGATTACCTTAATTTAATCATTGTGCTACTCGAACTTACTGTATGTATGTGTTCTAGGTTTCGAGAATGCAAGACGTACTGCCGGTGGTGTAACATGAAACACAGCGTAAGCAAAGAGAGCCATGAAGGACAGGTGACGTCACTCACTAGCTGGAATGCTACCAGTACTCAGCACATAACTCACATGTGGCAAGCAGGACAGCAGAAGAGCACGTAAGCGCAAGTGCATGAGGGATCTTCGCCTCTGTATGAATAATACTGATGTTGATTTGCATTTTTCATATGTTCCCGACATGTCGCACAAGGCAAGATCCCCGGTGATCCTGCTCTGCAGAATGCCGTACGAGGCCTCACGGAGACTGGGGCAACAGCGGCGATTATTATTGCGGTGCTCAGGATGCAAGACATGGTGCGAGGTGCCTCGCAGGTGACCTGGACAACAGTTGCAAGTGGGAGAAGTTTCGACACTGACGGCAAATGAAGGTGTTCCGTTGGATGCTCTCCCTCCTCACGCGGTGCATCCGGGATTTGTGAATAAGTAGCGCACCTACCCACAAACATGGATAACCTAGTTTAGGCATATGACTTGAAAAAGATGGAAAAAAAAAAAATAAAAAAAAAACAGAATGTGTGTGTAAAGTATGAGTGAGGAGAGAAGAATGCATATCAGCGCCCCGGAAAGAAAAGGAATGAGTGAGAGAGAGAGAAATACTGTATTATCTTAGATTGTAAGGTTTTATTGTAAAAAAAAGGAAAACTATTCAAACGGTCTTACTAATAAAAGCCCTATATACAGACATTTAACTGTCTTATACTTATACAATGAGTAGCTCGTTTATAAGTCGTGTGTAAATTCCGTACTAATAATCACTACATACGTCGTGTATAACAATATAACTGTTACACAGCTACGTCATAGTTTCGTCATTACGAAAGGTAATAAAATATCTTAGGTTCTCTATTGCATCCGGTAGAGTGCTCTAGTGTGGCGTGTTAAATATCGATAGTACAACTGACTCTAATCGATTACCACACTACATTTTGGTCAAAGAGTACAAGCTACAGCAATATTATTCTAATAATTCTATGATCTTTGGTTTGTTCTTCTGTGGTTACAAGGTAACCATCATCATAAAATGACAGTCGATATGAACAGCTGTTAGAGGGGCGGCCATTTTTTCGCTATATACAACGCTTAAACAAGGGGTTTCAATAATAAAATGTGTAAGAATATAACTACTGCAGGTCAAAGGCAATTCCCATTGTATAGTTACAGCCTGTTTATACGTCCATAGCTTATTCACGGTTTATTAGTAACGTTTTCTGTCTCAACTCTGCATAAGTCTCGTATAAAAACTATAAACTGTTTATTAGTAAGACTGAAAATCTATTATTTTAACTAAGGTTGATAAGTGTTATAGCTAACGCCATGCAACGAACCGAACCGAAGCAACACAAAATTATAGAATATCTCAAAATTTAACACAGAAAACCCAAAACCAATTAGAATGTATAAACCAAGTTTTAAAATCATTATTAGTGATATTGCTCTGCTTTGTAATTCTGCGACCACCAGATTCATAGTATACATGGTGTGCATTTGTAGGCCAATGTCAAGGAAATAAATATCTCGTAAGCCTGCATGAGCAGAAAGAGTCCCTGACACAAGATCAACCCTCTGTTAACTCTTTCTGTTGCTTGTGTGTGTGTGACTGTATTCCAGAATCTAATCCACGATCACTAGGCCAGATAAGTTCAATGAAAAAGCACATGCCATTGAGGCATCGTCTTTTTGAAATGAAGGGGGCATTGTTATGCCCTAGGGCTTAAGAACGCCCTGTAGCATGATTTCCTGTGGGGTATTAAATTTGAAACTGTCCAGGAACAGTGTCAGCGAAATACATGGTTTTAAGCAGACACCCAATGAAACCCCAGCTTGTGAAGTAGATAGATGCTTAGCCAGTGTTAAAGAGTTTTGTCGCACATGCGATAAATCACTGGCTATGATAAAAGTATTCTTATGCCACGAATTACTGCTGGACTAACCGCATTGGTCCAGTGCAACAAAGCCTGCATTTTAATTGGTTAAATTATATCACACATTGTTCGAACTCTTTTCTTACGCGTAGTCTCATTAAAGTGACTTATCACTGTATTGCACTGAATCGAATTAATTGTAACAGATGTTTGATTAAGACGACATCTTTAAGCACGTATAATCATAAGGGGTTTAAAGCCCATCTCACCTGGTGGATAGCATTGGTTGTACCCCAACCGGGAAACTGATAGGGGAACATAAAAAGTGATGGTGAGAGGATTGGTGATAGACAGTGATACAGTGAGTCATAATCAGAGTTTTTGGTAAAGAAGAAGTGGAAGACAATACATTGTCATAGCGTCAGCTCCGACAAGAGAGTTACCATGTAAGTAACTCTTGAACTGTTGGAAAGTTTACTTTTCAAAGATTATACATAGTGGGTTTAATGTATATTTTTACTTTGATTAGGAAGCAGTAGTGGGGTTCGAACCCATATACGTCATAATGTGACTTCAACATAAGTTTTCGGACACCAATCAGTGACAACAGATTAAGTTGTCTGCAGTCTATAGAATAACATAGTCAGATACACGAATAGTCAGTATATAACAGTGTGTGCCCTCAGTAGCTCAGTATTGTGTAGTGTATAGAAACAAATGGGGCGTAGAGGAAAAGACAGTATGTTCGAGCAGCGTCAGTCAGTGGTCTTCCACCATGCAAGGGGAAATTCCGATACATCAGTGGCGTATACTGGTTAAAGGGTTTGGGCTACCGCTGACCCTATTATTACACAAAATATATCTAACAATTACTTTAATTTTAATTACTATGGTAAAACTAATAATACAAAATTATTACATTATGTTATATTATAAACTTTTTCTTTTGTAATTTCCTTGGGCTACCACCAGTAGCCCGCAAAATACGCCCCTGCGATACATAGCCGATATACTACAGATGAAGAAGAGCACAGTGGCGGATATTGCTCAGAGATATTCAGAGATGAAGACAGACTTGAATCGTATCCTCACTCAGGACGTCCAAGGACATATTCCATGCGAGAAGAAGCAATAATAGTACGGAAGGTAAAAAAAATCCTAGATTAAGTGCTCCAAGAATTGCTTCTGAGGTCAATGAAGAACTAGGGAAAGAAGTCCATCCCGAGACTGTTAGAAAAGTTCTGAGGAGAAACAATTTTCATGGCCGGGTGGCAAGAAACAAGCCCTACATCAACAAAATAAACAAGAGTAAAAGACTACTGTTCGCAAAAGAGTACCTAGAAAAGCATCAGGATTGGTGGAATCGAATTATCTTTTCAGACGAGAGTAAATTTAATATCAGCGAATCAGATGGCCAGATTACAGTATCGCGAAGACCCAATGAAGAGTTTAGCGAACAAAATATGCAAGTAACAGTTAAGCATGGTGTTGGCAGTGTAATGGTATGGGGGTATATGTCCGCAAGCGGAGTTGGCAATCTAGTGTTCATTGACGGAAAAATGGACAAGTATTCATACTTTCAACTCCTGAAGGATAATCTACAGCAAAGTGAGGAAAAAATGGGGATTCATGACTGGTTCGCATCCTACCAAGATAATGACCCCAAGCATACGTCCTATATTGTACAACTCTGGTCGCTGTACCAGTGCCCCAAGGTACTCCATCCTCCTCCGCAGTCTCCAGGGATGAATGTGATTGAACATTTATGGGACAGGTTGGAAAAACAAGTGAGGAAACCCCCAATAAAATCAAAACAACATCTTAAGGAGAGGCTTCGGAAAGAATGGCGAAACGTGTGCAAGGTTTACACAAGAAAATTGGTGCAAAGCATGTCTGAATGATTAGCAGAAGTTGTAAAACGAAAGGGAGGTCAGCCAGGTATTGAATATTTTTTATATAGATACAGAAGTAATTTTATTTAGAAAGATGTCCTGTGTCCGAATAATTTTGTTAACCAAAGAATTACTTAAGTTTCAATTTATTGTGAATTTTATTTCTGTTTATAACTATTAACATATATGTTTAATTAAGATATGATTGTATATATGTGGCAAGAGTAAAGAATTATATTTTTCCTTTCAAAAGTTATATGTAAAGAGACAAATGTGCTTAGGGCACTTATACCCTTCACGTCCGAATAATTCAGTGACTCACTATATATTTTGAATATATTTAATAAATCAAGTATAGTTTCATTCACAACTAATTCAGTCTAGAACCTAAGTTCAGTAACCATATAATTTTCCTATAATATCCTGAGAGCCCCAGCTCTTTCAGTAAACTCGTTTCTTTTCCATTATCAAGTGTAATGGTGGTGTCAGAAATCCTGGTAAGTGTGAGCGGAGTCAAACGCAGTAGTCATCCGTTCAGCAAGTCACCCAACTTCAGTTGACAGACCACAACAGTAGTAGTAATAGCAGAGCAGGTAGAAGAGAAAGTGACGTTATTTCCTCTAGTTCAGTGGTTCGTCGCCGAATGGCGCTAGCCCTGTTTTCTGTGCCCAGTTTCAGGATCGCTATTCAAGTGAATGCAAAAGGTTTTTAAAAATAACCCATTAGATAAGAATGTATTGTAGAGTACTTAGTTGCAATATTTTACTTCTTTAAAAATGTAATATTACTACATTAACAAATTGTGAGTTATATAACACAACCCTGAATAGTAAATCCTTGTGCCGGCTTCAGCCAGAAATACGCAAAAAAAAAAGTACAGCATCGCAAAAATGAACATTTTTATGGCATTATAATTGACATGAAATTATATTTTTTATACACAAGAAAGAATGTAATATAATAAAGGAGACACTTTATTTTCACCAATAGTTTTTATCTACTATTTAGTCATTAGTTGCAGTTGTATCTGGTTTATACGTAATTCAGGGGAACAAAAAATATTACGTGCAATAAGACTCATAAATTAAGCTTCGATATTATATCTATGTTAATGTAAGTTTTGAACTTTTGAAATACCTAAGTTATTTTGTGTTTTCTAAAAATAAAACAATTTGGTAGCACTGTATTAAGTAGTATGCTACTTATTGGAGAATATTAAATTAACAACTTTTCCATGAGATCTATTACTTT
>JAJSOF020000001.1:162915855-162941773 GCA_025594305.2 Periplaneta americana | reverse complement strand
TTAAACCGGAAGCAACGTTCTGTTGGTCTCTTTCTGAGCTCTGTTGCCACATAGTGGGGCGAGATTCAAAGCGTGTTCAGCGTTTGTCACCAACATGTTTAAAATAACTACTGTATAGTTCTCGGTAACACTATCCACAATATTAGTAATTAAAATTACTGTTTTTAAGAAAGCACGAGCTAATGACGCTGGTACGAAATGCGACTAATGCACGTGGTACTGCAGATGAACTGGCTACACTGTCTCCGTGATTCCGTTGCCAGATTTTCGTTAGCAGACGACATTTTCACGCGAGGTTCTCGTTCTCCCCTCCATCCCCCACACTCAACGTGTCATCACTGCACAGGCTACCCCTCTAACCCGCACTTTCCTCTCGCCCATCAAACTACTTCCTGTTTCGTCGGTTCATAACCGAGACGAGACGATAAAAGTCACCCTCGGCTCCCTTTTATTGCGCATGCGCTATCGGTGAAGAAATTCCGCTTCCGGTGTGACGCTGAGCCCCGTTGTAAGCATAAAAATGTTTTATTTACCGCAGTAATTGTGAACTGGATTTCATTTACTTTCATTCGAGATTGATGGATTAGTTTTCAAACTTCTGTAATAATGCCTGTGGTATGCAAACATTGCAGTACCATATTTAGTAAACAGTCGAATTTAAACAGACATTTAAGACATGTACATAAAATAGAGCACGTGAACATGATATCGTATCAGTAATATTATATCTTTCTCTTGTAAAATTTTCAGTTTTGGAATTACAAGGTTTTGATCGCCACCCGACGATGGGTCATTAATTTCACTGTCATTAATATAACCCAATTTATCATTGTATTCCCGTTCACTGCACTTTCAGTGGGGACAATTTTCTTTATTAAGCATTTATCCATTATCAGTAGTTATATATTGCTAATCAATTAACGAGCACACACCTACGACGACGATCATAACAAAAAAAAATCAACCTAAAAACGAGCGTTGATAATGGTTAGTTTTAAATTTTGGGTAATTAAGTAGTAATCATCAGCCAGGCCATCTTCCGTAATAGAGATCCAGGATAGATACATTACCAAGTATACACATATATTTTAATAATTGTGTAGAAACAAACCATCGACAGGTCATATCGGCCAGGCCATCATCTTACTACAACAGAGATCCAGGGTGTAAAGTGGATACTGGATGACAAGTTAATCATATACAAACGAAATTTAATAAAAGAAAATACATATGATAACGAAGGTGCCCTGGACCTCTATTGCGGGAATATGGAGGCCTGGCCGATTATTACTACATAATTACCATACACTGTTAATTAACTGTTAGCTCTGTGTTATTTCCGCTTGGTAAGACTTAGGACCATTACTGTTCGATCCCAATAGTTCATGGATTTGAACCGAACTACAAAAATGTGGATCATGGATAGAGAAGTGGAGTCACTCTGTTGCGTGTGTGAAGATTCACCGATCTCAAATTCAGGAAAGATAGCGGCATTGTGAATTGCTTTACTAACATGTTCGACAGCTGACCTCCTCTATCAGTGATTTAGATGGATAAAAACATTTAGGGCCTACAGGAACTCATAAAGTTAGTGGTATGTTTCCTAATTTACCATGATATTTAAAATGCTATTGTTCTAAGGGTGTCCTGATTTGTTCTTTTGGTTGGTTCCTTGTCCATTTTGTTACTCAACTGTGGAATAATAAATAATAATGAATATAGGTCTATACCGGTAATAATAAAAATATATATATATATATCTTCTTTTTCCGAGATGTTCCAGTCGAACCAAACCACTACTTTCTATAGAGTTCAAATAATAATCTTTGGCCTATAACCTACTTCATCTTTCAAACAAATTAATTCAATTTTTGGCTAAACTAGTGCTGAAGTAATTCCCCGCTTATATACATGTTGCATATACGAATCTGTGACAGGTTAAATTTGGTTAGTTTAGGGTTTTGTTACGCCATGCATATATTTGTCTATGATGCATATACGATCAACTGTATCTACATAAAAAGAAACCCTTATAAATTCAACAATTTTCACTTCCGAAATCACCAGAACTACTTCAGCGCTAGTTTCGCCGCTTTATTTACATAGGAATATCTCTTCGAATTGTTAACAAGGTTGAGATCACTCTTAATTTTACTGGATGTGATGCCCCTGGTTTTATAAATTTGGACACAAAGTGTCTTGCAGCCCCTCTGAAGTTGGCACCTACGTTTGGTGATATTTATTTGCATATCACGAGATTCGTAAGTTGGTTTACAATTGAAATATCCAGAACTACCTCAGCGCTAGTTCTTGCCGCTCCTCTGAAGTTGTAGATGGAATATTGTGTTAGCCAAGTTTAATATCAATACTACCACCAGAAATTAACTCTTAATACATATAGCCTATCAAGACTTATGAGGAAATATTCTGGAATACAATTATACGAAAATAAGGTTTGACTTGGATAACAGGAGCTGGAGTAATAATTGTGAAATCTATCAATGCACTATTATTATAATTACGTAACTTGTATCACCGAAATGTAAATAATATATGATCGTGACGAAGGTGAATCTAGAATGCGGTGAATAAAACAATTTTATGCTTACAACGAGGCCCAGCATCACACCGGAAACGGAAATACTACACCGATGGCGCATGCGCAAAAAGAGAGCCGAGGGTGACTTTTATCGTCTGGTATAACCGAGCCCCTGCCACGCCGTAGCGGAGAACTGAGAAATATGTTCCCAAATTGAAGCAGCAGAAAGCCGCCATTTGTTTGTTAGAAAACGCGCGGGATTTCGAAACCGATATTTGAATACGTGTTGTATTGCGTATCCGAAAGCTAAATGTTTTTGTTTACAGGAACAATACTTCCTTTGCAAGATACCTTTAATAACGTGTGTCTGCTGTCAGCAGAGTTACTAGGTTTTCTGCGAGGGAAATCGGGATATCATCACTTTATTATAAGATTTATAGTTGTTTTCTGCAAAGTAGTATTCGCGTGCTTTTAATGTAATATTCGCCTCCCTGAGAAACACTAAAATACGAAAGACACACAGTACAGTGAATACTACAGGCTAATCGTTTTTTTATTAACCACGAATATGTTTTAATCATTCGCTACTAAATTAACTTTGCAACTTTTCTTTTTCGGAACCGGTACTGCAACAGTACATCTGAAGATGAGTCCATGTTTAAACATAGTTCACTGCACTACAAAACGCAGCAATTATATGTGTCTGTTATTAGTGTAAAATACGATATCAAAACGCTCTTTTGTTTTGGCATTCAACGCACTTAAAATACACAATGTTGATTATTTGCGAGAACAGCAACTAGGTACCGAAACGGATTAATCAACAATGCGGTAGAACTAGGGAACTATTATCTTGCGAATAGAGTTGCCTTACGGCAAATAGCTGGATTACCTCACAGACTTACTAAATTTCCGCGGGTTACCTCTATGTTTACAATGTAACCATTTCAGTCAATATATAAATAAAAATATCGGATAATAGGAAATGCAGACTAACTTGTTTAAATTACGTTCTAGGCTATTATCCCTCAAATCGGATTTTATCAATCTCGATCCGCTTTATCGGGATTCAATTAGGCTGTCAGGCTTGCACATTTCATAGGAACTCCGAATGTGAATATATTCATAACCAAGGTTAATAATGTCTACCTTTTAATTTAATCTGTAGGTTAAACTGTTGTATAAAATCAAAAAGCATTATTTATTATTATTATTATTATTATTATTATTATTATTATTATTATTATTAGCAGTAGCAGTAGCAGTAGTAGCAGTAGCAGTAGTAGTAGTAGTAGCAGTAGTAGTAGTAGTAGTAGTAGTAGTACCATAAAAACTGTTTCATTAATCCGTAACTAAGACAAGAGTTACTTTCAATCAGGCATATTAAAAATTAACTTTTTGTAGTTTATACAGTTTCTGTTGAGTCGTCCAAAGGAACGATGGTGTGAAAATTCCTCTAACAGGCTATGTGGCCTAATAGGCCTACTTGTTCTGGGAGATGAATTTGAAATGTGTTATGCCATTACTTAATGAGTGGATAGTACATGCAGTATTAATGAACATGTTTCAGCTTTTAGGCTCTGAAATTTGTTTATATACTTTTTTAAACAGGATCTATTTGCACCGTCCCGCGCCGTGGCATGGTCTAAGGCATGCTGCCTAGGACTCGCGTTACGGAATGCGCGCTGGTTCGAGTCCTCATGGGGAAGAAATTTTGTCATGAAATTTCGGCCAGTATATGGGACCGGTGCCCACCCAGAATCGTGATGCACTTGGGGAGCTACGATATGTATCAAAATCCGGTTGCGAAAGCGAGCTGTAAAGGCTGGGGGATCATCGTGCTAACCACACGATACCTCCATTCTGGTTGGATGATCGTCCACCTCTGCTTCGGCATGTGGGCGTGAGGCCAGCAGCAGGCTGGTCGGTCTGGGCCCTTCACGGATTGTAGCGCCACGGATTATTATTATTATTATTATTATTATTATTATTATTATTATTAATTCTGTATCTTCGAATTCGGCGAATAATTTTATTATTCATGTATGCACTGAAGCAACAGCTGTTTGAAGAAAGGGAAGGATATGGAGTGGATGAAGGACAATAACAATGTATACGGTAATAACGTAGTTTGAGAGGTAACAACTATCTTCGAAATGAGTTGAAACACGGAATGATTCATTGTAGTGTAGAAAATCTCTCTGCGGATTGCACCTATCCATTTTCGGTTAAGGGAATCTTTACTCAGAGGAAACCTGAAGCACAAACAGTCGTATAAGTACAATAGTTTGTCTTCTGTAACATAATACGGGCCAAAAATGTTGTAGAAATTAAAGATTAACTAATCAGTGAAATGTAACATTCTTTCCTTCTTTATCTTTACATCTGTGTGCATTGCTGCAATTAAAAACAGCACACGAACGAACCATACTTATTCAGCTCAACCAAACAAATTGCCGGCCGTTGGCTGTTCAATTTGGGAGCATAACACTAGCGCCAGTGAGCGGTCTAGCGGTTATTTAGTAAGTCTATGTTCATAACCTGGCTTTTAGTATACTACTGTACTGTTGTGGTCTGTCAACTGAAGTTGGGTGACTTGCTGAACGGATGACTACTGCGTTTGACTCTGCTCACACTTACCAGGATTTCTGACACCACCATTACACTTGATAATGGAAAAGAAACGAGTTTACTGAAAGAGCTGGGGCTCTCAGGATATTATAGGAAAATTACATGGTTACTGAACTTAGGTTCTAGACTGAATTAGTTGTGAATGAAACTATACTTGATTTATTAAATATATTCAAAATATATACACAAAGAGTTACTTACATGGTAACTCTCTTGTCGGAGCTGACGCCATGACAATGTATTGTCTTCCACTTCTTCTTTACCAAAAACTCTGATTATGACTCACTGTATCACTGTCAATCACCAATCCTCTCACCATCACTTTTTATGTTCCCCTATCGGTTTCCCGGTTGGGGTACAACCAATGCTATCCACCAGGTGAGATGGGCTTTAAACCCCTTATGATTATACGTGCTTAAAGATGTCGTCTTAATCAAACATCTGTTACAATTAATTCGATTCAGTGCAATACAGTGATAAGTCACTTTAATGAGACTACGCGTAAAGGTGCGTACACACTTAGCGAACGAACAACGAACGAATGATGAAGCAAAACTTCGTTGTTCGTTCGCTGTTTGAAGCGACGTACAAATCATCAGCAAATTGTCAGAAAACATTCACATTCGCTGATTATCCGCTATAAAGGCAGACGAAAATATAATTATAGCAAGTGCAGGCCTGTTTCATAAACACAGTAATAATATTAAGTAATAGTATTGCAGTCATGAAAACAATTTTATTAACCGACTAAATTCTGTTTCATAAACGTTTTGCACGAGTCATAAAATACGTACAGTAGCCAGATGATTTGAGGTTAAGGCTGACAAACATAACCAAGTTGGTCTGCACTCTACAGCTATTTATATTATTCTCTCTGTTAACAGTTGTTGAATGAAATAAGTTTTGAAGTACTATCTTTAATAGCAACAACAGAGTAAATCGTAATATGTGTGAAGGTTTGGGAGACAATTTATTTCAGATAAGATTGTAAATCACTGTAATTCGAAGTTATTGTTTCTGTTATTTGATTCAGTTGATTTACGAGTAAAAGAAACAATCTGATAAATCTAAAATATTGTGAACAGATATTTATCATTCCTAATTGTTCACGTCTCTGCTGTTGTAAAGTTTGCAATTCCAAAAACAGTGTATCAGTGACAGAAGCGTGTGTGCGCGCGCGTGTGTAAAAATTGGACCTCGTTATCTAAAGAAGTACCATATGAAAATGTTAAGCAATGAAAACTTTTGATGACAATATTGTACCAGCCTTAAGGACAGTGTTTAACGACAGGGTTAGTGGACCCTGCAAAGCGTCTTATGTAAGATATTTCAAGTTCCGTTATAATTCGGAATACTGCGCAAGTACTTATATAAAAAGGCTTAAAAATTATTGGTGCAAGCGTAAATAAATACACATAAAAATTACTCTTTTACCAAAAATAAATAAGTAATGCAATAACGACATAAGTACTTACGCGGTGAAGTCGTTCCTAGAAAATATAGTGTTTGAGTTTGAAGGTGTGGATGTATTAGTATAGTATAGTATAGTATAGTATAGTATTTATTAGCTGTCGTTATAGCAAAAGCTAATGACATTGTCAAATTACACGTGTGAAATTATAGTGCAAAAATGAAAATTATTCTATTACAACACTAAACATAAAACAAAATGATCACAAATACTCCTTAGAGTTTACAATTGAGAGTCAAGATTATCAAAATTAGGCTAATATCTAGATGAAAATTGTAACACACTGATCACAGATATTGATTTGATTAACAATTTATGAGAATTTCCTAATATATTACAGAATAATAATACAATTCAGAGAAAGAAACCTAAAAATATCAACAGCTTGCTTTTCTGATTCAAAATATTCTTGTACAGAATAGAATGGGTTTCTAAGAAGCCACGTTTTCACTTTGACTTTGAATATGTCAAGTGACACTTCCTGTGCTTCCTGTGGAAACATGTTGAACATTCTACAGCCCAACATGTTAGGACTACTTTTAACTTTGGATAGTCTGCAAAATGGTATGTCCAGTTTTTCTTTATTCCGAGTATTATACTCATGTTTATCCATCCTACTGGTGAAGCCATAAAGATTTTCTTGATGTAAAGAAGGAGTTCCAGAATATATTCATTAACAACTGTTAAGATGGACTCCTGTATGAACAGTGGTTTACAATGTGCTTTGCTTGGTTCTTGTGTGATAATTCTTATTGCTTTCTTCTGAATGAGCAGGACTTCAATAAGTTTATTGCTGTTTCCCCACACCAGGATTCCATACTTCAATATGCTATGAAAAAAGCAAAATAAACACTTCTTAGGTACTGCCCGGGTATTTTATCTCTAATTCCTCTTAAGAGATACAGGACTCTGGACAGTCTCCGAGAGATGTATTCAATGTGGCAATCCCAGGTTAGTTTTGTATCAAGATGGATGGATGTTGCAGAAGATTAATGTTATGACGAAATTAATAAAAATACTGAAATTGTCTTAATGGGTTTTTATTGCTGATTATGTTGTAAGTAGTATTTTCAAGAAGTTACCTGACTATACAAAATGCAAATACATATGTTCTAATTAGAGATTGTGATGTGGAATTGTGGATACGGTACCTATAAATCTCGTAAGTTAATTTTAGTTTATGCCCTCAATAGGAGTGGTTTAAAGTAGTCCACATATTTTGTAATAGATCTACTTGTTGATATATGTCTGCAAAAGATTTTGGCTCACCAAGATCTTCACAATGTTAATTAGTGAAGAGTATATAGATTCAGGTTGTCACAAGTATACACTGAAAAAAATTTCAATAGGTACAGAAAATATTAATATTACTGTATTTTGTTATGTAGATGTCCCATAGGCATATATTTCTGAACAATTATTATAATTTAAAAAATGACGAGAAAGGAGGGAAAAACGTTAAGTTCAATCATTCAAATAACATAAAATAATGTAAAATATACAGTAATTACTTTCTAACAGTTCTATACTGTAATTGAATTTAATTTAGGTTTCATCCTTTCCAATTGTTCTTCTTTTACAATTAGATAAGATAGTTTTCAATTTCAGCCTGGTCCACCTACATTGGCGTCTATGACAGTTTGTAAGTATTTGTAAGTATGGAGAGGGACTTTGTTAGTCATTCATTTTGTCTCTTATGCTTTTCAAAATGGGGAAAAGACGTGAAAATAACTTGAAGGAACAGAGTTTTTGCGAAAAGTTCTCGAATTGAAAGGTCAACTATTTCATTATATTCGTAACTTTCTTGCATATGGTTGTAGGATATTCGTTGTCTAAAATTTCTTGGACGTCGGACAAACACTCCCTCTTCATCACTATTTGAGTCAGAATTATCCATTTCAAATGGTTTCATGGTTTTATCTTCAAAATCTAACCCTACATTGGCATTTACTTTTTACAAATTATTAAACTATTACTTAAAATACAGTCATGGAACTAACGCTAATATTATTAATAAATGTAATTATCTTTGCTGCTTTATGAAACACTTTAGTAATATTATTATTTATTTTAGTAATAATATGAGCGTTTACAGTAATAAATAATATTATTAAATATTACTTTTACGAAACAGAACAGTAATAGTATTACTTAATGTTATTACCTTTTTAGTAATATTACTGTTATGAAATAGGCCCCAGGGAAAGTTTCAGTACACGGATACCTCACTGACAATAATTATCTTAAAATATTAAATAGAGATTTGTCTGTGTTTGTCGTATGCGCATCATGCTTACGAAAAGACACTTTTCAATGCCAATAATTTATTTTGTGTGCACAAAGGTTGGAACTTTGTTTTTCTGGGCGTGAATTTGTCCAAAAGGAACGACATATGTTTAAACGCGAACCAAGTTGACTCGTACACTTCATCACTCCCCATTCAGAACGTTTTATGGAATTCTGTCTTTCACTCAGAATGATGTCAGTAGGGATTCAATTTTCTTTTGACTTCTGCTCCCTACAATAAACAAAAAACATATATCCACTGAAAATAAATAAACAAAAATAATTTTCAAATTTTGCACGTGTTTTACTCGCCTATCTTGCAGCTAAACATCTTTCCAATAGGTTCCCAAACATCATGTTTTCTTTATTTTATTGTGGTAAGTAGGATACTTGGGATTCCATGAAGTTTCCTGCTCCCTATATGCATTAATAAGATTTATAACAGCGTCTTCCGTCCACTCCAGTTTCGACATCCAGTTAGTGAAATTGAACTAAGCGCTGCGTTCTGCTACGAACTACAAGCTAGTGGCAAATCCCGTCCACAACGAATACCAACTTCCTTTGATGTACCGACAAGCGACGGATCACTTCCGAAGGCAAATCAAACGATCGGTTTGCCTTTGCTGCGACGTACACACGTACCGATTTCAATCAACGAATGCAATCGTTTGTCGTTCGTTCGTTGTTCGTTCGCTAAGTGTGTACGCACCTTAAGAAAAGAGTTCGAACAATGTGTGATATAATTTAACCAATTAAAATGCAGGCTTTGTTGCACTGTACCAATGCGGTTAGTCCAGCAGTAATTCGTGGCATAAGAATACTTTTATCATAGCCAGTGATTTATCGCATGTGCGACAAACTCTTTAACACTGGCTAAGCATCTATCTACTTCACAAGCTGGGGTTTCATTGGGTGTCTGCTTAAAACCATGTATTTCGCTGACACTGTTCCTGGACAGTTTTCAAATTTAATACCCCACAGGAAATCATGCTACAGGGCGTTCTTAAGCCCTAGGGCATAACAATGCCCCTTCATTTCAAAAGACGATGCCTCAATGGCATGTGCTTTTTCATTGAACTTATCTGGCCTAGTGATCGTGGATTAGATTCTGGAATACAGTCACACACACAAGCAACAGAAAGAGTTAACAGAGGTTAATCTTGTCAGGCACTCTTTCTGCTCATGCAGGCTTACGAGATATTTATTTCCTTGACATTGGCCTACAAATGCACACCATGTATACTATGAATCTGGTGGTCGCAGAATTACAAAGCAGAGCAAAATCACTAATAATGATTTTAAAACTTGGTTTATACATTCTAATTGGTTTTGGGTTTTCTGTGTTAAATTTTGAGATACTCTATAATTTTGTGTTGCTTCAGTTCCGGTTCGTTTGCATGGCGTTAGCTATAACACTTATCAACCTTAGTTAAAATAATAGATTTTCAGTCTTACTAATAAACAGTTTATAGTTTTTATACGAGACTTATGCAGAGTTGAGACAGAAAACGTTACTAATAAACCGTGAATAAGCTATGGACGTATAAACAGGCTGTAACTATACAATGGGAATTGCCTTGCAGTAGTTATATACACGAAACCCCTTGTTTAAGCGTTGTATATAGGGAAAATGGCCGCCCCTCTAACAGCTGTTCATATCGACTGTCATTTTATGATGAAGGTTACCTTGTAACCACAGAAGAACAAACCAAAGATCATAGAATTATTAGAATAATATTGCTGTAGCTTGTACTCTTTGACCAAAATGTAGTGTGGTAATCGATTAGAGCCAGTTGTACTATCGATATTTAACACGACACATTAGAGCACTCTACCGGATGCAATAGAGAACCTAAGATATTTTATTACCTTTCGTAATGACGAAACTATGACGTAGCTGTGTAACAGTTATATTGTTATACACGACGTAATGTAGTGATTATTAGTACGGAATTTACACACGACTTATAAACGAGCTACTCATTGTATAAGTATAAGACAGTTAAACGTCTGTATATAGGGCTTTATTAGTAAGACCGTTTGAATAGTTTTCCTTTTCTTTACAATAAAACCTTACAATCTAAGATAATACAGTATTTCTCTCTCTCTCACTCATTCCTTTTCTTTCTGGGATGCTGATATGCATTCTTCTCTCCTCACTCATACTTTACACACACATTCTGTTTTTTTTTTTTTAATTTTTTTCCATCTTTTTCAAGTCATATGCCTAAACTAGGTTATCCATGTTTGTGGGTAGGTGCGCTACTTATTCACAAATCCCGGATGCACCGCGTGAGGAGGAGAGCATCCAACGGAACACCTTCATTTGCCGTCAGTGTCGCAACTTCCCACTTGCAACTGTTGTCAGGTCACCTGCATGAGGCACCTCGCACCATGTCTCGCATCCTGAGCACCGAATAATAATCACCGCTGTTGCCCCAGTCTCCGTGAGGCCTCAATCACGGCATTCTGCAGAGCAGGATCACCGGGGACCTTGCCTTGTGCGACATGTCCGGGAACATATGAAAAATGCAAATCAACATCAGTATTATTCATACAGAGGCGAGGATCCCTCATGCACTTGCGCTTACGTGCTCTTCTGCTGTCCTGCTTGCCACATGTGATTCGTGCTGAGTACTGGTAGCATTCCAGCTGGTGAGTGACGTCACCTGTCCTACATGGCTCTCTTTGCTTACGCTGTGTTTCATGTTACACCACCCGCATGATACGTCTTGCATTCTCGAAACCTAGAACACATACATACAGTAAGTTCGAGTAGCACAATGATTAAATTAAAGGTAATCGTATACTTACTCACGAAAGAGTTTTAGTTGTGACATGTCTAACTTCAACTTTCACATCAACTAAGCTTTCTTTTAAATTATCATTTGAGATATGTTTGAAATTGAATATTTAGGCAGAATAACCTTTAAGTTTATATTATATGCTATTATATTCTTGTGTTAAATTAATCCTAAGCTTAGAAACATATCTTATTTCATTGTTCAAAAAGTTTCAAAATCTATATACATATTACATAGCAGTTAACTTGGATCAACAGAATTATTTATGATACAGTTATTTTAAGTTACAAAAAGAAGTAAATTTTACAAGTGCCATTTGAACTTTGGCATCTCCAGATGAGCTTCGTGGCTCTACTTAATATTATGGAATATGGAGAAGTAGGTTGGGATCTGTACAGACAAAACCAAATCGATTCAATAGAAAAGGTCCAACAAGGCAGCAAAATATGTCAAAATGGGAAGGACATGGTGAGGAGATAGTAAAAGATTTAGGGTGGGAACCTCTCAAATCAAAGGCGACGAAAAACCAGACTCACCGCATTGTTTAAAAGGCACATATGGGACACAGCATGGACCGATATCAATGCTAGATTAGCAACACCATCATACTTAGGAAGGCTGATCATATTAGGAAGTTTAAATGTAGAAAACAAAGAACAGACGTGGCAAAATTTTCCTTTGTTAACCGCACAATAGTAGACTGGAATAGCTTACCTGCGGCAATCTTTCAGGGTGGTCCTCTTAAAATCAATACATTTAAGGAAGGTTGAGAAGATTAGACTGAAAATGTAATTGGGGGTACAGTGTAATTATTTAAGTTGTGTCATGTAACTAATTGAGTTGATATATATAATTAATTAAGTTGATATGTAATTAATTAAGATGATATGTAATTTAGTTGATATGTAAAATAAATTAGGGTAATATGTAATTAATTAAGATGATATGTAATTAAGATGGTATGTAAATAAATTAAGGTATGTAATTATTTAAATTGGTAATAGTTGGGTGAAACAGAAGTACTTATAAGTTAGATTTACTTTTGCTTATCGTAGGCGTTATTATAGAATAGTTTTTATTTATAGTCCTAGGTTTGTGCATCTAATATTTATAGATTTAGTTTATTTTATTTTATTTCTGTAATTGTAATTAATGTATATTATATATCACTGCCACTGGTGTATACCCAATTGTAGTGTTAATAAATACATAAATACATACAATATACTTGGAGTTTTTCCTGGAATAGACGATATCACATCGAAGATCATTCGATCCGATAACACAGGCTTCTTCAGTTTCCTCTGGTTAGACAGTGTGGCTGAGTAGCTGAAAATATTGTTACATCCGGAGAACAGAGAGTGTAAATCATATTTTGTTAGATCACTTTCTTACAACAACAATTAGACAATCTGCAATCAAATAGGTTAGTAAATATTTCTGGTTCGCAATCCATAGCGAGGTGAAGTTGATTGGCTTCTCTGTTCGGCTGTTTCATTACTCACACTGGAGCATTTACTGAATTATGAGGAGAATCGAACTCGTGGTCTGGTTCAGTAGAACTGTGCCTGGGGAGGATCATGTAATCTTGCTTTCCACGAGGCAAGAGGATTCGTCCTCGGACTCAAAATCCTCATCTCTTTCTCTTTCTCTTAATTTGCTAGCAGCATCTCATCTTCCGATGTCCACGCGTTTTCTGTCGCCGTTTGATGTTTCACTCATTATCCCTTCACCTTGGGATTCTCTGTTCGATTCCATTTTCCAGGGTCCTTCATCATTCTCCCACTAGTGCGTGTACATACTTTTTCGTATTACTTTCAGTAGGGTGAATGTCGTCATCTGACCATTGACTCTACAGGGGCACAACTTTAACTATTTACGTGAACTACTTGTGTTCTACCGTCTCCATAGCCGGAATGCGGTAATTGACTTCATTTAGTCTTCTATTATCTCAACTGGGCCTGTCCATTGTTTGGCTAGTTTCTTAGTTACTCCCTTTTTCAACACTGTGCTGTGTATGAATACTTTGTCTCTATCTCAAATGTTTGAAGTTTCACATTTCGCCTCTTGTACTGTCTCGCTTGCGTTGTCTTACTTTTGCTTTAATCAATCTCTAACACTTTGTAGGCCGTCTCTGGCTTCCTGGCTAGCCAACTACATTGCAGAGACATTGTGGTAACAATGAAGATGGAATTTCGTGACCACTTTGGTGTGGAACCAAAGGAAAGCAAAAATGTTGAGGTGGGAGAAAAACGTGCATTCGCAACATTTTGTATTGCAAGCGTGCTGATACCTGAATACACGATCTTTCCCAGCATGTGGACTGGAAGAGGACCTGCAGATGATCAAACTCCTTTTGCCTAGCCTCACGAAGTCCCCGACCTCACAACACCTGATAATGCTCTCTAGGGTTCATCAAAGACAAAGTGCGAAATTACCGCAACAACACAACAGCACAATTACGAGCAATTGTGGAAGATGCCTTCAACGAAGTGACCCTTGATTATCTTTGTAAAACATCTGCAGAATTCAGCTATGCTGTGAAAATGAAGGTCTTCATAACAATGTCTTGGATCGTTAAACTATCAGGTACATGTTCATATCAATCAACCAACCATACCCATCGTAGTGTCGTAATAACTGGGGGGTACTTATTGACTTCTCTGTATGTGTTTTCAGTAATAAATACTGTGAAGAATCTTATTTCATCAATCATTTCGACATTTCGCGATCCTCTCAGTAACTTCACAAATGAATAGAGAAGTCAGAAACTGAGCAATATTTTATACAATAGTTAATTATTAGTTAGTTTTAAACTTAAAAATATTACCTTCTATTAACCTAACATCCATGTATTGTGGGTCCCTGTCACTAAGGCATGGCGCGTCCTCAGGTTTCGGTCAGGTTTCGGAGAGAGGAGACAGCTTCCAGATATGGAGGATACTGCAAATATATTGAATAAGCAGTTGCAGATAGCTGATAAGAGGTGATCCTCCAGCTTGGGGGTTGGGCGAATGGCTAACAACCCATCACCATAAAAAAACAGCATGTTACGAAACCCCAAACTAAACCTCGAAATGGGACTGATTCTCTCACACGAACACAGCTATATGGTTGTGAAACTTGGACTCTCACTTTTGAGAAAGGAACAGAGTTAAGGGTGTTTGAGAATAAGATGCTTAGGAAAAATTTGCAGCTAAGAGGGATGAAGCTTCTACAGGAAAATGGAGAAAGTTACACAATGCAGAACTCCATGCTAGGAACATTAAATCCAGATGAGAAAAAAGAAAGATATGATTTAACGTACCACGAAGTAAAATGTTTAGACTTCACAAATAAGAACAGGAAATCCATGTGGTTGATAGAGGACGACATCGGAAATGAAATAATAGACAAAACAATAAAGGAATACTAAACAGATGGACAGGAAATATGTAGAAGAGTTATATGAGACAAGAACCGTCAGATGACTTAGCTATAGAAAATGACCGTATCAAAATACGAAAAAGGATTTTCTATTTTAGCGAGGAAGTTGAATTAGTGAAATACTTGGGTGAAGAGAAGCAGAAAGTTACTATCATTATGCAACGAAATATATAGAACATAATAGTACACATGATACATATTAACTTATATCTCTATAAATACAATATATACAATTAATTCATTTAACAAAATCCAGCTCTGTTATAGTAAAAAAAAATATATATTCTGAGATTATGAAATTCAATTTTTACACAACTTAGTAAAAACTTTTTTAAAAGCTAAAAAAATGTTCTTTTGTCAAAGACTTTAAAGGGACACAAATAAAAAAATCAATATACAAATTAAGATATTTTATTTAAAATATATACTAAATAAAAGATCAAAAAAAATAAAAAATAAATAGATAGATAATATTAAACAAAAATCTGAATGAAAAAAGAACTTACTAGTATTAGAATTAGGTCACAAGCCCAATTTCTTTGGGGTTTTTTAAAATACAAATTGAAGGGGGAATCTATATTTACCCAGTCTAGGACATAAGTATATTTAACTTGAGTTGTTGAGGGGTACAGAAAACAATAGACTGTGCCACTACTTTGCATTTTTTTGGGTGAGGCGATAGAGAACCCTTGGGAAGGGAAAATATCTTGGCTGAATTTCTATTAAATTTAGCTTGTACTATATACTAACTGTGATTGTACTATGATTCATAGTCTTTTTACCTTTCTTACAATTACCCGCCCCCCAACCATCCAAAAAGCCACGTTATACATTAACGCCCTAATAGATGTACCCAGATGAAAATCCGACCACTGACGTTTGGGGGAAAAAAAAATGCGCTTATGAAAAAATCAAATTAGCCAAAAACACAAAATGTAAGGGGGCACAGGAAAAGAATTTTTTTTTTCTTTTTTAAAATTTTTCCACTTATAAAAGCAGCCAAAATTAAAAATTCTGTAAAAATTTATGTTCCTTTTCCCTTTGTTTCAGAGTAAAAACATTTTTTTTTTCAATGTCCGATTCAATTTAAAAGTTTTTTGGGGAAAAATTTTTGGGAAATTTTTGTTCTAAAATTGTAGTTTCCCTAGTTTATATATATAAAAAAAATTTTGTTAGCATTTTGTTGTTAGTAAAATTTTGTTTGTTGGGAAAAATTTTTTTTAAAATTTATTTTTTCATTTTCTTTTTTTAAAAAACTATAATTTTTTCAAATTCTGACATCTAAAAAATAAAAAAATTGGACTTTTTAAAAAAAAGTTTTGACTTTGGTTTTACAAATGTCCTTTTAAATCTTTGGAAAATTTCAATGGAACTGCAAGGAAAATTTTTCTGAAGGAATTTTTTAAAAGCAAGGGGTTGTAAAATTTTTTTAATAGAAAATTAATTTTAAAGATTATAGTCCCCCCAAAACCCTTTTGGGCCCAGAAAAATCCAGACCATAAGGGAGAACCCCCAAATTTTCCCCCCTCCTCCCGAAGAGATTTCCCCCAATTCCCGGCCTTCTTTCTGATTGATCTTTCATGCAGTGTGCTCCTTTTCCTGTTCTGTCTGAGATGGTTCTTGGCCATCATTGACTAGTTTTCCTTGTTTTTTTTCAGCATCCCTTCCAGAAGAACTTCAGTTGTTTTTTTGCATTCCCTATTGAATTTGCAATATTTCAATTTGGGGCCCAAATCTTAACTTCTTTTTTTTAAAAATATTTTCCCTTGGCACTTTTTTTTCCCAAAAACACTGTGAACACTTCATTAGCGCAGCGTTGGAGAAAGCATCTGATGGCCCCTTTGCACTGGCATGTTTAATTACAACTTTGGGGGCCAAAAGTTACTTTCATTTTTTCTGTCAGTGTCTGGGGTCTTACCTTTTGTTCGCTGTCTGTTGTAAAAGACCAAGGCATTTTGTTTGTTGGGAATTTCCCCCGTTGAGCCTTTTCAAAGACATATAGGTAAAAAAAAATGACTGAAGGTGGTTTGGGTGATTTTAAATTTTTGGGAACATCTGAAACATTGCCCGTAATTGCATTTCTGTAATAACTGGCCATCCTTTTTTTTGTGGGTTTTAGATTTCTGGGGTTTACAGCCCCCCAAAGTTAATTTTTTCTTCCATTCTTTTTTCAAAGGGTTTCTGGGGCAGTTCCCAAAAATCTTTAAAAAACATGATTTTTCACTTTTCCTTTGATATACAGATATTTGGGCTATATACTTCGATATCATTCAAAAGTGCATGTTTTTGCAATAAAATGGGGGTGTCGGGGTGCTGGGGCTTTTTAAAAATGGCAACAAATAATAATTTTAAATATTTCGATTTAAAAGTCTAAAAAATTTTTTCTGTAAAAAAATAAAAAAGAGTTTTTTCAAATAAAACATTAAATTTCCCCCCTGTATTCAAAAACGTTGGAAAAAAAGTACATTAACCCTTTTAATTTTTAAGATAATTCATAATGGGGGGAAAAAACCTTTATAAGTTTGAGGCCTATGGATTTAGTGGGGGCCCAATGCAGTAGCCATCCCTTCTAATGTCATTTTGACTTGTTTTCATGTAGGAACACAATTAGTGTTCAAAAATATGACATGACAACAATTTTTTAAAAAAAATAAGCGACAAACGTAAGTATTAACAAATAAATTAAAACGTAAGTAATCTATAATTTTAAATTTTCTTTATCAATGTTTTACATCCTCTACTGATACTTTTGTTTGGGGTAATTCAGTTTTTCCCTTTCCCCCTTTAATTTCCCCCTTTTTTTTTCTTGTCCGCGCCTGAAATGGGAGGAGATGTTTTCTTTCATAAATATTTCCCCAAAAAAAAAGTCAGCTTTTAGAGGTTGATAAGGTTTCTCCTGCAATTTATTTCAAAACATCCCTAGGGCTAAGTTTTCAGTTTTTCTTTATGAATAATGATAGATGTCTGGGGTAAATTTATCTCCAGATTTGGGGAAAATTTGGGGTTGAATTTTTTGTATGTAAGGTATTTTTTTTTTTTCCTTTAAAAACCCGGATTTGGGGCCAGCATGTCGACT
This sequence comes from Periplaneta americana, assembly GCA_025594305.2. Taxonomy (NCBI): domain Eukaryota; kingdom Metazoa; phylum Arthropoda; class Insecta; order Blattodea; family Blattidae; genus Periplaneta; species Periplaneta americana. The sequence goes on along the minus strand of JAJSOF020000001.1, from coordinate 162,923,540 downwards.
GATTTGAGCGCTTAGCATTATTTTTTTTGGGGTTATTGTAAAACAAAGGGGCCTAAAATCCTACCAAAAATAGAAGAATTAAAAATTTTAAATTTAAAAAAAAAATACATTACATTTTAGAAGATATGTTTTAAAAAAATTTTCGATAGTATGCACAAAAAAATGAAGCCTGTATCGAAATGAATGTACCATTTTCAAAATTTGGGTTTTAAAAAATCCAGATTTTGATTATTTTTTAATTTTTAAAAACACTTCCCTACTGTTCTAATGTGCTGTGGGGGGTGTGCTATTATCGCCTAATAAAATGTCCCCTGGGTAGTTCCGTTAGTGACAAAAAACCTTTTTGTTAATACTGTACTGTATTTTGATTAAATAAAATCCCAAGAAAAAGATCAAAATCAAAATCGTAGTAGTTTCAGGGTTTTTGAAATGGATACACGATTTTCCCCTTTTTTCCTATACCCAGTAAAGTGAGGGTTTTTATTTTATACTACTATCACCCAAAAACCTTTTTAAGGGGGAAAATTATCCGGTTTTTAGCCGTTAATCCAAAGGTATGATTTGGGTTTTAAAATTTGAAATGTTAGTAAAAAAAAATGATGTCCTGGGGATATTTTAACTTTTTAAATTTACAGTACCTATAGTTTTACTGTGGCCAACTTTGACATCATGGGTATGTTTTAGGGGGTTTTTGTTTATCCTTAAAATGCAGGTTTTGTAATGGGATTTTGGGAATTTTATGCTTTAGATGACGAGTTTTAATTTTTTATTTTTGTACATAAAATGAGAAAAAACAGAAAAGTTCTCAATTTTTTTCAAAAGGATTTTGCACTTGGGGGAAAAAATTTTCCCAAAAAATAAAATTCTTTTTTTTCTCACATAATTTACCTTAAAAAATTCTTTTTAGGAGGGAGAATGAACCCTTCGCTACGTCATAGGAATTTTTACACTAGCTCCCGGGGGGGATTTCCCCCCAAACCCGCCACTAACAAAAAGGTTTGCTGCATATAGGCATACTGGTTTTCATGTTTTTAGTCCCGCCTGTCTTTCTTAACCCGTGATCAAATATTAAACAAGAATCTCAGAAAAACCCCCCAATTTCGATCTTGTCTGCATCAGGTGTCACTACGAATTTTCAATGAAAAATCCTACTGACCGAGACTCCAAAACCAAAACTGGCCCGTGGAAAGGGGCCGGGGTCAATGTTATGGGGCCCCAAAGGGGACTAAGGCAGATCTAACCTTGGAAAAAACGTGTTTTTTTAAATTTTAGCATTCTAATCTGATTCATCTATCCATCCAAAGGGCACTGCAGTTTAGGTGGGGTCCCGCCGTCTGATAAGCCATCGCCTTCCGCCGGCTCACAGATGCAATTTTCCCCTTTTAGGTGGGGCAAAAAACAAATTTGACTTATTTAGTTGTTAAGGGTGAGTATGAATTCATTAAATTTGAAGAATGTTGTGAGTAAAAACTTTTTACTGTTTTATCAACAACAATATATTTAGGGAAGGGGTTTTTCCTAAACTTTTGCTCCCATTCAGTCGTGGAAGGGGGTTTATTTTTGTGGGTAAAAAAAAGCCCAAATTTTTAATTGGGGATTTATTATGCTTTTAAATGCAGGGAACCCGTTTTAGATAGATACTTTTTACAAATGTAATTTCCCAAATTAAAAATTTTTAAAATATTTTTTTTTCTTATAGTAGGGTTTAAATGCTACAAAATTTAAAAAAATTTAAAATTCTCTAAAAATTTAGTTTTTGTATAGCCATTCACATCCGGGTTTCAAAAATCTTTTTTCATTTAAAAAAATTATTTTTAGTGTTGAATCTTTGATTCCCAAAATTTTTCGGTTCTTGCCCTTTAACAGTAATTAATTTTTTTTGTGCGGTGATTTTTCCATGTGTGGCTTTAAAAGCAGAAAAAAATCGGGGGAAAAAAAGAAGTTTTTTTTAAACACTGTGTGAGTGTTTTGGGTTTTTAAAAATTTTTTACATAAATCGAACATCAGGGTTAAAAATACATTGGGCACATTTTTACCTAATTTAAAAAAGCATCTATCTATTTCATCTATCTATCCCAAACTATCTATCTATCTATCTATCTATCTATCATCTATCTATCTATTAAAATTTATTTCTATTATCATCTATCCCATCTATCTATCTATCTATCTATCTACCTTATCTACCACCCTACCCCTTCCCACCCACCTACTACCTATCTACTATCTATCTATCTATCTATCTATTTATCTATCTATCTATTCCCATCTATCTATCTATCTAAACTATCTATCTATCTATCTATCTATCTATCTTTTTCTATCTATCTATCTATCTATCTATCTATCTATCTATCTATCCTGCCACCCTCCATCCCTATCTTTTTATCAATCTATCCCTCTATCTATCCATCCATCCATCTATCCATCCGTCAACTATCAATCCATCCATCTATCCATGCACCTATCTGTCCGGGCTTCCCGCCCTGCCTGCCTGCCTGCCTGCCTGCCCGCCCCCTTTACCACCCACCCCACCACCACCACCACCACCCCCCTACCTTTTCTATCTATCTATCTATCTATCTTTTCATATCCTTTTATCTATCTATCTATCTATCTATCTATCCATCTATCTATCTACCTACCTCCCCATGGAATCTAATCAAAAATATTTTGGGAAAGCAACTCTTTTTTTATTTGGGCCCTTTTCCTTGTCCGTAATTTCCCTACATGAAACCGTTAGCCTTTTGTTTTTGGTTCAAATCAGACCTATTGGGGAAAATGAGTTAGGCTTTGGGGAACTAAATCCCCTAATTTCCCTACATGAAACCGTTAGCCTTCTCTTATTTCCGTCATCCTTTTAGGGCAGTAGTACGTCCTTTCCAAAAAATTTTTAAAACTGTCCAATGTGTGATGTGTATTAATTAAAAATGAGTAGTAATTTGTTTTTCCCCGGTATGCGAATTAATTTTGGGAAAACCCAAAAAATTGAAAAAGAAACATCAGTTTTGGGGTCCAAACTGGGAGATATGAACAATTATAAGTCCCCATTGGGTAAATCCAGAACGACCAGAAAGGGGTTGCACCCTTTTTTCCTTTTTCAAATTCCAACCTTGTACACAAAATATATTATTGGGACAAGGTAAAGGTTGGGAATTTTTTGGGGTAAAAAGGGGGAAAAGGGAAAGGGATCCCGTGTTTGAAAGTAATCCTTAGGTTTTGTTTGTCTAGTCTTTTGTTTGTAAACTTGAAGCGATCAACAACCCAAATTCCCTTTTTAAAAAACCCCAAAGATTTCAAATTTTTGGGAAATTTTAAAATTTTTAAAATTTAAAGAATTTTCGAAAATTTTTGGGAAAATTTAAAAAACCAAAATTTCCCAAAATATTGAAAATTTTTCAAATTTCCGTAATTTCAAAATTTTTTAAAATTCCAGAAGTTTTCAAAATTTTTCGAAATTCGAAAAAATTTTAAAATTTTCAAAATTAAAAATGTTTCAAAATTAAAAATATTAAAAATTTCAATAATTCTCAAAATAAAAAAAGTTTTACTTTTCCAAAACTGAAAAATCCCTAAAAATTTCAAATTTTTGGAAATTCGAAAATTTTTTGAAACTCAACGAATTTTCGAAATTTTTAAAATTAAAAAAATGTCAAATTGAAAATTTTTAAAATTTTTAAAATTACAAAAGAATCGAAATTTTCAAAATTAAAAAAACAAAATTAAAAAAATTCAAAATGTTTCAAATTTCAATAATTTCCAAAATTTTCAAGATTCCAAAATTTTCAAAATTTTTTAAAATTCTGAACATTTTCAATATTCAAAAATTTTCAAAATTCAAATTTTTCGAAATTATCCAAATTTTTCAAAATTAAAAAATTCAGAATTTTAAAATTCCGTAAATTTTCAAAATTCAAAGAAAAAATTTCAAAATTTTCAAAATTTAAAAAATTTTCAAAATTAAAAAAATTCAAAATAAGTTTTCGTTTTTGGAATTGACAAAATTTGAATTTTTTTAATTTTGACAAATTTTGAAAATTGTTTGAAATTTTTCAGTTTTGAACATTTTTGAAAAACATTTAAAAAACAGAGAGAGAGGGAGGGAGGGGGCGGGGAGAGAGAGAGAGAGAGAGTGTGTGTGTGTGTGTGAGAGAAGACTTCGCACAAAGAGCAAGACAAGGAACAGATGTCCAGTCCTGGAATAAAGATAAATCTCTTGTCCAACCGGGAATTGAGCCATAACTGCGGACGATTATCGTTTTTTTGCTAAATTGTTATTTAATTTGCTGTTCTTTAACACTTCAATATCAATAATAATTGTATAATAAATAACAGTATATTTGCGAGGACATAGTCTTCTTATTGTACTCATTCTACCTGTCTTCCAAATTTTGTCAAATTTCTTGGAAACATTACTGTAATTTGTGTAAGAGGTTATAAATATTCTGGCTACTTTTATAGGTATTGGTATAATTGCATCACATTAGTTATTTCCAAGAAATATTCTTTATAATTCAGTAGTATGAATGGAACATCTTGCCGTAAGACCAATATTATTATTATGTGTATTAGAATTTAAGGAAATTGTTCACCACTTTGCATAAATCAAAACTTACCTATTGTACAGTAATTTCCCCAAGTCAATGAAGGCAACTCTACAATTGCAGACTGCAAGGAAAATCCTCGGATTCAATATGCATTATTCACTAACCAATATTCTATATTCAGCATTATGTTCTTTAATTTCGTACTTCACCTTTGATAAACATAATAAGTGTTTCGAAACCAAGCTCTCAGACTCATTACTAGTAGAATCAAAACGCTCCAATAGATTCTGAGATTCCTCACTAATATTAACAGCATCAAAATGACAATTATAGAAGAAAAAGCATTGATCCAATATGAAAAACTTATCAGATTACCAGGAAACGAATTGGCATGCATACAGTCCTCTCTCTGTAGATTAAAACTCAAAAAAAAGTTTCATATCCATGGTTCAAGAATTAAAACAGAAAATCAATTTCCCGAATTTAAAGAAAACTTACAAATTAAATCAAATCCTTTAACTCTATAAATATAAGTATAATCTAAATTTAACACAAGATACTGAAATCAAGAAGTAAACACTGAAATAATAAAACATTTGTCTTTAGAGACAATTATTATTAGTACCCTCCACAAAACTGGCTTTCATTTATAAATGACGGATCCTTGATCTCCATGGAACAAGGAGCAGGTGCAGGTGTTACGTGCTGTCTCTTCTCACTTTATAGATCTCTTGGATATGGAACAACAAATGGAGAAATCATTGCAATAAAAAGTCTCAGGAATCTTCTATGCCACATCAATAAATTTAAGAATGCAGTTATATTATCAGACTCCAAAGCAGCTATTCTATCAATCGCTCTAGACACACACTTCCTCTCAAACAGCACAAATAACTAAAATGCTCTCTCAATTAATAACACTCAATAAAAAAGAATTGTATTCCAGCGGATACCATCCCATTGTGGAATCCTGGGAAACGAAATGCGGATGCTTTGCAAAAAAGGCAGGCACTGCTACTTACAGACCTGTTACTCAAATCTATGTATTACTTTGTGAAAAGATTTATTAAATCTACATGTAGACTTCAACAAACAAAATTTGATAACACAATCTCAAGGGAAAAATGGAACTGTCTGCGTCATAATCTACAGTTGATTTCCACCTTACCCACGCAAATCATCTGTATCTACATTTTAGATTGGCATCAGGCCATGATGTTTGGCCAAGCATCTGCATAGAATTGGATGTATCAGTCCCTATTCTGCCCATTGTGCAACTCAAATCAAGAAATGGATTGGAACACCTCAAAATCTGGCAGAGTCAGTGGCTGACCATGACAATATCTTTGAAAAATATTGGAGTGCAAGAGATCAAAACTCTTTATTGTCAAACACCTGGCATTAGAAAACAACAAGAACAACAACATATTAAGTTCTCTGCGAAAAGAAAAAGTACCACTACACACTTAAAAGTAAAGTTACAATCCCTGAACCTGGCTGCACATGAACACAGGAGTTACCAGTAGTGTGTTTATTGGCCCTTCCCTCCTTCATACAACACTAATACACTGCAGCAAACTTACAGTTAAGTTAATTTTACTTTCACTTACATCTGGCTAGTACATGTATTCAGAAATACATCTTAACTTACGCTTCAATCGTAACTGCGATAAAAGCTAGTAAAATTAAAGATGCGCGAAAACCAATATTATACAGTGAAACCTCTCATTTACGGACATCAAAGGGACGTAACAATCTGTCCGCATCTGGGAGGTGTCCTTTATTGGGAGGAGGTTCCCCAATCTAACAGTAAATTTATAATGTGCATTATGTATCCCTTCACGCTTTAAATGAAATGTATTACTGTAGTTTAACTCTAAATGCAGTCTACTGTACTACAGTAAATTCTCTGCAACTTCGAACTACAGTAGATAAGACGAAAAGGAAAATACAGTACTGTGCCTTGCAATTTTATTCTAGGTCTACAGTTAGGCCTATGCAGTACTGTAATTTACAGTTTTCAACTTAACCTTTACGTTCAGGTCCCATGTCTCTCGAAACAGTAAAACTGATTGAAGTGAAGAGAATAATCCTACTAACTGTATCATGTGTCGAATACAATTTCACGATCGTGAAACCTTGGACCCATCAGACAGGTAAAATTATATGACTTTGTTTATCCACCCTTCCAGCTAACAAGGGGAAGCTGGCTGGGCTAGTGGAGCCTATGAGACACTTGTTGTCTTCTTTCATGTTAAGGAATTTCTGTACAGTTCTCAAAACTAAATTTTCCATTTTTGTAACACGTTAGGTCTTGAAATCCAAGTCCTGTCCGTAATCAGGAGGTAAAGCAAGTAGGACTGTGAAGCAGCTGTCCATACCCGTGTCTGAGAGTGTCCGTAAATCAGAGTTAAATTTACCATTATTTCTATATTATTTCAGTTGGGACATAAAATCTATCCATATCTTGGGGGTGTCCGTAAGGAGAGGCTTCACTGTACCTCACTTACTGCTATAATTTGTCTATCTGAAGGAAGACAGGTTTGAACTGCATAAGTGACCCCCAACATGAGGCAACTAAGCTAGAGATATTGCGGTAGGAGAGATAATGAGACATTTGTTTACTCCATGATAAAGTTAAGTTTAAGGGCTGAAATATATTAAAAATATTATTTCCAAAAATCATGGATTATGTGTTCTATGTCATATTAATTTCTTCTAAGTCAACTAAGGATTTTAAATTTAGTTCAAATTAACACGTGAAAATAATATATACCATATTATATAAATACTTTATTCGTCAGTGATATACAGTAGAATCTGATTTTCCATCACCCTATTAACCGACTGATGGATTATCCGACTGACTTTCTCTCTGCTTCTTTTTTATGTAAAAATATGAAGTACTGTATGTACATTATATTAGTACGAATTTTTCTACAGAGTGTTTCTTTACAAGCCTTTACCCTTATACTCTACTCTTAAAGGGGCCGTGCTGTCTAACTTCTATGCAAAATGTTTTCTACAGGTGTCAAAAAAACTTGTTTTGCTACGAAAAGAAGTACAAGTAATTGGATGGTTTGGAAAAGAGAAACTGTGGTTTTCTCACATCAGAATACGAAAAGGAATTACAATTGC